>LPNX011227311.1:187271-206582 GCA_001517045.1 Pseudotsuga menziesii
ACAGACTCAGAACCTAAGTTTGCCTCTATTGGAGACTACTGGAACGATGAAACAGTTGGACAGATTGCAGATCTGCTACATGACTATGAGGACCTATTTCCCACCAAGTTCACAGAGATGAAGGGAATAGTTGGAGACCTGGGAGTCATGAGGATACCATTAAAGGAGGATGCTAGACTAGTTAAGCAGCGCCCATACAGATTGAATCCGTGCTACAAAGAAAAAGTAAAGGACGAAATTGATAAAATGCTAGCAGCAGGCATCATTGAGCCAGTAGAGGAAAGCGAATGGGTTAGCCCTATGGTAGTGCAAGAGAAGAAAAAAAAGGGGACATCAGGATCTGTGTTGATCTGCGAAAACTCAACGATGCATCACTTCATGATCCATTTCCAACACCGTTCACTGATGAAGTATTAGACAACGTGGGAGGACAGGAGGTCTACTCCTTCACCGATGGGTTTTCAAGCTACCATCAGATCAGAATACATCCAGAAGATCAAGCCAAGACCACCTTTGCAACAGAATGGGGCTCGTTCCAGTATACGGTAATGCCCTTTGGCCTTAAGAATGCACCAGCTATATTTTCTAGAGTAGTAGTTGCTGTCTTTAAAGAATACATCCATAAGTTCTTAGAAGTATATTTTGATGACTGGACTGTATTTGGGCTAATCGATAAGCACATAGGAGATATAAGACTGATGTTAGAGAAATGTAGACAGTACCAAATTTCTCTAAACTTGAAGAAATGTATATTTTGTGCACCATTTGGTATTTTGTTGGGCCACATTGTTTGTAGACAAGGCTTGATGGTAGACCCCGCCAAGATCGCTATCATTGTAAACCTTCCAGCACCTAACTCAGTCAAGCAACTGAGGACAGTACTTGGTCATACCGGGTATTACAGAAAGTTCATCAGGGGCTACGCAAAGATTACAGCGCCAATGGAGAAATTGCTCAAGAAGGATGTAAAATTCCTATGGAATGAGGAATGCCAGCAAAGTCTAGACATACTTAAGGAGAAGATGGTTACAGCAGCCATCCTAGTATTTCCGAATTGGACTAAGACTTTCCATGTACATGTGGATGCATCTGACATCGCATTAGGAGTCGTCTTGACCCAGCCAGGAGAAGGGGATCTTGACCATCCCATCGCATATTCCAGCAGAAAGCTATCAACAACGGAAAAGAACTACACCACAACAGAAAGGGAGGGCTTAGCTATGGTATATGCGCTGCAGAAGTTCAGGCACTATCTATTGGGCGCCTTGTTTAAAATGTTTACTGACCATTCTGCATTGAAGTACCTAGTCAATAAACCAGTGTTAGGGGGGAGAATGTGTAGATGGTTACTCCTCTTCCAGGAGTATGATTTTGAAATCATTGTGAAACCAAGAAGACTGAATGCAGGACTGGATCATCTGTCGCAGTTAGAATCAGGAGAAGAGCCCAGTAACCTAGAAGACAATCTGCCAGATGCGCCGTTGTTTTCCATACAGATCGCAGATGAGTACTATGCCGACATTATTCAATTCCTCACCACAGGAGTAGCACCTGACGAGTTTACTAAGCAGCAAAAGAAGCAGTTGGTTGTTAAAGCAGCAGAATTCACCCTCATCGCAGGACACCTATACAAGTTAGGTCCGGATGAAGTTCTGCGCAGATGCGTGATGCCGCACGAAAAAGACGCTATTATCAAAGAGGCTCATTCAGGAACCGCAGGAGGACTTTTCGTAGGAAAAATGACTGCACAGAAAATCCTGGAGGCAGGATTATGGTGGCCTACATTGCATAAAGACACTAAGGACTTTTGCAGATGCTGCGATATCTGCCAAAGGGTAGGAAAACCCTCGCGACGCGATGAAATGCCGCTGCGACCACAGGTCACGTTGCGCTCATTCGACAAATGGGCTATAGATTTTGTGGGTCCTATCAACCCACCAGGAAAGTGCACTGGTGCGAGATATATTATCACTGGAACAGAGTACCTCACCAGATGGTCAGAGGCCAAAGCAGTAAGAAATTGTGATGCTGCTACAGCTGCACAGTTCCTTTTTGAAAACATCATCAGCAGGTTTGGATGCCCAGTAATTTTGATGAGTGATCAAGGCACACATTTCTTGAACAGTACTATTGAGGCATTAATAGAAGAATTCCAGATCCAGCACCATAAGAGCACTCCCTACCACCCGCAGGCTAATGGTACAGTGGAGGCTTTCAACAAGATTTTAGAAAATGCTCTCACTAAGATCTGCAATAGCCAAAGGAATGATTGGGACCTCAGAGTTCACGCTGTTTTATGGGCGTACAGGACCACATGTAAGAAACTTACGGGACACACACCTTTCAGCTTAGTATATGGACAGGAGGTTGTTATGCCTATGGAGTATATTCTTCCCAATTTAAGAATCGCTCAGATTACCGGGATGACTGATACAGACACAGTCGAAGCAAGGCTAGCACAGCTGCTTGCCTTAGAAGAAGACAGGTTCATCGCCGGATTCCATCAAAAAGTGCAGAAGGCCCAAGAAAAAGCTTGGCATGACAGACACATTAAGAATAAGACTTTCCAGATCGGAGACATGGTGCTCCTCTATGACAACAAATTCATCAAGTTCCCAGGGAAGTTTAAGACACATTGGCTAGGGCCATATCAGATACAGCAAGTCACAGAGGGAGGTGCCGTTCAGCTCAGCCAGTTGAACGGGGAGCTTTTGCCCACATGGATTAATGGCAGTAGGCTTAAGCCCTATAGTGATAACTACCCCACCTCTTAACCAGCCACAATGGTGCAGATGTCTAGTGTAGTTGAAAGGAGGCATCGCACCGGGAATGAGTCTACACCGGTTAGAAATTTTCCAAGAATGAGGAATGAGGCACTAAAAAAAAAATTATTATTAATTAATTATTTTTGACACTGTTTGTTCGCGCAGGTGATGCGGAGTTGCATCGCAGTAGTAAGATGTTTCCCCCTGCCACGTACTCAGTTTGCAACCGACAGTGGGCTAGTCAAGTCACTATCTGACAGGTAGTTAATAAAGAAATGACCGGTATCCCCTACCGTAGATTTGGCAACAGTATAATAAATTTTTCCAGATTTGGTAAATCTCCGACGACACTGATGCTTGTATATGCACGCTTTAAGGGACATGTGATCAGATCTCAGCAATTATGACAGATCAGAATGACGGGTAGGGTCTTGTCCAGGTAATTATGATGACCAACGGGTGTGACCCAGGATAACCATTGCATCCGGTAGTATGCCTTCGGCATAAAAGCAGACATCCTTCAAGTAGGAAGGGTACAGTTGCCAAATCTTGAGAACTATGCAAGGCAGTGCTAAGTGTCCCCTGTGCAGAGCCAATTAAGTTGCAGAGTACAGTGACTTCCAGAGTGCGAAGCCACTGTACGCCCAGAGTATTGAGCCAAGCGGATTCTGATTAAAAACGAACCTCTAGAAGGCATGTTGAGACGTTTTGACCCTGGTGACCGTAGATCCGCCATGACGACGTCGCCCAGGGATGTGAAATTAAGTACAGCACAAGTTAGACAGTCGCTAAGGATGAAGAGTCAAGCGCCAGAAGTAGAAATTGTCACCAAAGTCTCTGCTAAGGAGAAGAAGAACGCCGAGCCGATCACTGAAGATAAGAAAGCAGAGCAGAAGAATGATGAGAAGAAATCTCCCGCTAGGAGGAAGGTAAAAATGAGAAAAAGAAAGCAACGAGAGAAGGTCGCTGACCTATCTGATCAGCTAAGAGAAGCACGAAAGATTACGAAGGTACTGAAATAGAAACCTGAGGGTCAGAGGCAGGATGTGGATCTGGACCACTTCGAAGAGAAGAGAAGTGGAAGAAGACTACAAACCCAGTGGAGGGGAGACTTCCAGAACGAGGACAAAGGCTTGTTCTCGGAGCGGAGTTCATGGGTTGCTTCTTCTCCATCCACAAGGCTCTAGATGGAAGGAAATGTTTGAGAAGGCTGGAAGATACAGATTTTCCCTGTGATAAAAGTTCTAACCCAGATAAAAAGGAAAGGATATCTGTGGAACACTTCTTAAACACTAGAGCGCTCATAAAGAAGAAAGAACGAAGAGAGCAAAACCGTGACTATGGGCAGAAAGGATAAGAGAGCCCAGTGAAATAAGTTACCAAAATTCCAAGAGAATGTGTCGATGTAATGAAGAACGAAGTCGAAGGACTTCGGTAGAAGTTGCAGAAGACTTCGCAGGAGGCGAAGGAGAAGCTACAGCAGGAGAAGTTACAGCAGGAGAAGCCTGTTGCAGGTGGCTCAAGGACGAGCCACAAGTAAGTGTTAGGGGACTGTTGGAGCAGGGTCCCGCAGCTACAGAAGAAGCTGCTAGTTTTGGTGGAATGATAAGCTTTGGCGGAAAGAAGTTAAGACAGAGCTATGACACCATAGCACATTTCCAGCTGGAGAGCAGAGCCAGAAACCGTGACTTTTTGAGATGCGAAAGTCAAAGAAGGGAAACGGTACCTGAGCGGTCGAGAAGGGAGAGCTCACCCACTGCATTGAAGGCAGCGGTGGAAGACAGGAGGGCTCAGCGACCCTCATAAAGAAGAAGGAGCAGCGAGGCTCAAGCATTGAAGATGAAGGACAGAAACCGGAGAAGCGGTGCATAGTACCCATGGTCAGTGCCGGGAAGCATGGAAGACTGCAGAGAGCTGTGGTGTGATGGGAAGCGGCTACCTCAAGGACAGAGAGGACCGACTGTCACTAATTAGGGTTTGGGTTACTGTTGGGACAGGCCCACAGTGTTGTAAAAGCAGGACCTTCGGGCTGCTTATAAAAGAATGTAATTTTGTATTGTAAAGGGTTAGTTAGTTAGCTAGTTGGTTGTATAGACAGTTAGACAGTCGTGAATGAAATAGGCAATAAGGATAAGTAGACTATTGTAAAATCAGAGCTCTGGTTTTGGTCTTAGCCGTAGCAATCTTACTGAAACCAGTAGCTGGCTTATAGAGCATGCATGTAACGATCCGCAGGGATCAACTGAGAGGGAAGAGTATATTGTAAGAGAGTGATATAGAGAGAAGAGAGATCTAAGAGAGAATATCTTGAGCTGCATATGCGGTGCAGCAGAACTGTGTTTTACCTTCCCCTTGAGCTATAATAGAAAACACAGTTCTGTGGACGTAACTTCCATCCTGGAGGTGAACCACGTTAAAATTTGTGTTATGCGACTGATTTATGTGTTTGTTTACTTATGCATTGCTCAGTTATTTCATGGACTTCATTGCAGTTTAATGGACGAATGTATTAACCAGTTCACCACAGCACAGAAGGATAATCATAAGTTAAAAGCCTTTGGCATGTTGTATGTGTTTCATTTATGTTTGCGTAAACAACTACTGGTTGCAGTATTGAATAGCTTAGTATGTTAAGTCTTGCATGTCGACATGAGCAACACTAAGTGTGCTAAACCGCGGAGGTAGGATATCACAGAGAGGTGATATCGCATTGGCAGAGAAGCTGCGGTGCGCGATACCACAGGTTGAGGACTTCACGTTGAGCAGGAGCTGCGTGTCGCACGGTGCGTGATGATGCGCTAAGGCTGGAAATATCGCAAGTCAGGGAAAGTGCGCATCATAGATGAGGACCGCACGGTGGTGGAAAGAGACATCTCGCGGCTAGAGGAGCCGCGCGACGACGGGATTGCGCGATGCGAGCAGGAGGTCGCGCGACGCATAGACGCAGGAAGGAGGTCTCGTGGCTAGGAGAGCTGTGTGCCACCAGTAGGATTGCCTCGGAACTTGGTCCAAGACACTTGAGTCCTTGGCCAACCCATTAGATTCACTTCGGGTGAGACTTCAGGCTGCCTTGCGGTCTGTCGCCGAAAGGGCCAGTGAGCTAGGGGTGTTGTTGGTTGATTATAGTAAACCCGGGTCTGCCCATGCAATCAACATCAATATCCTTGCAAAATGTGCCAAAAATATGTCCTAGCACTCTTGAAAATTGAGCCACCCAATGGATTGTTAAGTATTGGAAATCGTGCCTTAGTTTTCTTTCTTGGAAACTGCTTTTCATCAATCTGATTTTTCTCTCTTGGTGTATGTTCTCTCTTTGTCCCCTTAATTCTTTTTATACTTCACTTTTCTCTAAAAATAACTCTTTTAAGGGCTATGATCACTTTTCATGATCAAGGGCTTACAATAAATGCACATGCAAATATAAAATAATAACTAAATGCACATCTTAATTATAAGACCCAAACTTCAAATATGAAGTATAAACTTTATTTATTTACATCACTGACTTTTTACATAAATAAACACTAGGGACAACAAAATAGTTCCCCCCATGACACACATACCAAAAATCATAAGGAAGACCTCAAGAGTTATTATTTTATAACACTTTTCTCTTCTTAGAGGTTAACTATTCCTCCCTAGAGATTCACTAGGGTTACTTGTGAAAGAAGGGCACACTCTTATGTGCTAGGGTTCATCTTCATGAATGGTATTATACTTGAATTGGATTGATTTATTCGAAGAAAAGTTGGCTCGGTTTTCTCTCTTTTGGGTTTCCCATGTTAAAATTATTGTCTCTTATGCATGGTTGTCTTTCTATATCCTTTATTTCTACTGCAATTTAAATTGATATCTTCAAGTGTGCAATTATTCAATGAAAATGTGGGATGAAATGAATGCTTGAAATCATTGTGAAATAATTTTCAATGATTTGAAAATGGTTAAGAATTCAATAGTACTTCACATGACTAAGGAAGATCTCATCTGGTCTTTGCCACACCTCTAATCCCAAGAGGTAATGCATCATGCCAAGATCCTTCATCTTGAACTTAGAGGCTAGCTCCCTCTTGCACTTAACTGTGAGCCTCTCTACTCTTGTAAGGAATAGATCATCAACATATATCACCAAGATCAAAGGATCACCATTAAAAACCTTGTAGTAAAGGTTGGAATTTGCATCACTCTCGGTAAAACCCAAGCTCATCAAGTATCTGTTAATCCTGGCATACCAAGCCCTAGGTTCCTGTTTGATTTTGTACAAGGCCTTCTTGAATCTCCAAACATGGTACTCCTTCCCATGTATCACAAATCCCTCAGGCTCTCTATGTATGCATCTTCCTCAATCACACCATTGAGGAAATTTGATGTAATATCCATCCCATCATTGAAGTAAGATAAATAATAGTCCTAAGGGAAGTGTACCTGGAAACTGAAGCAAAAATATCCTCATAGTCCACTCCTTATTTCTAGGAGAATCCTCTCACCACAAACCTCACTTTTGGCTTCTCGATGCTGCCATATGTTGCATGCTTGATCTTATCAATCCACTTGTAAGTCACCACTGACTTCCCCTTGGGCCTCGAAACAATATCCCACACATCATTCTTCGTGATGGACTGATACTCATCCATCATGACATCCTTCCAAACATATTGCCTCTTCATAATTGGAAGGCTCAAAATCAATGGTGTGACTCATCAATGCCATATATCTCAAGAACCCATCAGGTCTTTTTCTCTCCTTAAAAGTACAATTGGGAGTTACAAGCCTCTCTACATCCTACAAAGCATCATGAAGCCATGTTGGATTTTCTTGGTCATGGAAACATATGTAGGTATATCCACTGGCTCTATTAGCTCTATTGACTCCTTTTAATAGTCTGAAGGATGAATACCTGGATTGTAGGGTTTTTCACCCTTGTCTCTTGAAGCTTCATGCTACTCATTATCAATATCCACGTGAGAATATTTGGACCTTCTGAAGGATACCTCCTCATAAAAAGTAACATTGCGACTAACCTTAATATGATGTTGTTCTGGAATGTAGATCCTATAAGCCTTTGAAATCTTATTGTATCCCACAAAAGCACCCTTCTTTATAGAAGGTTCCAACCTCGTCCTCTTCTCCTTCGACACATGGATGTATACTGGAAAACCAAATATTCTTAAGTGACTAACCTCTAGATTCACTCCTATGAATGCCTGCTCAAGACTCTTGTCCCCCAATATTCATTGATGACTTCTATTATGAAAAAACACTGTTGTGTTGGATGCTTCTTCCCATAAGAGCATGGATAAGTTATGATAATGAATAATTGCCTTCACAACTTCCCCAATGGATATTTTCTTCCTTTTTGGAACTCCATTGTACTGAGGGTTGCAAGGAACTATCAACTCCCTCTTGATCCCTTCTTCCTTTCAGAAATAGTTGAAGTCCGCAGAGGTAAAATTTCCTTCATTATCTAATCTCAAAATCTTGATCTTCTTTCCTATCAGGTTCACTACATGATCCTTGAACTCTTGGAACCTGCTAAAAAATTCATCTTTGGTCTTCATGAAATATATCCATGTCTTCTGAGACAAATCATCAATGGATGTCACATAGTACAAGAACCAACCCATAGATGATATTGTCATTTTTCCACATACATATGAATGCATAATATACAAGACCCCTTGGATCTACTATCATTGCTTGGAAAAGAACCCTTGGAATTCTTGCAAGGTTCACAAACTCTGCAAACATCCTCATGCTCTTCCTAGAGCTCTAAAAGACTCGTGACCATCCTCCTTAATGCTAGAAAGGATCTATAGTGTAGGTGAGCATATATCTACTGACATAGCTCACATAAATTGATATTATCATGTACCAATGCCTGCATTGGACATATTATTAATCTATATAGTCCTCCCTCTCAATCTATAATCACTTCTGCTAAGTCTATGCTCAATCCCTTCAGCCATACAACAACCTAACCATCCACAAATGAAACTTTGTAGCCTCTATACTCTAATGCTGAAATGGAGAGAAAATATTTCCTCAATCCTAGTACAATTAATACATCTCTCATATGTATAAAATCTTTAGAATCTAGCTGAAACAATGATGTTCCAACTCCCTTTACTGCATACTTAGCATTGTCTCCATGTTAGAAACTTGACAGCTGCAAAACCAATATCACTAGAAGAAATACAAAGCACAAAAACAAAAGTGGAGCTCTTTTAACCTTGGTGATGATATATCACCTCCCAAACAGAGTGTCAGGGAGTAAAGTCCCTCTTCCCTCTTACGGAGGGAGTCAATCATGGTGCCAATATCATCATCCCTTCATAGGATGGTTGAGATAGGGCACTGCACCATTCTGGTGAGTGAGTAACAAAGGATTAATCTCCCCATCCTATCTGAGGATTACTGGGAGAAGGAATTGTCCCACCCTAGACCATTTATTTCTAGCCAAGTTATAGAGGCTAATACTAAAGAAATGCCCGATGCTCAACCTCTAGGAGGATAGCGTGTGCAACTAGGAACCAATATCCCCATACCATCTTAGGATGAATAAGAGAAGATATTGTTCCACCTTGATCCATTAAACCCTAGCCAAATCTCATGGATAATACTAGGGGAACACCTGATCGATGCATCATCACTACTCATCAAGGGCTAGTCTCCGAACCCCATCACAAGGTGTCCAGCAGAAAAGTACGGTCCCATTCTGTGCTCTCGTAGAATATTTTGAGACTTGCACATATATGAACTAACAGAGGCTTCAAATTTATGAGGGAAAAAAAATTATGTCCTTGCCTATTCTCAGACATTAAATGTCGATAAATAATAATGATAAATCAAATAACATAATCCATGCACCTGTATGGGAGAATATAAAGGGATAGTTTCCCCACCCCATCACAGGGTGTCTAGGAGAAGATGTGATACTACTATCGGACCACTTCCAATCACCAAATATCTACATGAGATCATCTGGGCTTGTGGGTCATGTGTCCATGTATGTACTTGGTCCTTAATTGTTTGTTGTCATGATTTCCACTTAACTTCTTTGACCCTAAGTCATTTTCCTTTTGGGATGAGAGTCATGCTTCTAGAGGCTTTTTGCTTCTGATCTATCCATATATTAGTGGGATCGCTTGTCCTTCCGACCAACTTTCATCATCCATCCTTGTAGGTATCAGTCAACAAATATTCATCCTAGAGTTCATCAAATCTAGATCTGACTGAGCAATATTCGTAGAAAATCAACCGTAAATCAAAACCAATAGCTCTTATACCATGTTCAGGAACCTCTTCACATAGAACCGTAGAAAAAAAAATGTAACAATATTCCAAGAAGAAAGGTGGTGTCTAAAAACATTGGTGCAACACTTAATCACAATGCATTACGATCAGAACATCACAATGCATCATGACAAAGGATACAATACGATCTCAAGAATATAAACACAACCCACAGGTTCATTCTTTTATAGTCTCCATATCTAACGAACTAAAGTGAGGAAGATCTGACCCACAAATAGGGGTCGTTGGTTCTAGTCGGTTTCCACAAAATCCATAATATATTTTAGTCAGATGTTGTAGTCGAGTCAACCAAGACCTTGTCAACCATCGAGATGAGCCTTAAACTCTCCAAGTCTATACACTAATTGACTTTTTTTCTAGTTAACTATTGTCTATCAACTGACTATTTCCAAAATATACAGGAGTGTGATGAAGCTTTAGAACCTTAGGTTCCAACACCAAGTAGGAGACAAATTATATGTATCCATTTCAGATCAGGTGCATTCAGTGGCATTGTGTGAATTATCTCAACAAATACCAAACGCCATTTAGGTTTGGTGTTCTTCATATTAGACGAACATTCTTTTGTAGAGTGTGGCTCAAAACCTTAAGATATATCACAATAATATTCATTGTGAATGAATCGAACGTCTTGTCATATGACATGTCACAGTCGATAGTGTTCTTTAGTGTTTCCTTCCATTGAGAAATTTGTGCACCATACATTATTTCTTATGGCGAGGTCACAAATATATGTTTGCATAATTTCAAGTTTTTCTTCTAGGCTTATGTCACCAACTATTTTCAAATCATTAACAACAAACATGGTCTACTGAGATTTATTTAGGGAAACTTCATATGTTGAAAAATCATGAAGCCTTAATGGTATTGTGTTTTTTTCTGTAACAGCCCCACAACGAACCATTGCATGAGAAGGTTTTCGACGATGTGATATAATATATTGATGAGTGGGTCATTAAACCTTTTGTCATAATGTCATACTATTTCTCTTGGCATTTGTGTGATTTATTTAAGCAAATTATAACTGCTAAGTTCCTACTATATTGGGTTCGAAAGAAAACAAGAAATTTCTGCTTTATTTCATTCTTTGTTCTTGTGTGGTTCTTGGTAAATTCATGTACCAAGTGAGTGCTCATTTGCTAAGAGCACCATCAAACTATGCCATTTTTTCTACCATAATTGGTTACAACATTTGAATCCCATATGATTTCATAGTTGAACCAATGTCTTTTAGGGTATTCATCACCCTCATACAATGGGATGTGTACCGGATGATTGTAATCCATTGTGGAAGAATTTTGATTTGTATTATTTGTTAGGGAAGAAGTAATAGACAAAGGTGTACTTATTTTGAATATTAGGATTTGTACCCATCAGTCGAGCTTCTTTGTCTTGTGTTTCCTCATCTTGTTGATCAATTGATGGACGATGAGCTTTAATTGATAATATTGTTGGAAAGGGGGTGATTCCATGTGATCTGAAAAGAATAGGATGAAATTATTTCGTATAAATTTAGGGGAAAAATTGATCCAATTACCTTGTAATGATATGTGAATCATCAATCGGTCCATTATTCATCCAAAAATATCTAGTGAAATCCATATGGTTCCTTTCCCAAGTCCAATATGCAAGTCATGTTCGACGATTTCTCTTATGGTTGGGACACAGGTCGACAAGATTAGTAATGGGTCTACGGAACTCATAGTTTAAAGTATTGCAATTATAGTGCTCCAGATCCTACCTCTAATGGTTACAGTTGTTCGATCGAAACTCATGCTTTCTATGCTCTACTCAAATTTTCGTCGACTCAAGCAGGCCATTTGGCTAATCAAATTTCTTTACAAAGTTTTTCATGTTTCTTTTGTTCTAGAGCAGACTTGTAATGTCCCTAAGCTCTTCCCATCAATTATGTGGTTTATCCCATCCGATTCTTTAAATTCCTATTGTGTACTTATGACTGGAACTTTTTCTTTCATTAAAATTGTACTTGAACCTTCTATGGTGAACCTCCTGCAATAAACAGTGAGAATGCACGATATAACAGAAATAATGGATCATATAAGAGATTTTATTAATTGCAGGCCACTTCGAGGGGGAAACCTCCTTTGAGCAATCTAAACACAAAATAACTCTTCGATGCTTTCATTAGCCTCAACACATACTTATATACTAAGTCTAATCCAAACAACTATTACTCCCCATGAATGTTGGATAATGCAACATATTAACTGGACGACTTAACAACTATTACTTACTCCCCATGAATGTGGGATAATACAACATACTAATGGGACGACTTACAAAGAATATGCGTCTGAAAAAATATACTAACAAAATAAAGAGGGGGGTTGACACAGGTTCTTAACATCCCCTCCCTCTTAGAAAAATCTTTGTCCTCAAAGATTTAGATGTGGAAACTGCTGCTGAATCTGAAGGAGTGGTTCCCATGTAGCATCCTCTAGTTGCATGCCATGCCACTGAATTAAGACCTCTGTGATGGATTGAGAGTGAAGTTAATGAGTGCGCTTATTGAGGATGGCCTTCGGTTCCAGATGGATCTGTCCATATCTAGCTCTAGTAAAATAGTTTGTGCTCAGATGTTGGTGCCAATCACTTTCTTGAGACAATAGACATGAAAGAATGGGTGAATGCGAGAAGAAGGAGGAATTTCCAATTTATAAGCAATAAAACCAATCTTTTGAAGAAATTTAATATGTCACATAGAAATTTGGAGCCAGATTCTGATGCCCATTGAGTTTCAGGGAGGATTACTTGTAAGGATTTAGGCGAAGAAAAACCATTTCACCGACTTGAAAGGTGCACTCAGAACGGTGTTGATCGGCTTTTTGTTTCATGCAATTTCTTGCCATGTTAAGATTTTCCTGCAGAATGTGAAGAATCTAATCATGGTTTTGAAGAACCATGTCAACTGTCTAAACTAGTGAACTGTGGGGGGTGTATGGAAGGAGCACTGGGGGTGGTTTCCCATAAACAACTTCATATGGAGTCATTTTAGATGCAGTATGGTAGGAAGTATTGCACCACCATTCAGTGAGAGGGAGCCACTTTTCCCATTGATGTTGTTGTTCAGAGGTGAAGCAACGAAGATAAGTTTCCAAACATTTGTTGGTGACTTCAGTCTAACCATATGTTTGTGGGTGATATCTTGAACTCATTTTTAGTTTGGTTCTGGTGAGGTGAAAGAGTTCGGTCCAAAAATTACTTGTGAAAGTTGCGTCGTGGTCTAAGACAATGGAAGAAGGGATTCCATGAAGACAGAATATCTGGTCCATGAAAATTTGTGCGATTGAGGAGGGAGTATATGGAAGGACGAGAGCACAAAAATGACTATATTTGGAGAGTCGATCAACCACAACAAAGATTACGATCTTCCCTCCAGATTTAGGGAGCCCTTCAATGAAATCCATCGAAATATCTGTCCAAATCCTTGTAGCGATGGGAAAGGGTTCGAGCAAGCTAGGGAGGAGTGTAGTTTCACCCTTGTGGCACGGGTAGGTATCACATTCGACAACCATCCATTGAATTTATCGTTTCATTCCATTCGAAAAGAAGTTATGTCGTGCTCATACATTTTGAGGAACCCAGAGTGCCTTGCCGTTGGAGAAGCATGGAATTCATAGACATCCTGGTGAAGATCTATGCTCTGGGGAAGCACCAGGTGACCCTAGTATCTCACAGAAGAACCATCCCAAGAGTAATGTGGTACAAGAGAAGGATTACTGGCTAAGTATTGGATTATTTTATACAAGGAAGAGTTATTGACATAGCCTTGTTGAACAGATTGTAATCAATTTGGAATAGGCATAGAAATAGCTGAAATAGAAGCATGGTCATCAAATGTGTAGGAAATAGCATCTGCCACAAGATTGTCCTTACCCTTCTTGTAAGTGATCTCATAGTCATAACCCATGAGTTTGCTAACCCATATTTTTTTGGAGGGGATGAGACCTGTTGTTCCAGGAAATATTTTAGACTCTGGTGATCAATATTGATGCAGGAATGATTCCCTAAGAGGTATGGATGCCAATTCTGTACGGCATGCAAAATAGCCATCATTTCCTTCTCATATGTAGAGGTGGATAAATTCTTACCAAGCAGGGATTTTCTGGTGAACACAATGGGATGTTCGTCTTGGAGGAGGAAAACACCAAGTCCATTGTCGCAAGCATCACTCTCAATAGTGAAGGGGTTGGAAAAATCAGGCATAGCTAGAATAGGTGTGGTACACATAGCTTGTTTCAGTTTCTCAAATGCACACTCAATAGTAGGTGTCCATGCAAAAGCATACTTTTTCAGTAGAGATGTTAAGGGAGCCACAATCTTCCCATAATCCTTGACAAACTTGCAGTAGTAGCCAGGTCCCAAAAACCCATGAAGTCTCTTCAAGGTTTGAGGATGCGGCCAATTTTTCATGGCATCTATTTTGGCAGGATCAACATGAACCCCTTGTGTTGAAACAATATGCCCGATATACTCTACTTCCTTCTTCCCAAAAACACATTTAGATTGTTTGGAACAGAGATAATGATCACATAAAAGTTGCAGTACAAGATCCAGATGTTGGAGATGCTCAGCCTAGGTTTTACTATAGATGAGGATATCATCAAAGAAGACCAGAATGAAGTTTCACAAGTAGGGCTGAAATATTTTATTCATCAATGTCTGGAACGTGGAAGGAGCATTTGTGAGGTCAAATGGCATGACCAAAAAATCATAATGGCCATCATGTGTGCAGAAAGTTGTTTTAGGGATATCATCCACATGAACCCAAATTTGGTGATACCCAGAATGAAGATCCAACTTGGAGAAAAAATGAGCACCATGGAGCTCATCCAGAATCTCATCAACAATAGGAATTGGAAACTTATCCTTGATTGTGATGTGATTAAGTGCTCGAAATTTGATGTAAAGGCACCATGACCCATCTGTTTTCCGGAATAGAAGGACCGGTGAAGCAAATGAAATAGTGCTAGGGCGAATAACACCTTGCTTCAGTATGTCATGAATAAGCATCTCAATTTATGTCTTGTGGTGAAATGGGTAGCGATAGGGCCTGATGATGGGAGGGATGCTTCCAGGAAGGAGAAAAATATGATGGTCCTCTGGTCAGGAAGGTGGCAATCCCACTGGCTAGTAAACACACATGCATATCGATCCAAAATTTGTTGTAGATCCAATGGAGTAGTTGAGACTCCTAAAGGTTGCATTTGAATGAAATGGAGCTAAGCGATGACACCATGTGAATTATTCTTAAGAATATTTTCCATTTGATGCGAGCTGATGAGGCTGAGAGACCCTGGTTGTAAGCCCTGCAATATGTGTTTGTTACCATTGATTGAAAACTACATCCAAAGTTTAGCAAAATCCCATAAAATGGGTCCAAGTGTGTGTAACCATTGAGTGCCCAAAACCACATCACATCCACCTAAGGGAAAAGAAAACATGTCATAGTGCAAGTTATAATCCTCCATAGAGATGCACACATTACGACACTTTTGTTTGCAAGGTAAGGTGCCCCCATTGGAAATCATGACTTCAAAGCTGGAGCAAGGATGGACAAAACAACCATCCCATTTGGCGATCCATAGGTCAACAAAGTTGTGAGTGCTACCAGAATCAATGAGTATTGTAAGAGGGAGTTTTTTGAAGAACCCTCTGACCTACATGGTTTTTGGGGTGGTGACTCCAGCTAAGGCATGGAGAGATATCTCTAGTTGGTTTTCTGGAGCAGGCAGTTATTGAAGTCACCGTCAGCATCTATTGGGTCTTGAGCATCATAAAACATTTCACGTGCAGGTGGAGAATCCACATCCAAGAGATAGATATTTTGCTCAACACATCTATGTCCCTAGGTGAATTTATTGTCACAATTATAACAAAGCCCTTTTTCTCGATGTTCCCGCATCTCCGCTTTAGACAAATGCTTGATAGGAGTGGTTCTAAGAGCTAGCAGAATTTGGGTTCGTTGGGGAACCATAGTTCTGAATGGAACAAGAGTGGGGTTCAAGCATTGTTGAGCCTTGATCTTGTCCTCTGCTAGCTTAGCCAACCCTAGGGATTCCATCATTGTGTTGGGGTAGAACATTTTAACTTGAAATTGTATTGCATCCTTTAGACCACTGATAAAACAAATCAGGTAGAATGCATCAGGAAATCCCTCGATGTGATTGGCTAGTTTCTCAAATTATGTCTGATACTCCCACACAGTTCTAGTTTGGCGAAGTTTGGTGTGTGCTCCTGTGAAGTCATCAAAAGCACTAAGGACAAATTGTTGCAAAAGGAGCTGCAAAAATATGTCCAGTTTGGCTTTACATGAGCCTTGATGTACCAACGGAACCATTGAAGGGATTCATGTTCCAAATGAAAGGATGCAAGTGGGACTTTATTGACATCAAAAGTGTTATGCAGACTGAAATATTGTTCTACCCTATAAATCCATCCAGTCGTATCATCACCATTGAAGCGAGGAAAATCCAGCTTTGGCCCATGGAAGTTGCTAGAGGAAGAGAACCCAGTGTCTGCAGAAGACTCAGGTTGGTGGCAATTATTCATGGGTGAATGCTGAAGATGGAGGCCGAGAAATTTTTGATCTAGATCCTCAAGTTTGGACTTGATGGCGGTAAGTTCTTCTTCCATTTGTTTATTTTCTCAGGTGCAGGTGACAACCATAACCAATGTTTTTTTGTTTTTATGTAATGGGTAGAAAAACAAAAACAAAAAGGGTTTTAGAAAAGGAAATTTTTGAGTTGGGAAAAAATCAGGGGGTTGATTGGGGTTTTACGGGGTTTTGGACACTTTCTCAGGGACAAGAAGCCGAAAATGAAAATTTCAGAGGCAGGATGAAGGAATTTGAAAATTTGTCAAAGAGGGACAATGAAGCAAAAATGGAAAATGAACACCGTGGAAAAATTTGAAGTTGATTGGGTCAAAATCAGAGAAGTTATGACAAACCTTAAAAATAAACAAATGTGGAATTTTTGGATTCAGGAATTGGAATTGGGGATAGGGTCCTCAACGAAGGAATATGCAAAATTGTATTACGGGGGTTACGGTGAATTTTCAAGGGAAACATAACTGAATCAAAGAATATAAGGCTAAGAAACAGAAATGTATACTCTTTTTTTTTAAGAAATTACCTGTGGCAGTGCTAGAAAGCTGTGCTTTATCAACTTGAAATGGAGGAAATGATCTGTGACAGTTCTGGAATTTTGCGCGTTATCAAATGTAAATAGATATGGACCCCAAGTATATTTGGCTTCCTAAAAGTTCACGAGAGTCACTTGACCACCAAGGTTGTTTGACGGCTTGCATATTGGGGGAGTTCCCCTCACTCCACGGCGCAGGTAAACCTGCTAACCGCTTGGCCACAAACGACAGCTCTTTGGTTTTCCTCATGGATGGGAATCTAGTCAATCCGGTGGGGGTCGTTTCCATTTTTGCTTGGCAGGTCCTCTCAATGGCCAGCTACTTCGGGGTTCCTTTGGTACTCCTCACAATGAGTTTTAGGGCTATGTCGAAGTACTTCCCATAGTTAAGCGAATAGGGTTTATTCCCTGATCCGAATGGATAATACCGTTGCAACAAGAAGAACAACTGTAAGGATCAAAGCGCCAGGAAGCACTGCAGAAGCGAAGTTTTTTTCTAGAAATTCCACCTAACAAGCCCAAGAAAGTGCTCTGATACTAGATGTGGTGAACCTCCTGTAATAAACAATGAGAATGCACGATATAACAGAGATAATGGATCACAGAAGAGATTTTATTAATCGCAGGCCACTTCGAGGAGGCAACCTCCTTTGAGCAAGCTCAATATAAAATAACTCTTCGATGCTTTCATTAGCCTCAACAAATACTTATATAATAAGTCTAATCTAAACAACTATTACTCCCCATGAATGTGGGATAATGCAACATATTAACTGGACGAGTTAACAACTATTACTTACTCCCCATGAATGTGGGATAATACAAGATACTAATGGGACGACTTACAAAGCATATGCGTCCAACAAAATATACTAACAAAATAAAGAGGGGGGTTGACACGAGTTCTTAACACCTTCACTCTAGTCTCCACTTATTCACTCAACAACTAGCATTGTATTCTCATTCTTGTCACATGGTTGACAACCTCCATATTGTCGACCTGACTTATTGTTGGTCAATGGGATCAGACTCAGTGATTAGGATCATTTACTGAGGAAGTATTCCCACTCTCTTTCATTAATAAAGCATTCCTAGTCTTTTTGTCATTGTTCCCAGTTTGTACATCCAGGTCCCAGCGATACTAGTTGAGGCTCAACTATGTGGCCGATGCCTTTTCCAATTAAGAATTTATGAAGCAAAGCATGAACATCATAGAAAAAAACTATCATGTAGGTCGTTATGAAACTTGTATTTTATGTTGGAAAGTGAAGTTTGTTCTTCTATTTCTTGTTCTTCACAAAATTCTCCAACTATCTTTTCAATCCACTCAAATAGGTTTGTTTGATAGTCGTTTCATAATTTATGGATCAGCAATGACTCTTCATGATCTTTCAATCTAGTCATGACTGTTATCGAGGAATAAATTCTATAAATTTCTTGTGTGATTCAATGAATAATTTTTCTTTGGCCTGTGCAATTGTTAACTTATTTCTTTGGCATGATTCTAAATATAATTTTCAATTATTTTATTCTAACATTAACGATTTATCTCCTCACTCAACGTTTATGTATTGATGTTCATACTCTGTCCCAATTAAGTACTACTGGTAACAAAACCAATGTTGTAATATGAGGGATTACATGTGGTTACCAGTAGTGCACATATAATCTTACATGACAACACACATATACAAAGAGAATAAGGAGGAAGTAATTGTCACACTGGTAACAAGCCTTTATATTACATCACAGATCCATATTGTACAATGGATGAAAATACTTATCTATCCTTGTCTCATTGGCGCGCGCGCACACACACACACAAACTTATATAATGTACATTCAATTAGGTAGATACAATTGTGAAATTGCTCAACTAGGTAGTTACAACTATGTAATTGCTCAACAATCGGCTTAGCCAAATATTGGACTAAGCTGACCAACTGGATGGTCAGTCAACAAGACCTAATAAAATCATCGACTAGGCTCCAACAACTGCTAATCAGTGTGCACCGATGTCATACACCCTTGTGTGCATTATATATTAAACACACAAATGATGGACCCTA
>LPNX011227311.1:206912-315072 GCA_001517045.1 Pseudotsuga menziesii
TATTAAAATTGAAAAAAAAACTTAACAGTGCATTTAATTTAAATGATAGGCTTTGGTGTTCCCAAACTAAAATGCACCCTACAATGGTGCTTTTTAAAATCAAATGCACTAGTGCATATTCCTACTGAACACACATAAGTAAGGTTAGAAAAATCATTAATGAATGAATTTTCATTTAGACTTGTCCTCGAGTGCTTCCAATGTTAAAAGCATTGATGCTCACTCTCTTGCATGGACCCCTTACTACCACTACAATGTTGTTGCCTCATTCTTGGATTCATACACACGGTTGATCGTTTTCAAATTTTGGGAAACACTTGTAAATTTGGTACTTTTATCAATGTGACAAACATCTCTCATCAACCTAGAAGACAACGGGTAGATTTTTGCTTACCTCTTCATTTACATTTTTAGTGGATCAAAATTTAAAATTCCTTTTAAATTTCATGTTTTTTGTTCCAATTAAAAAAAAATCAATGCATTAAACTAGACAACGCATTATTTACATGCGAGTTTTAAACTTAAATTTATTAGTCAATGCTTAGAAAAGTGTATTTGGGCACTATGCATGATTCTTCCCAATATCACATGACCACCATAAAACATGTTAATTTAAAGCTCTGTGGCCATATCCAATATTTTTTTTAAATATAAATATGCACTATTCTATTTCAAGCGCACTGTGATAAATTTACTACTATTATAATGTTATGAAGATGTGCTTAATTAATTAATATATTTTTTTCAATAATGAAAAACTAAATTTATATTAATTAAAGTTGTATTAGAAATACATTATGTCAAAGTTTGTAGCTAGAAAAAATAGACCAATCCCCTTATAATTCAGTCAAATCCCTGATAAAAACCTAAATATGTGTCAATAACAAGAGTCCCGGGATTAAGATAACCATCCAAACAAAGGCCAACTATTATTAGCACCACCACATAACCACATATTTTCAAAAAGTTATCCAAGATTGTAGGAAAACTAAGTGAACAAGTCTACACATCATGTTCGCGAGCTTAATCCTTCAGAATTTGTGAGTAAGGAAAGCCTACCATCCATCACCCCAATCTCTCGCTTAGAAAGGGAGTCAACTCCAGTGTTCAATTCTCTGAAAATGTGGTTGAAAGATAAGAAGCTAAAATCTTTCATCAAGCACCTAGTGTTGTTTAACCAATGATGAAGCTCCAAGGATGTCACAGATGCATCACCTGTTTCCTAGTTTATGATGACTTGAGTATTAGAATTGTTGTGCCCTTAGACAATCAAGTAATGAGTGCAATCAGATTCTTAATTATAATGCAGTGAAGGAGAATGAAAAATACACATTGAACAAATCAAATCTCACAGGAAACAGACAAGTATTGCTCAGTTAAAACTGTATTTGACTGCATGGCTAACTAAAGATGTCTAAATCACTATTGGAGTTCATCTGGATAACTCCAAATGTCTATACCAGTCTCTCAATTAGTTACAATCAATCAAACCATTCTAACTAAAGTGGTAGGTGAGAAGTAAGTGAGAACTGGCACCTTCCCACATGTAGCCATGCAAAATTGGCACTAACTGAACTGGAGGATATGTAACTGAATGTAGCTGAAGCATAACTAAGCTTAACTAGTTACCAAATGCCAACAACTGAAGGAGGTTGGTGTCGACACTCCCAGTGGCTCCTAAAATGTAGGAATTGGTCTAGGAGGCACCTAAACTGATGCATGCAAGTGCAACCAGTCTTAGTTAGCCTCTATCGGTGTTCCCCACTCTTTAGTGACTGGTACATGTGGCCCCATTAGGATAAGTGGATCCAATGGCACTAATGGACCCAATAATAATTAAAAGACTCCTAAGTTAGGAAAATATAATCTAATAAACCGTTTGGACAGGTGAGGATTATAAATCCTAACACCCCCCTGAATCCTAAATTGGACAACTGTGGGCCCTGGAAACAAGGCCAAAAGTCACCCATATACAATCTAAAAGATAAAAAATGTTGCTTGATAAACCGAGGAAATAGGGGAAAACCTCATGGGAACCGCCCCCCACCCCCCTCAAAATCAGCAGGAACAGGAAAATACAAGCTATCTTTAGAAGAAAGAAGCTTCCTCCTTAGAAAAATAACTTGTTAAAAAACTTTGCTTCAAATTTGCAGCTCTGTGCAGCAGTATGGTTCTTCTATGCAGCAACATCCTAAAGCTGTGCATGTGAACCTCTCCAAACTAATGGCTTTGTCTGGAGGAATTTTCCTCTTTGGAAGCAGAATAAAATGCTCAACCAAATAAGAAATATAGACAGCTGCACGATGAAAACTGGACCCATTTGGAGCAACTGAAATCAATTGATGAGAGAGAAAAAGTGATTGAGAATTTGAACCATGTGAGGAACACCCAATCACCTGATATATT
The DNA here is from genome assembly GCA_001517045.1 of Pseudotsuga menziesii. NCBI lineage: Eukaryota > Viridiplantae > Streptophyta > Pinopsida > Pinales > Pinaceae > Pseudotsuga > Pseudotsuga menziesii. Next base: position 209,319 of record LPNX011227311.1, read on the forward strand.
TCAGCCTTGAACATCAAACCAAGTGAGGTAAAATCAACCCCAAGTGTTAGGAGCAAGTGTCCAGGCGAATGCAGAATGTTTCCATCTTTACTAGTTCTGTGAGGAGATGAGCATGTGATCAAATAGATAGGCAAAGAAGCCCTGGGACCGTGGAGAATGAATGATTGAGCTCCATAATTTGATATAGCTTCATAAATAACCAATGATTCATAAAATATAATATCAGCAAACTCATAAGAGGAAACTAACATCAAATCCCCAACAACAAGTTTGAAGGAGAGTTGCGGTACTTGATTTGTCACACCAAAATTGATGAGGGAAGCTACAAGCATTACTAAAAGCTCTTGAAACTTAAAACCTGAACCAAATAATGCCAGGTCAGATCCAAATAAGATCATATCAGATGCAAATAGGTTCATATCATATCCAAGAGTGTGCTCCACCGAGATTGTAGATGCACAATTTTCTCCTTCTTCAAAATTCTGAAAATTGGTGCATGCAACCATGTAGGAATTTACTGGAAGCTCTAGATCAATGAGAGTGAATGGATCACTCCTACAATCTGATATTTTTTCCAAAATATCCATGGTATTACTTATCTGCACACTAGAAACATCATTAGAGATAGAGAAATAAAATTCCTCTTCATTTTCTGAAACAATCACCGATAAACTATGCACAAAATTTAAAATAAAAGAATCACTGGAGACTTTTTCTTCAAAAACATAGATTCGAATGTCTTCTTTTGGATCAGCCATGTGAGAATATGAGATATCAAATATCTCATAAACTTCCAGAGCAGCAGGAGAAGGAGTCACTCGAAGGAGAATTTCTTCAATTTGAATTGACTATGTGGAAGATTTTGCTTCTTCTTCTTCTTCAACAAATTTCTTTGCTATAGGAGAGGCCACATAGAGTCCATTCTTGAAATCTGTATGCTGGATTTTATATGAAACTTTCTCAACAACTGGTATTTTAGAGTCATCTCCCATATGACTGCTATGTCCTCCTGATAAAGTGGAAGTGATGAAGGATTCCCTGGAGGCAACCATGTGGTTGGAAGGTCCATAATATATTAAGTAATCCTTTAATGGAGTGAGGCCTGCATGTAAGGTGTGGCATCTCTCATGTTCTTCAGTATTCTCCTCATTATTAGACATCTTAGCACCTTGTGGAAGGGCAATATTGTTTTGCACACAAAGAGATTTCAACTAGTCGAGGGTCTTCTTCATGCACGAGTCTTCTGGATGAAAACACCTCATACAATAGGAACATTTTTTCTTTTCAAACTTTTCTCCTTCCCTTTAGGTCTCCCTTTAGCTTGTGCTTTGGTAGAGTCTGTCGCTAGGAGGGATTGATCTCTGGAAGTCTGGATGACTCCCATCTGGACCAACTTCTCTTGCTCATGTATTAAGGACTCGACAAAGTAATCAAGTGAGGGAATATTCCACTTGGGAATGGAAACTCTTCCGAAATGGAAGATTGAGACAAATACAGAATACTCAGTACCTATTTTGATGAGTATGGAGAGAAAATTTTTCTCCTCCTTTCTTTCTATTCCGCACTGTCTCCATTGAAGTACAAGAGACTTGAATTTGTTAAAGAATTGTTGTATGGTCTCGAAACTGCTGGGATGCAAGGCTACCAACTTGTTTTCCAGGATGTGCCCCCGAGGCTCATCTTGATTTCCAAACAAGACTTCAAGATTCTCCCAAGCTTCTTTGGGAGTCCTCAAACCTTCAAGGTGAAAGAGGAGATCTTTGGATATGTGAGTACATAGATAACCAAAAGCTTCATCTAAGCGGTTCAGAAACTTGTTTTTCTTAGCTGGATGATGGGGCTCGATTTCCCTTCCAAGTATTATCCTGAAGTATCCCTTGTTGCGCAAGGAAACTTGCATATCTTCCCTCCAATCAAAATAATTGAAGGGTGTTGGGATTTTAGGTGTGGAGGGTTGATAATCCATAATTCTCCTGCTGGAACAGACAATATCTTCACACAAGCTACGTAGCACCTGTAGAATTTCATTGCAAAACCAAAATCATTCTAACTATGTTAGAATCAATCCTTCCCTCTCGACATGCACACTTTATTAGGTTCCTTCACGCCTGCACTGCCACTCTAAATAAATTCAGAGAAAGCAAGGCAATCTTTGCGGGACTTCTGTGGAAACCCAACTGCTTTTGGTGTATTGCAATGGAGAGTAGACATACTTGAAGCTTGCATGAGATGGCTCTGATACCATATTATAATTGTTGTGTCATTAGATCATCAAGCAATGAGTGCAATCAGATTCTTATTTATTATTCAGTGAAGGAGAATGAAAAATACACACTGAACAAATCAAATCTCACAGGAAACAAACAAGTATTGCTCAATTAATTACAATATCATCTTCATTACATTATTCGATGTTACAATGGTGTTACATAAGGAGGAATTCTAATCATTAGGGATGAATTCAAATCACTAGGAAGGAATTCAAATCCACCAATTGAATCTAATTGTATCTGACTGCATGGCTAACTAAAGATGTCTAAATCACTATCGGAGTTCAAAGCTAACTCTAGACGTCTAATCCATTCTCTCAATCAGTTACAATCAATCAAACCAGTCTAACTGTAGTGGTAGGTGAGAAGTAGGTGAGAACTGGCGCCTTCCCACATGAATCCATGCAAAACTGGTGCTAACTGAACTGGAGGATATCTAACTGAATGTAACTGAAACATAACTAAGCTTAACTAGTTACCAACTGCCAAAAATTGAAGTAGGTTGGTTTCGACACTCCCAGTGGATCCTAAAATGCAGGGATTGGTCTAGGAGGTGCCTAAAGTGAAGCATGCAAGTGCAGTCAGTTTCAATTAGCCTCTATCGGTGTTCCCCACACTCTAGTGACTACTACATGTGGCCTCATTAAGCCAAGTGGACCTAATGGTACTAGTGGACCCAATAATAATTAAAAGACTCTTAAGTTAGGAAAATATAATCTAATAGAGAGTTTGGACAATGGAGGATTATAACTCCTAACATTGAGAGTCACCCAATACCTGAAGATTTCTTATACCCCATTTTTTAGCACAGGTGAGAAGACACCACAACCCCACCACTTCAGTGCGGGTGCTTGCACCAATACTAGTCTTTGTCCATCCTTTAATCAAATCACCACTACCAAACTTGATGACAAACTCTGCACCACAAGCTCCCTTTGTCCTTGCCCCATCGAAGAAACCGATCGGGTGCTCTTGCATCAGAGAGGGAAGCTTGCCTATGTTTCTTCATTTTCTGGTTTTAACCTTATTCCACTCCATAAAACTTGATAAAACCTTCAAATATTTAGTTTCAGTTGTTTACTGTAAATTTGAGAATATGGAAGCATTTCTTGCCTTCCAAATTTCTCAAAACATGTATACCAGAAGATAACCAACATGAGACTTCCTGATGTACCATTTCCTCAAATTTTCCTTGATCGATACAACCTCCCAACTATGCTCCAACTTGAAGTAATTCATCAAAAGATGCTAAATGACCTAGAAAAATGAACAGTCACCGAACATATGCGACCCGTGTTCATCCTGCTGGTGACATAAGAAGCACATATTAGGTCCCATAATACCTCTGCTTTGCTGTGCATCTTATTTTTAAAAATGCATCGATTTTCACAAATTTTTAAATGAAGTTGGATTGACTAGTGCCTTAGAAAATTTATTACGCACCATCCATAATGTGCTTGAGTCAAGCACATTGTTAGTACTCCTAGAATGGTCAAGCAACTTAACTATCCAACATTGTAATTTGCAATTGTCCCGCCAAATCCAATGCATTTGTCAATAGTCAATGTCATCAATATTTTCCATGCACAAGCAAAACAAATGTCTTTTTAAAAATATCTATGACGAATACGATGTGGGCCATCGTATATGGTGCTTCTTGAAATTGCCAATGAGTCGTTTTATGGTGCTCGTTGAAATCTATGCAGGCACCATAAACATTGCATGTATTCAAGATATGGATGTTAGGTGTATTTCACTTTTGGTCACAACATTGTCAAACTCTACCTTTGATGGACAATGCTTTAGTTGTCTTTTTATGTTTTCATGTGGATAGTTTATTTCAGTGGTTGAAGCATGTTAGGTGGTTCACCCTTTTTTTTTATGTAATTTTGTTTTGGATGCGGATTTTAGTCTTGTTTATTTTGAAGGGAGGTCATTATTCCCATTTGCATTAGAGTTATTTAATTATTTTTTTAGAGGTGCTAGATCGACACTTAACGAACATTTCCTTGACTCTCTTCAAAGTTGATGACTTATGTGTGTATGCACATGTGGAGTAGATGTTGCCTAAGAGAGGCTAATTAGAGTGGCCATGTAAACATGTTTTTTTTAGAGATTTTAGATTTATTAGACAATGAGGACAATCCCATCCTTGATCTTATAGAGTACCCATATGTAGGGAAAAATTAGAGAGGATGTGAAAACATCATTATATCATTATATCATTTGCTTAGACTAGGAAACCAAATGACAAAGGTAAAAATATCATTATATCTTGATTAATCTAGTTGCATTTTTTTTGTTATATTTAATGCACAAGTAATTTATTGTAACCATTTGCTTAAATTGTTTAATTTTGGTTGTCTACTATTTTGCAGCTATTGGCACATATGTTGGGGCCATGCCTCTCCCATAGGATGAGGTGATGGAAGAGATTGAGGATGATAACCAATATTAGGTAGAGAGACCCAACATGTCATGGAGGTTGTATTGAATATATCATATGGAGGTGATGGATCACATAGGTGCCTTGATGGTTAGGCATGGAGTGGTACCCATACATGTTGGACAAATTATATGGATACATGAGCTATTATAGATATGTTCCTTCCTTCCTTATCACAATAAATTATTGATATGTCATGATGTTGGTGTCATCAACCTGGTTGATAGGCTGAGAGACCGAGCATGAACCACTTCATTAAGTTCATTTTTTGAGGATGATGATCCTCATCTATCACTACCCTTTCATCCTCCTCCAAAGGAACAACCCCCCCATCCTTCACGAGACATACCCCTAGCACCTCACCCTCCACCAAGCTAACCATCATCCCATCATCCTACATTAGATAAACCACCATCCCCTCATCCTTTATCTAATCGAGGACTAGAACGACCACCATCTCCCCTTTTGCTACTAGATCAACCGCATGCATCCCCTTATCAACCTCCACTAGATATACCACCATCCCTGACCGAGCACCAGGGTGACACAAATGTTGGGAGATATATATATGAGATTTTACTATCTACAATCTTACTTGGAATAGGTATTAATGCATCTAGCTATAGCGATAGACCAACCAATTCATGGCACGCATATTGATTTTTGTGATGACTATTGCACATGAGATGTATATTTTTTTGTACTTGAATTATTTTGTTATTATTGTTCATGTATATATTTTATTTTCATTCATATCATGTTGATGTTGATATTGTTGATTTATAAAATGTATTATGTGTATGTTTTTTTAATATGTTTAAACAAGAACCAGAGAAATTTGTATTGAGTAAAAAAAGGCCGAGGATAACCATACATACAAAAAAGAAACCAATGTTTCAGACTATCCTAAACGAGGAATAAAACTAATATACCTACACTATTAGCAAAGTTTTTGTATGCATTCTGAAATATTTCTGGCCCATTGAAGGGTAGATTCTTGCATACTGATTGTTTAGCAAAATACAAAAATACATCTAAAAAATCCAAATCTTGAACTACTACTTTTTATTTCCTTCAAGCTCGGGAGTAGGTTGCATGACCGAGGTTTCCTCCATTGGGTGGTTGCCATGGTCCAGGGTTTCCTGGAAGTGGCTACATTGATTCATATTGACCATTTTATGAACCTCTTCTTTGATAAAATCCATAGTTCCAATAATCTCTTGAAGGTGACGATCGTTGTTGTCGATCCTGGACTCATGGCCTCCCATTTGGTTTTCTAAGTATTTAGCATTAGACACGCAACTACCTTGTTTTCCTTAACGCCAATGCACACCATTTCATAAACCCTACGAAGATGAATTTTGATATATGCCAAAGTGGACTTGATTTCATTGATATCTAAATTTTTTGGATTGTTCTCCATTGGAGTTAGAGAACTGTTTTTTGGATCCCAAAGAGGAGCAGAGGATGAGAAACGAGACTTCTAGGAACGGAGAGGAGAACCAACGTGGTCATTCATCCTGCCACTGTTTAAACCTACAAACAAATACATAAACTATTGTTCTTCTTCAGGAGACTGGATACTAGAGTTTCCTTCCTCACAATCTCTTGACGGGAGAACAAACTTTGAGTGGGATGCGTTCATACCATTGGAGTCTGCCATGGAGCATGGTGGCAGTTGATTCAGAACCTTGGGGAACCAAAGAGCAGGAGGGGCAATAAAATCCATCACGTGATCAGAGATGCCATGAATGTGGATAACTGTCGGTGGAGATAAAGACTTCAATATGGGATAATGGCATGTGAAAGAGCCATAAAAAACACCCCGTCCTAATAAATAAGGAAACTTGCCAACCATGGAACATGTTTTTGGATAAGAAAATGACCCTTTATTTTAACCATTCCAAGTTTATCCTTGAACCCCTTGTTTGAAAGATTGTCTACAGAGCTATTGTTACCTATGAGGATGTGAAAATAGGTGTCTTGAGGAACAATATTTAGACGTCGAATGTGCTCATATATTCTCCTACAGTTGGATGAACCGTGATTATATTCTGATCTCATTTTCTGGATGACCTGCCTTGAGTCTCCAAATATGATGAGATTTGGGATATTATCCTGGCCTACCAATTCCAAGCCAAGAAGAAGAAAAATACATTCAACTTCATTATTAGATCTATGTCCAAGTCCCCAAGCATAAGAAGTCACTATGTTTCCATCGAGATCGAAAATCCCCCCCCCCCGCACTTGCCTCCCCAAGGTTGCCTTTCGAGGCATCGTCGAAGAAAAGAGTGAAGTTGTGCTGCTTCAATCTCCAGTGAATAAATTCTTCTTTTCCTTTCTTAATCTCTCGGGTCTGAATATATGTAGGATATTTGGTTTGAGGAGAGCTCTGAATTAATAATTCACGGCACCAACTAACTTCCTTGGAGTTGATATTTTCTAAATTAGGAAAACTGACATGTTTGGAGGCCATCTTTTCGTGTATCACATTGAGGACTTTGAAAGAAACCCTAAGGGGGTCGAATTTTTTCCCATTGAAGATAATTTTATTTCTGGTGAGCCGAATCTGCGAGCAAGAGTTCTTTGGTACTATGTTCCAAACTCTGAGAAGTGTCTTATTTTTTTCCTAGATTCCCTAGATAAAAGGTCTTCCAATTGTTTACCAAATCACGAGTATCGGTGGGAAGAATAAAACTTCACCCAAGGCTACTAGTGATTTGAGGCCAAGCTTGAATAATGAAGGAGCAGGTCAGAAATAGGTGAGAGGCTGATTATTCTTGTTAGTGGAAGAGACAACATCTAGAGGGGCCTTGTATTCCTCTTTTTCTTAAGTTGTTTGATGTCAAAAGTTTATCTTGAACTAATAACTAGAAGAAAATATTGACTTTGGGGATGAAATTAGAGTTCCATACCTTTCCTCGGAAGTTGGACCGAGTTCGATCGCTATAGCTTCCAATATTTTGTCCCAGTTAATCAAATGGAACTTTTTCCTTTGAGTCTTCCTGCCTTGCCAAAGGAATTTCCCGATTTCTATACTTATACCATTAGCAATGGACTTGGGAGCAAGTAAAATTGTGCAAGTAAAAATGGGATAGGAAGCGAGAATGGTTTTGATGAGGGTTAACTTGCTAGCTAGATTGAGCCATCTCTAACCCCAAGCTTGCACTTTGTTTTTTGGCTTTTGAATAACTAAATTCCATGTTGTGGGGTTGTGGATACACTTGGAAATGGGGATTCCAAGATAATTAAAGTAGGTCCAATCAAGAATTACCTTGATCCCTAAAATGCAAGCTATCTCTATGAGGATTCTAGGATTTTTATTCCAACCATAAAGCCGAGACTTGGAAGAGTTGATGCGGCTACCTGAGACTTTGAGAAAAAAGATCAAGGGAGATTTTGAGTCTTTTGGCGATCTGATTTGAGGCACTTCCCAGAATAATGGTGTCTTTTAGTGCTAGAAATTGTTCTTAGACTACCACAAGAACAAGCTAACACAATCTCAAAAGAAATAGAATAAAATTGGTTTTTTTAGGGTTTTGGTTTAAAACTTCATCAGCAAGGAGGTAATAAACATTCACAAGCTAATACAGAACTGAACCATGCACAAGTTAGATAAACTGGGGATCAAACACATCCCAATAATCCATAAACATCACACATGAAATACTAATTCCACCCACATGCTACAAGCATTTACATGAATAAAACCTTTAAACAAGAAATGAAATTGTAGATTGGGCAATCAACCAGATCAGAAATGAAAAAACATGACAGGTAAAAAATCTTATCAGTTTATATATAATCAATAACAATTATCAACTTACATAAGAGTTATAAGTGCTAGCTTGAGATATAACAGCTCAAAAAGCCTCTCCTTGAGTCAAAATTCCAACCCTTGCACTGTATACCTCTCCTCCTTATATAATTACAAAGATATAATATGAAGTAGTTCCATATTCACTTCTTTAGGTCAAATTTGAAACTACTCAGCAATTACATTAACCAACTTTCAAATATTAAAAACTAATTGGCTAAAAATAACAAAATCGGATTTCTGGAAAATTTGGCGAATTTCTGAAAAATGGGTCTCAAGGACGCCTCCATATCTCTCGATCCAGAATACCTGTGAAACAAATGAGAGAGTTTTTTTTTAAATGAGTCCGTTATGAACAAAAACCTCTCTTTCTTTTTAAACATTCCCCTTCAATTGATCGGAATACGTTCTGGAAATTTGTGACTAAAACAAGAAATTATTAAATAATTCAAACCCTGAAAAATAAGCCACAAAGATGAATTCGAATCTATCAAACGATAATAGCTGTTGTAAAATTGAGAGAGGTTTTTGTGAATGATTCTGTTTTGGAGAAAAACCTCTTTTGGTTTTCTATAATTTGTTTACATCACCTCGTAATATTCTCCCAATGCTAATGACAAAAACAGGAAAAATAGAGTTGCTACAGGAATCTCCTCATAAAAATATTTAACAAAGGACTAAAAAATGAGGGTTAGATTATGAAGAAAAACCTGGAATAAACTTTATCATAAGATTTTCAAACCTTAAAGAATATATATTTACTAATAAGCCCAAAGAAAAACTTTAAAAACCAACAAAAATGAAATAACCAAATCATTAAAAGCATACAAAAATCAAACAAAAATGTACTTATTACCAAAAAAACCTCAAAACCAACTCAAAATTGAAAGGTAATAGAAAAACCAACTTTGAAAAATAAGACACATAATCTTAAGAACAAAATCTAGTTATAACAGTATCATCAGTGAATTGAGCATGGTTGATAGGTTGAACTCTCCTAACAAAGGAATTTTCAGGAATATTTCCTTCACTTTTCAACGCGTTGATTCTTCTATTGAGCTAGTTTGCTACTAAAATATAGAGAAAGGGGTCATTGGGAAACCTTGGCGAATTCATCTTTGAGCTTGGAAGAAATAATTTGGTCGGCCATGAACAAGGGGAGATATCTAGGGACTACTTATGTAGGCTTTGATCCACCTTATGAAGCTGGAAGGAAACCATACCTTTACAAAACTTGGAAGATGAAGGCGTGCCTGATTTTGTCAAAGGAATTAGCAAGATCTAGTTTTATTGCCATACCTTCTTCCTAAAATTTATGGATGAAATGTATATCTTCTTGGACCAAAAGTACGTTGTCGTAGATTGGTGACCAACGATGACCTTTTTGAGTCTATTGGAGATGACCTTGGAAATAATTTTGTAAGAGGAATTGCAGAGGGAGATAGGTCTAAAGTGCTTTATGGAATCTGGATTCTTTTCCTTGGGTATAAGGGAAAGAAAGCTGGAGTTTTTTGTGCCGCCTATCTTGTCCCTGAATTAGGCCCAATTCATCAATTTTAGAAGGTATTTTTTGATGATATGCCAATAACTTCGATAAAAACCGATCGGTAAACCATCAGGCCCAGGAGCTTTGTTTGGGTACAGGGACCGAACTGCTTTTCAAACCTCGTATAGGGAGACATATTGGGTAAGAAATTCATTATCTTCATTTATAAGATTGGGAATCTCATCACTGATAACAACCATTCCCTCTTGGGTTGCTTTGTCCTCAGTATAGTACAGATCCTCGAAGAAACTTTTTTTTATCTCTTTTTTGATATCCTCAGATTCAATGATCTTTTCCTTTCTTTCTCTGGTAAGCTCCATTATAGTGTTCCTCCGATTCTTATCTTTGCATTGTGAGTGAAATTTTTTGTATTCTGGTCCCTTTCTTTTAACCAAAGGCTTTTGGATCTCAAACTCCATTCTTCTTCTTCTCTCCGGAAGAGGGACTGAATTTTCTGTTAACCTCTTTTTCTTTCAAAATAAAATATCTAGTGATAACTCCCTGTTCCATTTTTCCTGGATACCTTCAAGGATTTTGATGTGATCCGCTTTCTCTTTTCTAGGGTTGAAATCATGAGTAGCAAGGCAATTTTTAAGCCCTTTTTTGACACTCCTAAATTTTTGTTCCTAGATGAAACTTGGAGAACCCTAAATATATATGTTCCAAGCTTGTTGAACTACGTCAAAGAAGCCATAATCCTTTATCCAAGTGGAGGAGAATCTAAAATCATAGAGGCTCTAGGTTCCCAATAAGTGATAGGAAAAGAGAGATAGGACGATGATCGAAAACGACAGGTGCAAGGAGATTTGAAACAGGGAGAAAGGGTTTATTAAAAAAAGAGGAACTTACCAGAATGCTATCCGGTATGGAGGCAATATGGCCCGGACCCAAGCGTTTTTTTCTCCATGTGAAATCCCCTCTTTTGGGTTTGATGTCGGTTAATATCCATGTATTCATTAAATATTCTATCCTTTCTTTGAAGGTGTCTCTGATTTTGGATCCTCCTTTTTTCTCATCTAAGGAGACGGTGGTGGTGAAGTCTCCAACTATAATACACGGGTGTTGCATCTTGCCATTTTTTTTTGTTTTCCAGTTGTGTCTAGAAACCGTCTTTGCATCCTTGGTTAGTTGGTCCATAGAGATTTCCTAACCAAATTGTTTCTTGGTTTTCAATATCCTCGATCTCAACAAAAAACCAATGGCTATTTTCTATTGCAGAGATAAATTTATAGAGATTTGAGTGCCACCAGGTAAGGATTCCCCCTGAGGCTCCTTGAGCACTGACGAATTTCCCTTCTCCTTTCTTCCAAATTCTTTTCATAACTTTTAAAAAATATTCTTCCTGCATTTTTGTCTCCTGGACGATTGCGAGAATGGAAATTGCTTCACTTTGTTTGAATATTTTTATTGCTTCAATATTTTGGTTCCCTCCCAGGACTCTACAATTCCAGGAGACAAGTTTCATTATTTCTAATGGGTTTGTGGTGGGACTTAGTCCTTTTTGCTTTCTATCATTTCTCCAACCTGTTTTTCAATTGAATAAATTCTAACTAGCTAATCTAGACTTGCTTCATTACTGCTTTTTCTTGGGCCATTTCTAGCTCACGATGAAATTTATTCGGTTTCCTTCCCTTTTTAGCTAAAACTTCAATTTCCTACTCTTTGCTTTCAAAAGTGTCTTCCAACTGTGCTTTAGCTCTAGATCTTGTTACCGATCCCCCAGAATTTAGAGAGGAATCAATTCTTGCTTCAATGTAAGATTGAGAGGGTTGTGTAGGTTCATAGCTAACTTCCTAACCTATTTCCATTATTATTGGTTCAACTTCAACACTTTTCCTAAGGTTTGTTTATTTTTCCAGCGCTATGAGGTCCATTTGTTCATTTTCCTCCGAGGAGAGGACTTGAAATATGTTCTTTGATACCTTCTTTTTTGTTGGAGTGTTTTTTCAGCTTGTATTCTCCTTGCTTCCCTTCTTCCTATTTACTTCATTCCAATCTTCATTTTGGGATTCCCCTGTTGGAGACATTTACCATCATACACACTCTTTTTGGTCAAATTGGCCTAGTTAAACCACTATCCTAAGTATAATTGACATTAATTGCCATCACCCAGTCACACCCATGCCTTTCTACAGTCAAGGAGGCTAACTTATCCTTCTCCTACAGTCAAGGAGGCTAATTGGAGCACTCTGGGGGTGATCTGAGTGATATTAATGCACCTAATTGCTAACTGGTTGTTACAATCAGTTCAACCAATCAGTTAAGGTGCCTCCTCTCATTAAATATATTATTTAATGATTATTTATTATTATTTAATGATCTGGAGTCAACAGGGCATCTCCACCAACTTCTGATGGTCAGTTCAGCTTCAGTTAACCTCATCGGGGTTCATTGAAGTCATGGAGCATTAGCACTTGATGGTTGGCTTGCTATCACATGTGTTTGATCTCCTTCAGTTGAGATTCAATCATTTATTGCACTCTGACTTTAGTTAGGGTTTGGTGAGTCAATTAGGGTTTTGGTCAAGTGGTTAACTGAGTGTGAACCAATGGTTGAGAGTTAGTTAAGCTACACTCACTCACTGAATTCGAATTGTCTCCTTAGGTATTCAAATTCCTCATGGATTCAAGCTATTGCTTGACATTGGTATTGTAACTATTCATTGTTTATTGAATATACAAAGAGGAAACCATTCTGGTTCCGATTAACACCATTTCATGAGTATTTGTTGATTATTATTTGATGAGATTGATTCTTTCTTCTTAGATCAATGTGCAATATTAATATCCCCGGGTGCTTGCTGGACTTTATTTTGACAAGATTTTTCAAAATGTCCATATTCATGACATATCTTGCACTTGAAGGGGATATGCTCATGGTATACTATCTGCAAATGATTCCATCCTTCCATAGTAAGATTTATTGCTTATGGGAGGCCTTTTTCTAGGTCTACCTCAACACAGATCCGAGCACAGAAGAACATCAGAGGCTTGGGTTCCGATTTGTCAATGTATTTCCCTAGCGAGTTCCCGATGGCTTTAAGGTCTTCATTGTTCCAAAAATGCATCTAGATATGGGGCAGTTTAACCCAGATTGGAACCGAGGAAGGGATATCACTTTCCATATTGAAGGATAGATCCTGTTTATTGAGGTACATACCTTTTGGACTGATGAAGTAAGGACCATTTCTAAAGATGAGATACTGACCTTGTTTTTTTTTTCAAACAGAAAGAGAAACTGCGGCCACAAAAGTTTTGATGAACCACTGATGAACCTCATCTTCGATGAGAGGTCTCTAGTTTTTGTTCAGCCAAATCTCAATGGAGCATGGGGAGGGACGAAGCCTGATGAAATGGCTAACAATTCCTTTTTCAAAGAGGGAAACGACTTTATGTTTAGATGCAAAGGAGGAGAGATTGACTCCCAAGAATTCCACTTGTTTAAAAAACATTGAATCACTTTGGAAGGGCTTTCTTGGAGGTTGAGAGATGACAACCCTTCTGAACCCTGGCTCAAGATAGGCACGATGGTCATTCGATGCCGGATCAAGTGGTTGCCTAATAATGGCAACCAGAAACCCTAGCGAAGGAACCCTAATTCACGATCCACAATTGTATTATGTTTATGTTATGATTTAAACTTTTAATGATTATTAATTCTTTTGGTTGAACTTATCATAAATTTTGATAAAATTATAATTATAACATTTAAGTCTAACAAAATAATTAATATTAGTTAGATTATGCTAATGAGTTCAATGCTAATGCTAATTAGTCTAACAACAATGCTAATGAGTTCAATGGATTGCATTAATGAACTTTCTTTTTATTGTTTAACATAGATAAGTTATTAATTAATAGTGTGTAAACTTTTGATCGATGGCTAATAATTATATAATGAAGTGGTTTTATATTTCACTTAATGGAAATATGATGAACTTTGATTTGGGTTCAAAACATTGTGAAAAAAATAATATAAATTTTCAAAAAAAAAAATTGAATCTCATAATTTAAATAATTATATAACTTAAATATTTCAAGTATGTGCTAGTTCTTTTAACAATTGAATATTGATTGCTTATTTTTATAATTTAGGAAATGATAACCTTGCATGATAAGTCATGTTTTTAAACAATTTTGTGTTATGATAATGTGGGAATATTTTTTTAAATGAATTTGATATTTTTATGAAATTTAATTAAATTTTACTATAGCTTTTATTTTTATTTTTTGTAAGGCTAGTACCCATAGAGTTTCAAATGGATGACCTTACATGAGGAGTGCCTTAATAGTACACCCATTCATTGTCTATTCTACATCCCATAGGCACCATAGTTGCTCCACATATTGATACTCAAATATTTTTATTATGCCTTAAAATCTAGTTTGCAAGATAAATAATCATTTTCATTACGTTATAAATCTTGATGAATAGTCACGTTGAATATGCTTAATTAGGTTTTTTTTTGTAGCTAAGTACAATATTAATTAACAATTGATTACAATTTTAAATAATGATGTTGATATCTTGATAACAACAAATTAACTCACTTCCATTAACATTTGACATATAACAACACAATAAATTCAAACAACAAGATGATATTATTTTAATTGATTTTTTATTTCTATTAATTTAATCACAAAAATATTATATCAATATATATGTTATAATATAATGAATACAATATTGTAATTGTATTATCCTTTGGTCCAAAAATTAAATAGTTTGACAAACAAATAGATTTTTTTTAATATTCAAAGTCAATTGTGAAATCAAATTTTCAATTTGAAATTTAACTACATTTTGTCTCAATTTAGTTGAGAGGGTTGAACTAAAAACAATTACAACTAAAAAATCAATAGGAATCATATGTATAATTCCATGGGAAGAAGGTTTGGAGTTTGGTAAGGAAATTTCACTCGGGAAGAAGGTCCTTAGTTTCATTCCACGTCCTTCTAGGGTTGATACACTATCATGATATTCCTACATATTACTCTATTCAAAGGCATCCCACCACTTGCACCTAAAAATAACACATTGGAAATTTAAGAAGTCCACTTTCATGATCTCTTGTATATTTCTAGTGTAACCTAACTTCCTCTCTATTAGGTTATGATCATGGTGGCTAGCACAACTATATTGGTTGAACTCAACCTCCACCCCACAATCTACTGTAACACATCAAACTGATGTTCATATTCCCACATAGATGGAAACAAATGCATCTATAAAAATGTGAATAACGGGAAGTATCATATGTCTAATAACTCAGCCATTAATAAAAACATAATACATAGTAAATTGAATAATGTACTTAAAGATATTATTACATAGTTTCTACACCCGATCCCTATGTTTAATGTGTCATCTTCAGCATGTGGCTAACAACTAGATGCACCACATTCCTTTCTAAACTTGTTGTCCACACAACTATCGGGAGAGATCTTTGGCATGTTTTCTTTTAAATGATCATAATAATGCATGCTTCTATTGTTCAATTGCCTAAACTATTTCATGTCACTCTCTTATTTCCTTCTTTTCTCTTCAGACAACGTGACCCATGGTTAGGTTTCTTCTACGTTGTAAAGAACAAATTTATTGGTAGCGTCAATTTCTAAATCCACTGATGTATACATGAAATCAAAATTATAATACTCGATCAAATATATATTATCATATTTAATGTCTAAAGTTACTTTGTAGAAATTTAATGTGTATATTTACTCTTTATCATGCACCCTTTTATGTTTATTTGGAGTGGTTCCCCTTCCCTTTTCTCCTTTTCCCATTGGTTTTCCTATACCATTGCGCCTAGTGTGTTATTTATTTGATTGATGTACTCACTAACATAATATAAGAACTTACAAATTATGTAACCATGTCATAAACCCCTTTATTTTTCCCTTTGTTGAACAAACCCCTTCAATTTTTCATGTACCTCTCTAAGAAGAACATCCAACAACATGAAAGAAAACCAACTAATTCAACTTCATTAACAAGGTGAATTATAAGATAGATATTCAAGTCCATGAAACTTGTGGGTAGTTCCTTCTCAAACTTAAAAAACAATCTCAACAATCTCTCAACACCATTATGGCATGATAGCCATATGAATATCCTTTGATGTGATCCAACTTACAAATGTATACAATTTAGATATGGCATGTCAGAGGTCCTGAGACAAGTCATGGTTCACACACACATGCACGAACAAAAGATGATGGCACTACAAAATAAACACACATAAGATTAATTGCCATAAAACTGTGGGTGCATAGTATATTATAACCTACACTAAATAAAACGAAGCATGTATTTGCCATACATAACCTTAGAAGGTTCAAACGTTCATGGGATTTCAAACATGACAAATGTTCTTCTACAATGAAGAAACGTCGTAGAGTTGAACCATACAAGGATTCTTCACACCCAATATAACATCCTTCGTGAAATAAATACCATATTTCTTCAAAATCCATGGGACATCACCTTCTTTAAAAGATCAAGAGGTACCAACCTTTCCTATACTTTCATTTCTTGGCCAATGTTTCCTTTTTAGTATTCGAAGAAATAAGATTTTCTGTAACACCAAGTGTGTGTGCATCCATAAACAAGATGAAAGATTTTTAAATAATGCATATGATCTATTAAGTGAGAAATCTTAAAATGCTCTCAATATTGAAGCTCATGAAATACATATTTATTTACATCTTATTGGACATTTTCTCAATATATGTGTCAAAAAATTCAATATTATTGAACATATGTTACTCATTTGAATCAAACAATTTTTTAATTTATGTCATATGCCCTAAACCAATTAGTCGATGCAGGCATTATTTCAGGTCTTTGGGTTTTCTTTGGTTTACCATTTAAAGGAGGTGATTCTCTTCTATAAGGGTAGTATTCTTGGAGGAATATTCTTGACCAGTTGTACAATGGTTTTCGTAGGTGGTTGGACCACCTAGTCATTATAGAAAGCTGACAACACTACATCCATTGTACCATTTGCTGCAATACCTATGATAATATTGTCTACAAAGTGTTAGTACTATGACTAGGCTAAATGGGGGGTCAGACCAGAGTAAATGTAAGGTGGGGTCTAAAATTCCATCTCTTATGACCTAGAGGTGTGCAAAAAGTGTTTGAAATTGTTTAGAAAGATCATTCCTAAGTCTAAAATATGAGAATGGTAAAAAACCTTAAGCGCGAACTTGTAAATGAGCAAGGTATGAAAAATATGCTTAATTGTTAAGTCTCGACGAGAATAGACGGAGCATAAATTCCATGGAGGAGATCGACAGTTATAAACAATCCCGCAAGAGAAAGGTGTAAGGTAAGATGAGATCCTCATTTGATCCAAGTTATGATGACAAGGAGGAACCCGCAAAGAAATCAATGGTCCAGAAAATTGCAGAATAGAAATTGCGGGAGTGCAAATTTGAGAAAAGTCGGATCCTCAATCTGCTACCCGCAATCCACAATCCATAAAATTGTAGAAAAGGGATTGCAGAAGTTTGAATATGAAAACTGGTAAACCAGCAACCCGCAATCTGTAAACTACAAAATTACGGAAGTTCAACTTAGGGAAAAATTAGATCCGCAGTCCGTAATGTCAAATTGACGCTCAGGGAAAGTGCACAAGAAATCGACGGTGCAGATTTAATATTGTGGAAGTAACGTTGGAGATTTTATGGATTCGTAATCTGAAACCCGCAAGATCAACAACCCAAAAAGCATCCGCATAAGATCGACAGTGCAGAAAGGATCTTGTGGAAGTTAAATTGTGAAATTTGGTGAATCCGCAATCCCCAATCTGCAACTTTGATCTCGGATCAAAGGATAGGGATGAATCCAGAGGAAATCAACAGTGTGGAAAGGATCTTGCAGAATGAAGCTTGCAGAAAGCTAAGAAAATTACGGAAAAGATCTTGCGAAGCGAATCTCGTCGACCGGAGCTTGTGGAATGATGGTGAAGGGAATATGAATTAGAGGGCATGGATTTAATTCAAAACAGATCTACGACTGAGATCTATTTCGCAAAAGAACACGTGCTCTAAAAATTTGAAAGGAGTAATTTACTCTAGAAATCTGCGGAATGTGGGAGATGCTGCAGAGTAGATAGTGGTTGTGCAATACATAATCAAAGAAGAAGGGGTGGAGGAGACTTTACTCATATATCAAAACAACTCCTTTGATTTTGTTGCAGAAGGCCATTCGAAGATGCTCTAAATAGTCATTTTCCTCAAGTGAGCCTGAGTCCAAGATGTCAAGGTTTTCCGTTTCGGCTAGTCACGCGCATCACAACATACTTTCCCTTTTTGTTTTGTGATCATGGAGAATCTGCCACCTCATATTTAGTCAATATTTTTGTACATTCGGGTTTGATTCCCATGATGTAGCTGATTGTGGTGCCCTGTTTCGAGATTTGTCTCAGGGGAAAATTGATCTATAAATGTAACCTCAACAGAAGATAGATGGGGGGTTTGACATTTATTTTGGAAGCCTTTGTGCTTGGTTTTGTAGAGCTGAGATTCTTGGAAGTATTTAATGTAGAAGTATGTTCTGAGTGTCTGAGATTCATCACAATGTTCAATTTTCAGTCTATGTTTTCTTGTATGCTCCATTTCCATGTATGTGTGAATTTATGCTAATATGTTTCTAGTTGTATGCAAGGAATTCGTTCTCTGTTAAGCGCTCCTTTCATAAAAAATCATATTTGTTATGTGTTTATGATGAATGTCATGGAATTCATCCTCTCCTAGGTTCTCCATTTCAGTTATCAACCTTTATTGTTTCTTTTGCCAAAGGTGTTACATGAGATTCATCCACATATAGGTGCCTCTTGTTTCACTGGGATTATTCTCATTCCCCCCTACTATCTCTTAAAGTTATTTGATGGCATGTTAATGCTTATGTTGCCTCAGATTGCGAAGGATAATCACCTATCATTATTTCTATAAGCCCTTGAATGTTTTAGGCTTTGATTCCATTTCCCAATGGTGTTTTCTGTTAGTTTGTCTTACACTCTTCAAAATACAAACAACCTGTTCCCATCAGAAATATAGAATTTTGAATGCTTGCTGTGAGACATATGTGTATGTGAATGGTCTTGTGATTTAGAAATCCCTCTATGGATGTATAGGAGATAATACATCCTAAATGTTGGTTTGAAATGGTTACCCCAGTTATTTCCTACCACAACGCCAGGAAAATTACCGGGTGATAACATCTTGGCGCCGTTGTCGAGGACTAATTGCTATTATCTCCTCGGGGAAACGACGATGTCCTAGTTCTATGACCTAGTTGAGAATTCAATCATAGACACATGTTTGTTGTATATGCTATGGAAACTCCACTCAAAGATTTTGGAAGGTGACTCCACTGGGAATACTGGTGACCACACCAATGAACGAGGGTTTAAATATTACCTGGGTACGAACGACATAGTTTCATAGTTGATTATTAACGGTGAACAATGGTAAAACATCAAGGAGGTTGTTGATATTTCACCTGGTGAATCCATCTTCAACGAATCCAGTTTTCAGAATATTCTATGGCGACTCCACTGTCAAAAGGTTTCAAAGTTTGAAGACTTGATTCAATTTTTTCATTATTAAGATGAGTTCTATAGTTTTAAGGTATGCTCCTATGAATTGTGTTCACATTCCTGGTTTTCCAAATCGAATACCTAATATAGATTGGAAAACATATCTTCCAATATTCAAAGATCAAAAGGGTGATGATGCTGCCCTTCATTTGGTTAGATTTCATAAGCATATATATAAGCTGGGAGTTGAATTGCATGAGGATTATTTAATGAAAATGTTCATGGTTAGTTTAGAAGGAGATGCAAGGTCATGGTAGGAGGGATTGCCATCAAGGAGTTTATATTCCCTTAGAGTCTTTCATACAGTATTTCATGAACATTTTAAAGATCAATAACCTTCTTTGCTGCTAGTTCAAGATTGTTGCATGCATGATAAAGGTTTCATTGAAAATTTGAAAGACATGTACGGTGATGATCCGTTTATGGATGAAGATATATTAGAAATTTTACATGAATACTCATTTAAAAAAAAATAAAGACAAACCATTTTCCACGATATTCAAGAAAATTCCCAGCAATTGGTAATGTCTCCCTTGACTGAAATTGACATAAGCCAAAACTCTGATTCACCCAGTTACATTTCTTTCCCTAAAGTTAATAATAGTTTGGAACATTCTTGTCAATCTTTGAGCAACCAAGAAGGAAGTTGGGAATGCCAATCAGATTTTTCCTCATATTATTCAACTTCTAAAATTTAGTTACAAGAAGAGGCTACCCATGTCCAATTAGACCTTGGATTAAGGGTTGAAGAGAGACCTTTGTATGCTTATCAAACTCAAATTTCACTTGAATATTTACAAGAGCATATAAATCCCTCTTTTTTTGTGGAGGATGAAAAGTATGAGCAATCATCCAATCAATCCCAACCTATGAAAAAACCAACATTTTTCCATGAAGGGTTAAATCACAAAGAAGAAGAGGAGGATTCCAAATGGGATGTTTCTTTATGTTTTTCAAATTCAGAAATTATTTTGCTTGATTCTATTGAAGAACACAATGATATTTCCTTTGAAACACTTGGAAGGAATCAAGTTTTAAATTATGATATTTTGGATGAAGAAGTTGATGTCTCATTTGCAAATTGTCATGAAAATTCCTTGCATGGTATTCCTAAAGAACACTTTGACAGGGTGCTAGAGAAGTTACAGTTGGAGCAGCCTTGTCATGGAAAACGAATGATAGAAAAATTTGAAGGTTGTCATGATCCAATAGCTGAATATATGGAGAATCTTTGCAGTGGGAATGGTGGGTTAGGTGTGTGCAGTAAAGATCAGGTCTTCTATCTTAACCTTTTTCCATTGAGTTCTTTCTTTCTAATTTGGATCAAGCATGATTAAGAAGCTCAATCATTAAATCAATTGCTTGGTTGGATTGATTGGAAGTTAGAGTTTACTTGATTGGGAATTTTTGCTCAGTAAGTAGGGTAGGTAGGTGTGGAGACGCTCGATATGACGAGCATTTCTCTTAGCAATTTTTCAGTTTGATTTCAGTATCAATTCAATTTTAATTTCAAGCTTAGAGTTGTAGTCTATAGTTGTATTCAGTCTTCAGAACATGTTGAGGATTTTAGGAAAGCTTGGGACCATGCCAATGGATTAGGAACTTGGTCTATTGTTCTTTGATACCTCGTAGGGAGGATAAAATCCCCAATTGGAGCCAACTGTTAACACCAAGACTAGACTAAATGGTTGGAAGGGGGTCATACCAGAGTAAATGTAAGGTGGGGTCTAAAATTCCATATATTATGAACTATAGGTGTGCAGAAAGGGTTTGAAATTGTTTAGAATGATTATTCCTAATTCTAAAATACGAGAATGGTAAAAATTCTTAAGCGTGACCTTGGAAAAGAGCCTGGTATGAAAAATCCACATTAGTGTTAAGTCTCGGTGAGAATAGACGGAGCAGAGCTACCATGGAGGAGATCGACGACTATAAACAATCCCGCAAGAGAAAGGTGTAAGGTAATATGAGATCCGCATCTAATCCCAGATCTGACGGCCAGGGAGGAACCCGCAAAGAAATCAACGATCCAAAAAATTGCGGAGAAGGAATTGCGGAAGAAAAATTGCGGGAGTGTGAATTCAGGAAAAGCTGGATCCTTAATCCACAACCCACAATCCACCATCCGCAAAATTGTAGAAAAGAGATTGAGGAAGTTTGAATATGAAAATTGGTAAACCCACAACCCGCAATCGACAAACTACAAAATTGTGGAAAAGGAATTGTGGAAGTTCAACTTAGGGAAAAATTGGATCCGCAATCTGTAATTCGTAATCGACGGTCGAGAAAAGTGCACAAGAAATCAACGGTGCGGTAGGAATATTCTGGAAACGGATTTGTGGAATTAACGTTGGATATTTTATGGATTCACAATCTACAATTCAAAACTCGCAAGATCGACGACCCAGAAATCATCTGCATAAGATTAACGGTGCATAAAGGATCTTGCGGAAACAATATTGTGGAAGTTAAATTGTGAAAGTTGGTGAATCCACAATCCAGAACTTTGATTTCAGATCAATGGTTAGGGATGAATCTGAAGCAAATAAATGGTGCAGAAAGGATCTTGCAGAATGAATCTTGCGGAAAGCTAAGAAAATTGCGAAAAAGAGCTTGCGGAGTGAATCTTGCGGAAAGGAGCTCGTAGAATGACGGTGAAGGGAATACGGAATAGGGAGCGTAGATTTAATTCAAAACATATCTATGACTGAGATCTATTCCACAAGCAAAACATGCGCACTAAAAACTTGAACAGAGTAATTTACTCTGGAAATCTGCAGAATGTGGGAGATGCTGCAGAGCAGATAGTGGTTGTGAAACCAGTCACTACACAGTCAGAGAAGAAGGGGTGGAGGAGCCTTTACTTAGATATCATAACCACTCCTTTACCTCTGTTGCAGAAGGTTGTTCAAAGATACTTTGAAAAATTGTTTTCATCAAGCGAGCTTGAGTCCCAGATGTCAAGGTTTTCCATTTTGGCTAGTCACACGCATCACATCATGCTTTCCATTTTTGTTTTGTGATCATGGAAAATATGCCACCTCAGAGTTTGTAAGGATTTTTGTATGTTCGAGTTTGATTCCCATGATGTAGTTGATTGTGGTGCCCTATTTCGAGATTCATCTCGGGGGGAAATTGATCTATAAATGTAACTTCAATAGAGGATAGAATGGGGGGTTCGACATTCATTTTGGAAGCCTCCATGCTTGGTTTTTTTATCCTTGATCTTTCTTGGAAGTATTTAATGTAGAAGTATGTTTTGAGTGTCCAAGATTCATCACAGTGTTCAATGTCTAGTCTCTATTTTCCTATATGCTCCATTTCCATGTATGTGTGAAGTTCTGCTAATACATTTCTAGTTGTATGCAAGGAATTCGTTCTCTGTTAAGAACTCCTTGCATCATAAACCATAGTTGTTATGTGTTTATGATGAATGTCATGGAATTCATCCTCTTCTAGGTGCTCCATTTCAATTATTAGCCTTTATTGTTGCTTCTGCTAAAGGTGTTACAAGAAATTCATCCATAGATAGGCGCCTCTTGTTTGACTGGGCTTCTTCTCATTTCCCCTTGCCATCTCTTAAAGTTATTTGACTAAATATTAATGCTCATGTTGCCTTATATTGCGAAGCATAATCACCTATCATTATTGTTGTAGTTCCTTGAATGTTTTAGGCTTTGTCTCCATTTCCCAACCTTGTTTTCTATTTGTTTGTCTTACACTCTTCAAAATACAAACATGTTCCCATAAAAAATCTAGCCTTCTAAATGCTTGTTGGGAGACATATGTGTATGTGAATGGTCTTGTGACATTGAGAGAGCCCTCTCTGGATATAGAGGCTATAATATTTCCTAAAGGTTGGTTTGAAATGGTTACCCCAGTGATTTCCTACCACAACCATAGGAAAATTACCGGGTGATAACACAAAGCACATTAGAATAAAAGAATATAGTTGCACCAAATTAACCATGCCAAACTAATGTTACAAATATAAATAAATCAATCAACATGCTTACTATAGAAAAGTCATAATCTTGGATAATCATGTGTATTGTACACACATATTCCATATAACGTAAATGACCTCTCCATTGGGATGGCTCTCGATACATTGTATACAAGTATCTATTTCCATAATTGCTTAAATTCATTGATCAATGGTTGCAGCTAGAGATCCATGTTCTTCAGTTTTCTTGTACTGGGGACTATAAGAGTAAACATAAGATGTTCATTCTTCATGAACAACCCTGGTGATTATTGTTATTGATCACTATTATCCAAACAAAATAGTTGGTGTTTTATAGGGAATATGGGTTAACTCCATCCATGGCTATGATCAAAAGAAGATTTTGTCCTTCATCCTTGAATTTATTGAGCTATGTATCCTCTATATGGTTCATGTCTATTAAAAATCTTGGGATTCACATAACTCTTTGCTCAATTCTATGAAAATTCAGTCACAATAATATAAGGACTAAAGCACAATATTATATAAGATTCAAGACAATTTACACACAAAATGACATAACAGTGCTGCAATTAGAGGTTGCAGTTGTATATTATCAATAATCAGTCAGAAGTAGTGATACAATGTCATACACTTGCATGAATAGCAAGACAATTCAAATCCCAAGGAGGTCATTCAAATTGCACACATGAGAGTGGCTTAGTTGTTAGTTCGCCACACTAAACACACCAGTTAACCACTAATCACAATCAATAATCAACTCTAACTAAATCAGAGCAGTTATGACTGAGTCTAACTGAATAAAACTCAACTGCATGTCAATCAATAGGTGGGGGCACATATCTGACTCAAGTTAGTTCCGATGAAGTGAAATTAACTAAACTAAGTCACCAAAAGTTGTTGGAGGCGCCTTAGATCACTCAAGTTAACTAGGAATTGCCAAAAATAGACAAAATAATGATGGAGGTACCTTTACAGCTGCAGTTTAACTGAAAGTTGGTGGAATAACCATCAGTTAACTGATTTGGGGCTATTAGGTCGTGTAGATCAACCTAGATTTTCCTCCTTGATTGAAGGAGGAAGCTCATTTAGTCTCCCCGATTGAAGGAGAATACTTAGTTGGCCTCCTTGATTGAAGGATGATGATCCAGTTGATGTTGACGTCACCAATTCGAGTCAATAACTTAGGATTAGTGGATAATTAGGCCAAATTGACCAAATAAACATGCGTGGGTTGGATAATGACTCCAATAGCCCCCCTTAAGCTATACTCATGTGGAGGAGTAAAAAAATTTCTAGTGCCCCGAAAACAAAGGCCATAGGTCACCTTGTAAAAAAAGTAACTCTAAAATGCTCAAAACAAATGCTAAGTGAGGAAAAGAGGAAAGGCCCGTGGGAACAAAACCCCCCCTCAAATTGAACACTAAAGAAGTAATTTTCTTCACCCTGATGAACTCACCTCCAATAGTGAATGGAGGTAAGTGAACTTTTTCTCATTAAAGTTCTTGGTGAAAATATCTGCAATCTGCTCATCTGTGGGGCAGTATTGCAGAACAATTGTTGTGTCATGTACCAACTCCCTGATGTAGTGCATATGGATCTCAATATGTTTGGTACATTGCCGCTAAACTAGATCTATGGATACCTTGATAGCACTTTGGATTTCACAAAATAGTACAGTGGATGAAACACAACCAATCTCAAATTTAGACAAAATGCCTTGCATCCAAAATGCTTGGATGCAAGCATTGACTGCTCCCCTATATTCTTCCTCTACTGAAGAAAGGGAAATGGAAACCTGCTTTTTGATGGACCAGAAAATAGGCCCACCACCAAACATAAACACATATATGAAAGTGTACTTCCTATCTATGCTATCCCCTGCCCAATCGGAATTTGTAAAATCTACCAACTATAGCTCAGAATCTACAGCATAGTGAATGTCGTAGGATCCAGTGCCCTGAATGTAGTGAAGAATCCTCTTGGATGCCTTCCAATGGATCTCATGAGGCTGCTGCATATATCTTGATAAATGATTCATGGCATATCAAATGTCAGGCCTTGAATGTGTCAAGTATAGCAAAATTCCGATCAACTGGCGGTAAATAGTGGAATCCATGGGTGGAGTTGATTTTGCCTCTTCAAGACTGATTCTTGAGAGGAAAGGAAATGGTGTAGCCTTACAATCAGCCATGCTAAAATTAATTAATAGGTATGAAACATATTTTTACTGTGTCACAATTATCCCATCATAGTCTTGAGTGATTTCCAGCCCTAGAAACTGTCTCAACAGGCCTAAATCACCCATTTCAAAAGCATCATGAAGAGCAGTTTTTATAAAGGAAATCGAAGCAAGTGTGCGTCCTGTTATCAAATGATCATCCAAATACAATACTATGATCAGAATATTACCTTTATACTTATTCAAATATACATTTGGATCAGATTTTCATCTCTGGAAGTTCTGTGAGAGCAAAAAGACATCCATTTTGGCATACCAAGATCTCGGGGCCCGTTTCAAGCCATATAAAGATTTCTGCAACTTACAAACCAAAGAAGGTGATCCGGATTTATGCAGGAACGCAAAAAAATACACAAATAACCATAGAAACAAATATGCAGCAGAAATAACACTTCATTTCATTAATCAAAGAATTGAAACTTGTTTACATACATAATGGAAATAAACTAGCTAGAGTGCTGGTAGCTTATCTCTGAGAAGAGATGTGGCGGCTACATGCCTCTGAACTCCCTGTTACAATGAGACTTGAAGGCCTATATATTATTGAGAAACAATGGAAACCCTACACATCCAAAAACCTAACCCTAGGAGGTGAAATGCCAGAATGTGGGCCCCGTTGGGTAACTTGGTACATCAATTTCCCAAGGTCGTAACTTTGGCATACTACCTCCGCTTGACGCGCATGATAAATTATTATAAATATTTATTCAAGGAATACATCCATTAATGATAGATATTAAGGCCGAAATGGACTCATATTTTCCCGACCATTTGATGCCGAAAAAACATCGTTTAGGGCCTCAAAACGGCTCCAGAAGTTTAGGACCCAAAAACTGCCAAAAATAATAAATTGTGCTACAATTAAGGAAACTAGAAAACTGAAAGAAACAATGGTGGGGGTCCAAGTGGAATAGGTGGGTGGCCACCAATATCCTCCTGGATCAGAAGAATCTGATGTACAACCTTCGGGATGCTTCATGTATATCTCTTCTTGCAGGTATCCATGAAGAAAGTTACTCTTGAAATCCATGTGATGCACCTCATAGTGCTTGGATGTGGCAATGGCCAAAACTAGCCTTATGGAATCCATCTTTGCCACCGGTGCAAAGGTATCATGGTAGTCCACTCCTTGGAATTGGGAGAATAATTTTGAAACCAGATGTGCTTTATACTTGAAGTTTGAGCCATATGCAGCAACATTTGTCCAATATAACCACTTGCATTGAACAAGTTTCCTCCCAGGTGGAAGGAAAACTAACTCCCAAGTTGCATTTTTTCGGAGAGAGTTGAACTCTTCATCCATTGCAGCTTGCCATATCGGATCATTCCGAGCATGGTAGTAGGAATTGGGATCATACCCAATAATCATATATAATATCTTGGACAACAAGGAATCATGACAAGAAATAGAAATACCTACTCTTTGAAAATCTGACCGGGTTCTCCTTGGATCAACAGGATTTCCAACATTTCTCTCGGCGGAAGAAAGAGTCTTTTTGGCCCATTTTAGGAGATGAGTGGGAACATTTGAATCTGATTCAGTTACTAATATATTATTTTCACTAATATCATACATCATATCTTTCACTTCCATTTTCATCATCAGAATGATCAACAGAACAGGAGGAAATTTCAACAGTTTCTTCCTCGACTAGTTCTACATCTTGGAGAGGTTCTTCAAAGCAGGCACTTCTCTCAATGAATATATGTTTGGTTCTGATATTCATACATTTGTGTCTCTTTGATTCATTTTCATACCCAATGAACATATACTCAATGCTCCGCGGTTGCAAGTACTTCCTCTTGTTAAGTGGAATTCGAGCCCAAGCAGTGGACCCAAAAACTCTGAAATTGGACACATCTGGTTTGTGCCCAAAGTATGATTCAAAAGGAGTTTTTCCTTTCAAGGAAGAGTGAGGTGCACTGTTTTTAATGTAGGAAGCAACATTCATTGCCTCAGCCCAAATATATACAGCCAAACCTTTGGATTCCAGCATGCAGGTAGTCATCTCTTTGAGGGATCGATTTTTCCTTTCCGCTACACCATTCTGCCAGGGTGTGTAGGGAATGGAGTGCTGGATTCGGACCCCATATTTATCACATATTTGCAGTAGATCAGAATTGATATACTCTCCTCCATTATCATATATGAGATACTTTATCTTCCTCCTAGAGGCATTCTCAACAGATGCCTTGAACTCGATGAATCTTTCAAGAACTTCAGATTTTTTCTTTAGGAAGAAAACCCAAGTGAATATGGAGAAGTCATAAATAAAGGTGAGTACATAACTTGAAATAGTCATGGAGGTTGTAGGAATAGGTCCGCTGATGTCAGAGTGGATCAGCCTTAAAATACTTGTTGCACGACTTGCCTTTCCCCGAACAAATTTGTGCTTAGGGTGTTTACCGACAATGCAACCTTTGCAAATTCCACTAGAGGTTTTGATGGTTGGGAGACCTTCCACCATGGAATTATTTTTACTTTTCTACAATTATTTGAATTTCATATGTCCAAATATTTCATGCCACATCCAGATGACCTCATTCCCATGAGTCTGAAAAGCAGTGGGCTTTGCATCCGACACAAACTTGGAAAACTCATAGGTCTTAGCAGAATTGTTCGCTATACCTATTTCAATGAGTTTCCCAGATGCAATCTCTGATATCTCAACATCACTCAGGATGAAATTAACTCTCTTGGGAACTCCTGTGTGTGTCATTTTATATACACTCAACATATTTGAGGCCAAGGAGGGTACACACAGAACATCAAAGAAGATGCCATGTCACAAGTTTTACTGTACCTTTTCCTTTCAAAATGATTTGAGAATCATCTCCCATGTGGATGAGAATGTTGCCGTTGGAGTTCATGAATGGAAAGGATTATTTTCTTTCTACCATATGGTTTGAAGCAATCGAGTATATGAGGAGAGCTATAGGCTTTGAAACATTTTCCAAGAGGGCATGTCCTCTTTTTGGATGGATGTTCCAATCATGATTATCTCTCTTCCTAACACTCTGAGGAAGATTGGTGTTGTTCTTCTCAAGGAGAAGAGTCATTTCATTAATATTTTTCTTCATGCAGGAATTTTTAGGGTGAAATCCCTCCGCAATAGGAACACTTGATCTTTTATTTTCCTTGGTTCCCTTTGTTCTTGTTCTTTCTTGAGCCGAAAGGCTCATCTTGATGCTAGTTCTTCTCCTTTGGCTTGGGAGCATCAAATGTAGTCTTTTGATTCTTTTGCTTTCCCTTACCATTTGTATCTTTGGGCCCTCCAACAAACAGTTCTTAATAATTTGAGGATCTTATGGTCCCCATTTGCACAAGCTTGTCATGCTTTGTTGTGAGAGACTCAATGAAGGAATTGAGGGTCGACATCTTCCAATTCAGGGTTGTTAGCTTCATGGTATGGAATGTGGAAACAAAAACTGAGTAATCCAGTCCAAGTTTTGAATAATGGAACGAATAAGCTGATCATCCTCCTTCTCCACTTCACACTACTTCAACTGGAGCACCAAGTTCTTGAACTTGGTGAAGAAATCATTCAGAGTTTCAAAGTTTCCTGTGTGAAGAGAAATTGACTCATTCTCTAGCTGATAGATCCTCAGGTCATATTGCTTATCAAACAGGAAGCAAGTTGAACCAAAATTTATTTAGGAGTCTTCAATCCAATGATATGGAAGAGAAGATCCTTAGAAATCGAAAGGCAGAGAAACCCAAAAAGCTTCATAAAGCTTATTCCAGTATCTTGCTTTGTCTACAACATGATTTGGCTCTATCTCGGTGTCCATTGTGACTCTGTAGAGTCGTTTGGCATGCAATTGAATCTCCATGTCCTCCTTCCACTGATGGTAGTTGAAAGGAGTAAGAGGATCCACAGAAGAGGCCATTTTTTCTGCTGTAGCGAATGCAGTAGAAGTATTTAAAAAAACCTGCAAAAACAAAAAAAGGGCACCATAAGGTCAGACAGTTTGCACTTTTAAAGTTTTCATCACACCCAACTTAGTCAATCAAGCTAGCTTTATCAATAATTCATTTGCTTAGGAATTATGTGGTAAAATTTCCGCTTCTGGTGCAGAGCTGGAAGTTTTGAGTTTTTTGCTCAAATTGCATGCTAGATCCGTCAAGAGAATTGTTGGCGAAGAAGAGCCTTGTCCCACCATGGATCTAATACCATATGAAAATTCAGTCACAGTAATTTGAGGACTTAAGAAAAATATTATAGAAGATTCAAGACAATTTACACACAAAATGACATAACAGTGCTGCAATTAGAGGTTGCAGTTGTATATTATCAATAATCAATCATAAGTAGTGATACAATGCCATACACTTACATGAATAGAAAGATAATTTGAATCCCAAGGAGCTCATTTGAATAGCACACATCAGGGTGGCTTAGTTGTTAGTTAGCCACACTAAACAAATAAGTTAACCACTGATCACAATCAATAATCGACTCTAACTGAATAGGAGCAGTTATGACCGAGTCTAACTGAATAGAACTCAACATGTCAATCAGTAGGCGGGGGTGCATATCTGACTCAAGTTAGCTCCGATGAAGTGAACTTAACTAAAATAAGTCACTAGAATTTGTTGGAGGAACCTTAGATCACTCCATCTAACTGAAAATTGCCAAAAATAGAAAAAATAGTGATGGAGGCGCCTTTACAGATGTAGTTTAACTAAAAGTTGGTGGAATAACCATTAGTTAACTGATTTGGGGTACTTAGGTCATGCAGATCAACCCATATTTTCTCCTTGACTGAAGGAGGAAGCTCGGTTAGTCTCCTCGATTGAAGGAGAAGACTTAGTTGGCCTCCTTGATTGAAGGAGGATGATCCAGTTGATACTGATGTTACCAATTTGAGTCACTAACTTAGGATTAGTGGATAATTATGCCAAATTGACCAAATAAACATGTGTGGGTTGGATAATGACTCCAACAAATTCTATGTGAGGCATGCCACCCTTACTACATGGCTATTTATTTGGAACGGAAGAGCATTTGAATCCTTTGGATTATAGGCATGTGCATCAATACCTTATAATGAGCACCATAATATTTACCCTTATTTTTTTTCTAGTATCTATCACACCCACATTATGCACATATCTTTTTGTTCTCGTATTTGCCTCTATATAGAGTACATACATTTGGACACACCTGGTGTGACATGTACTTAACACCGAACCCTTTCAACATTTGATTTTCCTCTTCATAGTTGTATGATGTAGGAGCATCCTTCGACTCACTTAATCAACATCACATATTTATTTCCAATTTTCATTCTTTCTTTATTTTGATTAGGAGGAAATAAGGAGGTCAACATTGCTACATAAGAGGAGAAATGTGAAGCTTCAATATCCAATTATTATTATGGGAATAAAAGATAATACCTGATATTTAAAAAAAAATATTGGAATCCATTTAAGAGAAATTGACCAAACACTAAGGATGGGAAGTTGTAGAGGCAATGTTGAGAATCTAACTTATCACTGCAAGGTGTTGGACTTCCAAGTGAGATGAAAAGCTATAGATAAATTATTAAGTGAATGTGTATGCTTAAAAATAGGTTCAACTCCATCATGCTACAACAAAAGAGGATTGCAAGGTTTGATTTAAGGTTTGGAATTTGATGTCGAGAATCGCAGGTTGATCTTGTCGTTCTAAGATTGTATGAAAATTAAAGAGAAATAGACCTTTAGATTGGAAGCTATAGGTCAACATTACCATACTACTCAATTAAAGAGTTATGTTATATCCCTTTCCTTCTATCTAATTGTTTACATTTAATTGTGGCTATAATTAGTTATGTTGGATTTACATGTGCATGAATGTTCAAGTGCGTGGGTTTTGTAGTTGTTTCACTCTAATAGTGACAATATAGTTTTTTAGTTGTGTTGGTAACCTAAAGAGATCGGTCATGTATTGGATGGTATCAAAGCTACGTCCAATTTGGATTGAGAAGTTGTGGAATCATCAGAACTAATTTGCTTGTGAGAATTGGGTTTCGTGGGTACAACTCTTGTGCAACCATGGTAGAAAGGAGAACCAAGAGAATTGTTTCAACTACTTATTTCCATAAGAAATATGGTTATATGCAATGCCAAGAGAATCTTATGAATGGAAATATGGATGTGGACTAGGAGACAACTCCCAAGGATGTTGTGAAGAGTATCCTAAGGAGTCATGAGGAACTAGGAGTTGGAGGAATTAAGGAGATGAGTTGAAGAGTTAGATAAAAGAAGCACTAGAGATGTTGAATTCATAGTAGATTCAAAATCAAAAGATGAGGTAGAGAAAGCACAAAGAGTTGATGAAGAGACATGACCATATGTTTGGTTTCTTTTCTGAAGGATATAGGCAATGTTGTAGTTAAGTGTCTTTCTACAATGGTAGTTTGAAAGCATACTCTAATTGATTGGATAGAAGATATCAAGAGATAATTTGAGTACAAGAAGGTTTAACACCCCAATAGATTCATTTTGCAACAATGAAGCTAAAAGGGCATGTTGCACTTTGATGGGATATTATGTAGAAAGACAGAGTAAACAAGCATAAAGAAAAAATTAAAACTTGGGAGAAAATGGTGAGTAAGATCAAGGAAAAAGTATTGCATGTTGTTTATCAACAAATTTTGTGCAAATAAGCGTGGAATTTAAAGCATAAGGAGACAATCCATGAGTACATCGAAGAGATTTTCAAATTGTCACTTAGAGAAGGAATTAAAGAGCGAGAGTATCATAGGGTAGGTATGTTAATGCATTGAATATTCAGATCCATGATAAGATGATTAGTTGTTACTTTTGAATAATGGATGACACATATCAAATTGATTTTAAGTTAGAGGCAAAGTTGAATAGGAAGTGGCAAAGTGTCATGTCCCCTCTCGTCAATCTGATGCAAGGGAGGAAACATGACCCAACATCCCAGGCTTATTTGTCAAGCTAAGCCCCATTCATTAGCAGGAAATTCATGGATAAATAAAATATTATGCGTGCAAATCATTCTTAATAAACAAAATTAAATTAAACACTATCCCCACGCCATTTCATCATGCATCCCTCATATAAACACAACAGAATAAACATAATAACACACATACAGAAGAGAGTACATCGGCCTATTTCCTTGTAGGAAGAATAATGATACAACCATAAAATAATCAATCCATTCTCATTATATGCACACACTTCATGTCAAATAGCTTAAGATAATCATATCATTCAATTAACATGAGTAATTAAACATGCAGAACATAATGCAAAATGATCACAATTTAAACCACAAAGAATACTTATCTTTAAGATGAAACTGTCCAACAACTGGCTATGTGAGAGCAATGTTCCACCCAACCAAAGATATTGATCCAACCTATATTATTTTAGCTGAGATATCACCCCCAAGCTGGGATGTGTATCCGCTAAGAAGGAACTAAATAGGCTCACTCGCAGCCAGGGTTTCACTCAACTGGTCATGCTAAGCCAACACACAGTTGGGTTTATCAAGGATGCAATAAAAAAGGAGGATGCTAATCCAGTGAGCACAATCCTAGAGCTATAGAAATATCAAGCTAAATTCAAGCAATCCAATCCTCTGTTCCAACATTCACACTTGGATTTCTCACAATTCTACCATCAAAATAAATCCCTCCCGTCACTAGATTTCTGGGCTAAAAAACTAGGTTTTCCAATGGATTTTGGGGTATCTAATACTCTCAAATTCTCCCCAAGGTTCATATCTATCCATCCCCCATTGGATTTCACTGTCAAATACCAATTTGGGCGTTTTTGTCTCTTCAAAACAGGGGTTCTTGCAAAGTTGCGATTTTGGGATTTCTTCTCACTGCTGGGCACGTGTAATGGATGGAATTGAATCTTCCATTTTCCACAATGGAATGGGAATGATGAACCGATCCCATAGCCTATTAGAAACCTATGGTTCAATCCCACACCCCCTCACCACTCCCTAGTCGATACACATGGCCCCTTCTCATTAGTTGCTTCCATAGCCAATTTTGGAATTTTATTACATGATGTTTATTTACAATAATGTTCCATGGCTTAGTAGCACATGGTTAATGTTATCACTCCAGGAAACTCCTCTAGGTTGTAGCTCAAGGATGCCTGGTAACTTAAATGTTTTTAGGGTTTTCTAAATGGATCAAGTCAGGTAACCTATAGAACCTCACACTCTCAAGACATGCATGAAACTCNCTTCAGAGGTTTTATAATATGGTGCAGAGATGGAGAACTTATCATGCTGGCAGATTCATGCATAAAACATATATATATAAATGGCTAATCATAACAAGGAAGGTACTTATAATTCAAATCATCAATATGCCAATAGGACGACAGCTATCAGACATCAATAAACCTGAATAAACCTGAATAACACATTCAAGCATAAGCAAAGAATAGACAAAAAATGGAAGATGAACATATGATAGCAAAAGAGCTTAAATTAGGTCATGAGCAATATGAGAAGCTTGACAATAGTAATGGTCTACAAGTCCCCGAAGTCGAACCTCTTAAATAAAATAAGTCTTAGGCTTTATAGCCTTTACAGAAATATTCAGATCCTGAAAAATTGGATCTAATTTACTAAAAATAGACAAAATAGTTGTTTTTGCATAATTAGGTCAAGAAAACCTAATTTAACTACTAGTCTAACTAACTGTAGAACTCGTTCACTGTTTGAACCTTCTGATAACTAAAGTAAGTACTGGAAATAACTGCCACTGGTCCTCTGTTGGATAATTCATTATTTTACTTAGACAGTTAAGTGTTGGTGATCTTTTCTCTCGTTATGTCACAGCAAAACTGAAGCATACCTCCCTGATGTTTTCTTCAGTGTCCTTCATCTTTATACTTCATCCCTGAGCTATTCATGTTTTCCCAAAACTAGTCCTTCATGTCAAAATTTGATCCTACGCCTCTTTCTACTTTCGATGGTTAAGAGGCCAAAATATTGGAATTGTTAGATGCCGAAAGCGGTGCTTTCGATGGCTAATGAACTGCCTCAGCGTCCGCCTAAGCCACCGAAAGCCCTGTTCTTAAAAAATTCTTAAGCCACCTCCAAAATTGTTCTTTCAAGTTTGTTTTCTTATCTTTCTTATTCAACAGGCTCTATGTTAGGAAGGTTAACAACAGCCTAGCTTGATTCTGGTGCCTGAAGGCTTACTGTAGCTTTAGCTAGGGTTTCCAATGTGAGGTGAGTGCTATGGTTTGGCTTGGCCTCCTTCATCTACAATCTCTAAATCCTAATCATTCTATACATCCTTGTGTTGTCTTTCAGGTATCTTTTGTTTAGTCTTTTTAGGAAAACATACCTTTCTCTCATCTCTAGGTAAGAGTTGTGCAGCAGCTTGTTCCTCCTGGTCAATGTAGCATTGTTTTTCTTTATCTCTCTTTCTAAAATTTCCCTCTCATACACTTGCCTCAGTAACTGATTTATCCTTTGTGTCTTGGGCTTGCTAGAGGAATCCTTCTCTGCTGGTTCATCTTGCTCTTTTGGTGTAGGTGATGGGAGTCCTTCAATCTCTGTTACAACTTGCAATGCTATGTCAGCACCTTCCTCTTTTTTCTCTTCTGAATCTAAATAGGGAAAGTTCAGAATGTTCCCAATGTGTGATGTAACTTCCTGGCTCTTTTCACTGAAATCCAAGTTTCTTTTGGCCTTCTTGGCTTTGGAAGAGGAAGGAGTTTGTTCTGTTGTTGTTGGGGATATATCCCTTCTCTTCCTTTTTCCACTCCTTGGTGTGCTAGACTTTTCAAAAGGAGACTTCCCCTTTTCTTTTGGTTGTAAGCCTGTTTCAAAACCATTCCAAAACAAGAAATAAGCCCATGCCATATTTCTCCTCTTCAACAATTCTTGGATTGGGAGTTCGATATGATGAGACAATTTTCCAGCAATCTTGGTTGGCTGAGCCTTCACCTGGTGTGCCATTTTTGCCAAGCTCCTGTGTAAGTAGAAAGGTAAATTCAGTGGGATTTTCCTTGTGAAATGGTTCATCAATTTGAAATGGTAAATCATGGCCTTGTTGTATCTCCCTTCACAAGTTATGTAGACCACAATGGCCTTTAGTAAATGCTGCCACCTCTCTTCTAGCTAGGAGGAAGGTACACTTTTCTTCCATACCACCCCTCTATGTTCAGGATTCAGATAAGACCTGAACTCTACATCCTTTGGAATGGTGGTTTTAAACCACTTCTCCCAAGTGCTGGGGAGTTCAGTCACTCCATCAATTAGGGTTTCATCTATCAGAAATTATTCCTTACTTATAATTGCCTTGGAGCCATCGAAAGAGAGAGCAAATGCCTCGGCCACCTGCTGGTGTGAACCTTGAATTTTATCACAAAACTTATAGCAGCCAGCATCCTTGAAAAACTGACAGACTTCTAGATGTGCCTCTAGGTAGCTGATGTCTCCCAACTCTTGCCTGAGAGCAGGCCCTCCCTTCTTCATTTGTTGAATGTTACTCCTGGGTACCTGCAAGAATCAATTCAAGTTTTGTGGAAGAGTGTTTTTAGCAAGCTGACTCTCAGAGATGGTTTCTGGTGGTGAGAATTTCTATAATCGATGGTGGAGTGTACTGAATAATTGGGCGCTGATTATGAGGGTTTTTAACTGCATGAGTGATGCTTAGGTCAGAGGATGATGGCTTTGGTTGATGTTTTCAAGACCCCCTGCCCAAAAATTATGTTTAAATCAACCTGGATACCCAGTGGATCATTTTGTAGTTCTTTGGACAGATGGATGGAGGGGTAGGTTTTCTAGTCACTTCGGTCCTCATCAGCTGAACCAGACCTCCTCAATCATTCACTTGCGCCTTGATGCAGTCTCTTGTCTTTTCGATGGTTTATCATGCCCTTTGATGATTTCTATTGCGCTGACGAGCCGTGATTTGATAGGTTCCTAACCATTTTCTTATTTTCACCTTTTCGGCGGTTAAGGGCCCTCAGGAAATTATCTACTAGCCTCCGAAAACAAGGCTTTTGGTGGCTAATGAAATGTTGACCTAATTTCCTTAGCCACCGAAATCGATTTCTAAATGGCGTTGTAAAATTTGGCTTTCTACAGATTGTGGTCTCTCCGATATCTCCTTTTAACTGCCGAAAGACAGGCCTTTCGGTGGCTAATGAACCATCAGAGCTTTCTCCTAAGCCACTGAAACTGCTTTTTTCTTTTATCCTTTTACTTTCTTTCGGTGGTTAACTCCCTCCTTCAAATATTCGCTAAGCTACCGAAACCAACACTTTTCAGTTGCTAATGAGTTGTTTAAAAGTCTCACCTAAGCCATCGAAAGTGCTTTTGCCAAGTAATCGATCGGGCCAGCTTTTGGTGGTTAACCTTTATCCCACGTTAAACTGTTAGCTGCCAAAACAAAGCTTTTCGGTGGCTAATGAGCTGTTAAGAACCCCTCCTAAGCCACCGAAAGCTAAAACTTCCAATTTTCTCAAATATAGCAAAACCAAAGACCCTCAATTTGTTAGTCATCTTTAAATATTTCATAACATGACTCAAATTCTTCATCCTATCAAAATAAATTTATTCTAGGAGATAACATCTGGCTCCTACTTGGAGATGGGAACCTCCCTGTGAGGTCGCAAGAACCCCAAACCAAAATGCCTTTCCTTGAAAACAACTAAAAAACTTAACACTATCATTTACTATTCCATTGGGTATGGAGTTTATTCTGTAAGCAAAAACAACCTACTAACTAATAATTTACAATAACAAGGCCTCAGAGCCTCAAATAAAATAGAGTTTCAGAAATTGCCCATTCACTGGGCCATCAAACACCTCTTCCCCTTCCAGATTATGCAATTTGAAGTTGTTGTTCTTATTTACCTGAGCTATCACAAAAGGGCCAATCCACAGAGAGTCAAACTTTCCATGTTTTCCCCTGTCCTGCTTGACAGTATCCCACTTGAGGACCCAATCTCCAACCTGAAATTTTTCCACTTTTTCCCTTTTTTCAAACATGACCTTGATCTTCTATTGATGGGCTTCGGATTTTCCTATCACTTGTTCCCTGACTTGCTGCAACTCCACCAAATCCATCATCCTCCTTACCATATCATTTGGTTCATCTTCCTCCTCCTGAAATAATTTTTCCACCGACAGAATCAGTTGAATGGGAAAAGTGGCCTCAGTACCATAAACTAATTTCAATGGGGAAGTCCCTATAGATCTTTTGTCTGTTACTGTTAGATTTTTATCATTCAAGCTAGCATTATGATCTTAGGATCTTTAACCGAGAGAATAACATGCACAACAATAAACATAAGAGATAAGAGACACAAAGAATTTTCCTCCGGGAAACCATAAAGGAGAAAACCCCGCAACTTCCTCAGAGATAGAATCAACACCAAAAGTAAAACCCAAAAACACAAAGATGATCTCCCGATAGCAGTAGTCTCATTCTCTGATCCTAGCTTCTTCTCTCTCACTCATGCGCCCTGGTGAGTGAGTGTGTGTGTGATAAATAGAGAGGCTCACTCTCTATTTATATTCTTTCGTTCACTTAATGTCCACTCCAACATGTTGGCCTCACTTAAAAATTACTTACTACAGCCGACATCTCTAGGAGAGTCTAATAACCCTAGTGCCCCACAACTTGTGGGGAATTTTGCCCTCCAACCAACAAGGAGGGTTATCCTTAACACAATGGTGGGGACTATTGCCCCGACTTGCAATAACTCACCTAGGGTCGACTTCTCTAGGATAGTCTAATAACCCTAGGGCCCCACAACTATGGGGACTTTAACCCTTGAACAATAGGAGGGTTACCCATAATGACTTGACATGACTTGTTTACATTATTGAATCTCTCGATGGGCACATCGAGGTATGACATGACTTTAATACATTACAGACACTTCCCGGAATAAACATCGGGGTACAATACATAAGATATACAGGTGAATACATTCCAAAGTTACAAATACATCAACACTCCCTCTTAACTAGGAAGGTATTCTCTCGACACAATTTGTTAGCACTGGTCTTCTTCTCTGTATTAACTGGATCATATTGTCATCTTCATCTTCAAGTCATCTTCATCTTCAAGTTATCATCATCTTCAAGTCATCTTCATCACTGGATCTAGATCATCACTTGATCTGGATCATCATCACTAGATCGGATCATTACTCAATCTGGATCATCTTGGGGACATCATCACTGAATCTGGATCATCTCGGGGACATCATCACTCGATCTGTATCATTACTGTTGGATCATCATCACAGGTGCTATCTCTTGATTCTTCTCATCATAGGAAGTTCTACAGAGCCAACCCTTTTTCATGTTGGTTGTATGCCTAGCCTCCATGTAGGTATTCATCGACAGAGCCAGCCCTTTTTCATGCTAGATGCACATCTATAGAGCCAGTCCTTTTTCATACTCGATGTATCATCATAGAGCTAGTCCTTTTTCATACTAGATGTGGCAACTACACAGAGCCAGTCCTTTTTCATACTGGATGAGTCTTCGCAAAGCTAGTCCTTTTTCATACTAGATGTGGGATCTACACAGAGCCAGTCCTTTTTCATACTGGATGAGTCTTCACAGAGCTAGTCCTTTTTCATACTATATGTGGGATCTACATAGAGCCAGTCCTTTTTCATACTAAATGAGTCTTCACAGAGCCATTCCTTTTTCATACTCGATGAGTCTTCACATAACTAGTCCTTTTTCATACTAGATGTGGGATCTACACAGAGCTGGTCCTTTTTCATACTAGATGTGTCTTCACAGAGCCATCCCTTTTTCATGCTGGATGTAGGATCTACACAGAGCTAGTCCTTTTTCATACTAGATGTGTCTTCACAGAGCCAGCCCTTTTTCATGCTGGATGTGGCATCATCACATACATTTGACAATGGAAGAAACCAATCCTCTCACCATGTCACAGCTCTTACATCTGACCATGGAAGGAACCAATCCTCTCACCATGTTAGAAAGGCACATCACTAATATCTAACCATGGAAGGAACCAATCCTCTCACCATGTCATAAGGGCATAGCACTTATATCTGGCCATGAAAGGAACCAATCCTCTCACCATGTCAGAAGGGCACAAAACTTATATCTGACCATGGAAGGAACCAATCCTCTCACCATGTCAGAAGGGCACAAAACTTATATCTAACCATGGAAGGAACCAATCCTCTCACCATGTCAGAAGGGCTCATGAAATCATCACTTCTCTTTAGAAGGAACCTCGATCTAGAGAACACCAAGCTTCTCCTTGAAGTACTCAAACTTCACTCTGGCCATTTCTAGCATAGAATCACATAAGGGATGATTATGTCCAAGGATAACCCGCGAGCTTCGCTAGGACCTATTACATCTTAGGACAACCTATAGGACCATTTACGTTTGAGAAACCTACAAGCTTCACTAGGATTTATGCTCATACAACTTGTCTCACCAGCTATGCTAGAAATCCCTCTTTCGATAGATCTCAATCTGGATCACAAACTGGAGCTTCACTGCTCCTCTCTGCATCATACCAACAATTCAAGTCAGATCAATCAAATCAAATAGTAAAAGAAACATACTACCTCCCAAATAGCAAGTGGCAACATATTTTACCTCGGCTATACTCAGCACCATGCAGGACTCCATCCTGCCAACCCAAGAGATCACACCTGATCTCATACTGAAGTAGCACCTCGAAGTGCTCTTCCTATGAATGGCATTGCCTTCCTAATATGAATCCACATAACCCTCCAGGTTAATCTTTTGATCCATATCATACTTGAGCCCATAATCGACTGCACCCTTTGCAACCATCAAGTGAACATGTCTCAATGTGTTCACAACAAATATCATGTTTTGTATCCATCAGGTACATCAAGGAACAAATCATCTGACGATACATTTTGGCATCAACTGACTCTGATGAAGCAACACTCAATAGCTTCAGGTTCGATGCCATAAGTGTGGTCATGCAGTCCATCATCCTGAACCTCTTCAGGATCTCTACTGCATACTTCCCTTGTCCACACCTCCATCTTAGAACATAGTGTATCATCCCCAAGCCCTTCATCTCAAACTTGATAGAAAGTCTCCTTCTTTCAACTTTAACAAGTCATCGACATATAACAGGAGCATCACTGGTCTTCCACCTTCAACCTTGAAGCAAAGGTTGGTATCCACTTTACTCCCAGTAAATTCTAGAGTCATAAGTAATCTGTCCATCCGGTCGTACCATGTCAAACCTCAGGATCTTCTGCAGTCAATCCCTTTGAAGCAGAGCATCATACTCCCTTTGTCGTTTGTATTCTACGCACTGAAACATTATGTACTAGAGTGACAAGTAGCTTCCTCTGCTACTATTATTCTATGTATCCATCTAGGGTCATTGGATACCAAGATCCTCTATAGGCTTTCATCTTTAACCTTGTAGCAAAGGTTCAGATCTTCATCAAGCTCCTCATGTATGTGTTATCTCATGGGTGTCTTCTGATATCATACAAGGCTTTCTTTCATTTGCACACATAATTTTTCCTGTCATGTGTCTCAATTCCTACTGGCTGCAAATGCCTCTTCGTAGTCTATGCCTTATTTTTATGAGAAGCCTCGTGCTACGAATCTTGCCTTGTATCCTACGATGTTTCCATATACTGCATGATGGAACTACGAAATTCCCTTTACGTATTGATACTGCATCCTAGACATCATTCTTCATGAACTGCTCTTCCCTTTCTTCTTGGTTACTTCTTCATGGTTGGAAGGTTCTGCATCAATGATGTCGTTGAATTCGTCATATTATTCTTCGTCTTGAACTGTCGTCACTTGTTCTTTCGAACAAGTCTCATCCTTCTTTGCTTGTAGGCGATTATGTATGCGATCTTTCCTACAAGTCAAATGCATTTGTATGGTTAGAAACATTTCATAAGGCATATTCAAAATGGCAAATTCTTATGCATAAATATATGATCATGCAACTATTTAAGCCAATACAACATTCATCCATATCTCACAGAAACTTTTCTAGATGCCTTCCATCTCTACTAGGACAACATTGAGATTGTGCACTAATCCAATATGTCAGCAAAGAGGTTTCATTCTAGATTAGAAATGGAGACTAGTATAGCACCATGAGCTACTTACCCATCACATGCATATTAGTAGTATACTGTCATTAATGCAAGCATTCTATCATGCATAATACATCAACTGAATATAAACAAATGAATAATCAAAACAATATCATGAAATGACAATTGAATACTTATCTTTTATTTGTTTCATAGGTAGATTCCTTCTTGGGCCTTCAGCTTCATCATATTCTTCATTCACCATTTCTTATCCAAATGCTAGGATGGATAATAGTTTCTTCAAGAGTTGAGTCCTTCATATTCCTCATCGCTTGATGGATATTCTTTCGATGGTGGGAGCTTGATCTTCAGTTGCTCCCATCTTCTCTTCTCTTATTATGAGTCGAGCTTCTTCTTCTTCCCAGAGTCTATTGAAAGTAATCACTTCCTTCTGGCACACATTCCTTAAATCAATGAATCCCACCATCCTGGGAACCCATTCAAGGTGGTTATCACAATTTTTGCATTCTCCACTTCTTCTTCTACTGCTTCAAGTTGTTCTTTGATTTGAGAGACCCTTGTAAAGTATAACTGTATGGTCTCTGCATTCTGGATCTTCACATTCTT
Source organism: Pseudotsuga menziesii (assembly GCA_001517045.1). Classification (NCBI taxonomy): domain Eukaryota; kingdom Viridiplantae; phylum Streptophyta; class Pinopsida; order Pinales; family Pinaceae; genus Pseudotsuga; species Pseudotsuga menziesii. The sequence continues at coordinate 251,910 of LPNX011227311.1, forward strand.
CAACTGGTTTCTTAAGGTCATCTTCCGATTTATGTTCTTCCCTTCAAATAGCTTGGTCAAGGAATAAAACATCTCTTTCGGTGTCTTTAGGGAAGACACTTGTGGTATAAGTTGATCCATGACTGAATTAGCAATGATCTTCTTGGCCTTGACCAGGTTCTTCTTGTGTAAGGATTTGAGCCTCATCTCCCTCTAGAACTGGAACCTCTCTTCTTATGAAGGTGTCCAATTCATTTTCTTCAAAGAGATCATATACTTCCATGCTTGGAAGTTGTCAACTTAAACAATCTTATCATCAAGTTGATGTGATAGATCACTTTGAAATGAGAACCTCAAATGAAAATAGCAAAAGATTAGATCTTACTGATTTGAGGTGTCCGTCCTGGTTCTGGAGCTGGTTGATCCAGGGTTTGTCAGAGAAACCCTAATTTTCAAAACTTGGAATCTTTTAGATCTGATTGGATAGAAATACAGATCTCTTCAAGGAAAGCTGTCCAATGTACTCATTTTCTGAAAACAGTGGAGGGAAGCTCCCAGAATAGGAAGCCTTAGTTTTCCAATTTCTTCTGCAGAAATGCCTGATACTGTTTCTTTGGTATCTCCAAAATTACTGCTCCTATCTGTCTAAAAATTCTCACCTGTTCCTATTTCAAAACCATAGGTTTCATCAAAATTGGTTTCACCAATTGGGACTTATGATCATTTTCCCAAGGTGACCTGTTACAGGACTGTTCAAAAAAGAGAAGTTGTACGGAATTCCATGTGTCACTGTTTGATATTTTGGCTCTGAAATTCGGACCACAGAAATTACAGTTCATGCCCTTTTTGGAACATCTTCAGAAATTTCATTTGGACCTTTGTAGCCCGAGATATGGAAATTATTCCTAGGTGTCCTGTTTAGGGATGAATCCTGGAAGAGGCTGGAACCCTAACTTGGAGGGATCATATCTCCTGGAATATAGCAAATCTAAGGCTGAATTTTGGAAACAGTGTAAATCAGGATTTTGTCTTCGGCCTATGAATGTTTCAGATCCTGATCCGTCTCCAACACCAAGGTATAGTGAATCTACCAAAACTTATGAGTTTTAGTATTTTATGGTTTTTCCAGCTCGGGGTCAAACTAGGGTTTGAATTTCTCGGAGTTTCACCCAACCAAAAATCTTGACCCAGGTCTCTAAAATCTGATTTTGAAGAGGAGAGAAATCCTATGCCAGGATCACTAAAAAATTCCTCTTCTGTAGAAATCCCTAATTTCCCGCACCAAAAACTGAAAATGCTTAGAATTGAATTTCGCTTCGACAAAAAAATGCGCCCTTCAATGGAGAGTCAACCTAGCATACCCTTGCTAATGGATTGTGGAGAGATACCCAAAAAGTAAGAATCCCTAGCTTCTGCAGCTACGCAATTTCTTATTCTTAGGTTAGCTCTGATACCATGTTATATTTTTATCATTCAAGCTAGCATTATGACCTTAGGATTTTTAACTGAGAGAATAACATGCACAACAATAAACACAAGAGACAAGAGACACAAAAAAATTTCCTCGAGGAAACCATAAAGGAGAAAACCCCACAACTTCCTCAAAGATAGAATCAGCACCAAAAGTAAAACCCAAAAACATAAAGATGATCTCCCGACAGCAGTAGTCTCATTCTCTAATCCTAGCTTCTTCTCTCTCAGTCATGCGCCCCAGTGAGTGAGTGTGTGTGTGATAAATAGAGAGGCTCACTCTCTATTTATATTCTTTTGTTCACTTAATGTCCACTCCAACATATCTGCCTCACTTAACACTTACTTACTAGAGCCGACATCTCTAGGAGAGTCTAATAACCCTAGTGCCCCACAACTAGTGGGGACTTTGCCCCTCTGACCAACAAGGAGGGTTATCCTTAACACAACGATGGGGACTATTGCCCCGAATTACAATAACTCACCTAGGATCAACTTCTCTAGGATAGTCTAATAACCCTAGGGCCCCAATACTGTGGGGACTTTAACCCTTGAGCAATAGGAGGGTTACCCACAATGACTTGACATGACTTGTTTACATTATTGAATCTTTCGATAGGCACATCGGGGCATGACATGACTTTAATACATTACAGACACTTCCAAGAATAAACATCGAGGTGTAATACATAAGATATATAGGTGAATACATTCTTAAGTTACAAATACATAAACAGTTACCCTATCAGCCCATAAAGCGAACTTTAGCTTAGAATCCCATCTTTTCTTATTTGTCTCCAATAGTTTTTTGATGATCTTGACTAGGATTTTGTTAGATGACTCAGCCAAGCCATTTCCTTGAGGATAATAGGATGTGGAATGCACCAGCTGAATGCCCATTGACTCACACATTTTAACCAATGACCTGACTTTGAAAGCTGGTGCATTATTAGTCACTAACTTTACCAGGCAGCCAAACCTGATAAAGATAGTCTCATATAAAAACTTCATGATGACCCGATGAGTTGCATTCCTGGTGGGTATTTCCTCTATCCACTTGGTAAAGTAGTCTGTGGCTACTAGGATCCATTTATGCTACCCACTGGATGAGGGATTTATTTCACCTATGAAATCCAGACCCCATTGCTATAAAGGCCCATTCACTACAATAGGCCTAAGGGGAAAGGATTTGAGCTGCTGCTTCCCTATAAATATTTGGCATTGGTCACAGGCCCTTACAAAGGTACACACATCAACAAAAATGACTGGCCAATAGTACCCTTCCCTCAGAATTTTGTGGGTTGTGGTCTTCCAATAATGATGGCCTCCACATGTGGTGGAATGAAAGTGATGCATGACCTGAAATAATCCTTCTTTATCTAGACACCTCAACAAAACCCCAGATAGATATTTTCAATACATTAGTTTATCAATTATACAAAACTTAACAGACTTTAGTTTAAGAGCTCGTGCTTGATTTGGAGTGAGACCAGGAGGAACTTCTAATTTTTGCAGAAAATGAATAATACCTGAGTACCACTCACATGAAGACAAGTTTTTAGACACTCGTTGAATGTCATTCTGATCCTAAACTACTTCTGCTACTACTAAAGTTTGCAATTTTGCTGAATTGACACAAGTGAATTTTATCCCCATTAGTTCACAATTTTCTTTAGCCATGAGTTTGGCCAGACCTTGGCCTCTTACTAGCTTGGTGGGATTTACCTCTATATCAAAATCAATGAGCTTGGAAATCCATTTAGCTCTATTTCCATCAATGTCAGGCTGAGTCAAAACATCCTTCACAACAGCTGAAGGAACATAGGCAAGGACTTTTGCATGCAGAATATAAATCCTAAAGGTTTTCAATGACTTGATGAGAGCATAAGCATGTTTCTCAATGGGATCATACTTCAGCTCAGCATCCCTCAATGTCTTGCTGAAGAATGCAATTAGATGATCGAGGCCTTCATCATCTTTTTGTAATAGCACAACTGCCACTGTGTCATAGGATGCAAAGGAGAAGATGAAAAAACTCTTGGTGTAGTCTGGACTAATTAGGGTCAGGGATTCCATGATAGCTTTCATGATGTCTTCGAAAGAGCTTCTTTCCTAGTCAGTCCATTTGATTTCTACATCCTTTTTCAACATAGATGTTATGTGCTTTACCAGCTCAGAAAAGTTAGGGATGAACCTTTTAACAAAATTGATCTTACCCAAAAAGGACTGAATATCCCTTTTTGACCTAGGTATGGACAACTTCTGGATTGCTTCAACCCTAACCAGATCAATCTTCACACCTTCAGTTGAGACTATGTGACCTAGGAGTTTCCCCTCACTGAGTGCAAATTGGGACTTCTTAGGGTTGAGTGATATCCCAAACCTCCTGCATTTCAGAAATACCCTCCTCAAATGCTGCAAATGTTCATGATGGCTATGAGAGTAAACAGTTAGGTCATCCAGGTATATAAGCACAAATTTATCTTTCAATCAAACAAAATCCAAGTCCATGGCTCTCTGAAAAGTGGCCCCAACATTCATCAGTCCAAATGGCATTTTGGCATACATGAAAGTGCCCCAGGGAGTGGTAAAAGTAGTCTTTTCTTGGTCATCAGGGTGCACAACAACTTGGTTGTATCCAGAGAAACCATCCAGAAATGACATGACACTAGCCCCTGAGACTCTTTGCAATAGGTGTTCCATCTTGGGTAGTGGATAGTTGTCTTTTTTGGAGCACTTGTTCAGGTTTCTAAAACCACAGATAACCTAATCTCCCCGTTCTTCCTCCATTAGAGGAAATTTGGGGTCTAAAATGGGCCTTATAAGAAAATGTGCCAAAATAAGTTTTTGTGAGTTGGAATTCAAGAACCAATAGAATTTCAATAAAATAAGTCAACCATAATGGTTGAATTGACATATTTGTCATTAAAAAACTACTTTTTTTGTTCGTATTTTTGACATATCTCATTGTGTTTTTACTCACATTTTTTCAGGTATTTCTTGTTTTGGGAGTAGCGGGGTCCATCAAAAGTATGCAGCGTGGGTACTCGTTGGATGCAGAATCAAATTCCGCATCCAACGAGCTCTCCTGATCAAAATTTGAGTAAAAACACAGGGAGATATGTCGAAAATACGAACACAAAAAGTAGTTTTTTTTCTTTCTTCCTCCATAATTAATCAATATTATTTTATTATTTTAACTATTATTTTATTATTTTAACTATTATTTTATTATTTTAACTATTATTTTATTATTTTAACTATTATTTTATTATTTTCCTTAGGAGGCCCATTTTAGACCCCAAAATTCCTCTAATGCCTTACCACCACTAAGTTTACAATCCACTTGGAATACCTGAGGGGAATTATGATTTTGGCTTTGAGGAGCTTATGGATTTCTTTTTCAATTATAGGTAGTAGGAGAGGACTGATGGATCTCAACTTCTGTTTGAAAGGGATAGTGTCCTTCTCCAAAGGAATCCTATGTTCGATGATATTGGTGTCATAGGTTTTTAGGTCATTGTACTCCTAGGAAAAGATATCAGCAAATTCTTTTATCAGGCCACAAAATTTGGACCTCTGATCAGCAGTCAACTCAGAGGACATATTTACAAGTTTTGGATGGATTTGGATACCTATATTCTGCTCTTGGACAGCAGGGTCTTGCTCCTTTTTGGTAGGCTTGAGAGGGATGCCATTATGATAAAAAATATCTTCTAGGGGTACCAGACCCAGAGGTATATAATTGTTGGGTAATTGGATAATATTCTAATCAGCTACTTTATCTTTCAACTTGAGCTATTGGGATTCTTCCATGTTTAGGTTTTCCTGATATATATGCATATCAGAGAATTCATCTACTAGCTAAAGGAATTTACTAAGCTCATTATCATTCTCAAACAGCTTCCAAAATTTTACATTATCTGGCAGGGAAGGTCTGTACTTGACCTGAATATCATAGCTGAGTTTAGAAGGTAAAGGAGGAACAAACATACTTGCAAAGACAGCCAGGGAATCAACCAGGTAATTCAAATCCCTAGGTATATATGACAATTCAAAAAACATAAAGGAGTCTTTGAGTTTCCATACCTCGTCCCTGTAAGCCTTTAGTCTGACATTTTTTACTTGAAAGGTGTTGTTGACCTGTTGTATAATAAGGTCTACATCTCCAAATATTTTCATGCACATGATCCCCATTTCCTTGTCAGCTTTCACTCCTAACAACAAGGCTTCATATTCTTCTATATTGTTAGTGGTTTTAAAATCGAGCTTATAAGACAGATGAATATTCTCTTTGGATGGAGAAATCAATACCAAACCTGCACCTACTGAGTTTTGAGTGCTATCCCCATCAAAATACATGCTCCAGACTGATGTGGTCACTTCTTCGGGCTGCTGACAGGTGGGCTTAGTAAGTTGGACTGGTGTTTGTTGAGAATCATCTATTTGCAGAATGCATGACCCAAAATCAGTGTCTACTGCATAGATGGGGTGGTTCACTGAATTCTTTTCATTGCTTATGATGTAGGAAAGTTGATTCTCTCTGTAAAGCCTCTTGGTCTCCCCTCCAAACATTAGGATTGTAGCTTATGTAAGGTCCATATAAAGGGTGCCACCTAGCCTTTTACTCCATGATCAAGACAGTAAGAGACCAAATTTAGGAGGGATATCACCCACTACAATTTCCATCATGATGCTTTTTGAGGGTAGCTGAGATAGGTTTACAACAAGGTCTTCGATGAGGCCCAAGCAATTGAATTTTTGGAGTCAAAGGAGAACAGATCATGGTAGGGTTTTGTAATGCTGAGACCAAGCTCGTCCATCACAGCCTTTGGCATTAGGTTATGGGAAGCTCTTGAGTCTAGCAGACAGTTATGAAGGACTTTATCATGGATATTCAAGGATATGTAGAAAGGTGGGAAAGAATCCTTTAGATCTTTGATAATAGGGCCTAGGGTTACAATAGGTTTATCATCTTGTAGATTAACAAAATCAGTATCAATATGTATCTTTGGTTGAAGAGAATTTAGTATGGAAGATTTGAATGCATCATTTTTCATTAGCTCTATTAATGGGAATGGGATCTTCAATTTTTGAATCTCTGACTCAAGGTTGAAAGAATAATGCAGTCTATCAGGAAATCTTACCTCATGTACTAGAGCTTTGAGTTGGACAAGATCAGGGCTTGATGAAGGTACTGGTTTTTGCAATGGTTTGGGAATGACAACCATTTTCTTTGGTAAAATAGTATCCTTTTTAGCTGGTGCAATAGGCTCCTTTATAGGAACAACATTCTTCATAGGGGGAGAAACCATCCTGGACCTCAGATTATACCCTCCTTGACCATTTTCCTGATATATTGCTTCTTCACTTATCTGCTCATCAATTAGGGCTTCCTCATAATCTGACTCTGTGAGAAAAGAATAGTCAACTTCATCCTCCATGCAGTGGATGTTGTCTTCAGCCTCTCCTTCTTCCTGAATGAAATTTGGTTCCTCTTCTAGTACAACATTCTGAAAAGGAGCTCTGATTCTCTGATCTTCCCCTTGATTCCTTTCCCTTCTGAGGATCTGAACTGGGGGTTACCTCTTCTGTAAGGGACAAAATTATAGTTTCGGGGAAGAAATCACTTGGCCCTTTACCCCTCACATGTATCTGCCCTCGGTCCTTTAGCTTAGACATTTCACCAGTCAAGTTATCTAACAGTTTGGTCATTTTTTCAATCTTGTTCTTTGATGAAGAAGCCCCAAGAGAGTCTGCTGGCTACTTCTTTATATATATATATCTTTCCTTTGACCTTCTGAGATGCCACAATGTTAGATTCTACCTCTAGGGAAACATCCTGCATGAGTGATAAGGAGGCAGACCTCCTCTCTCTGAGAAGCAGGCATAAATCATAGTCAAAGGTATTTGCATAAGTTATTCTAGCCGAGGTATCAGTGGGCTTGATCTTAGTAGGGATCTTGCTGTACATATTGTTGAACCTCTTGGTGAAGTTAGTGACAGACTCCCCATTCTCTCTTTTCAAGTTGCTAAACTCGGTGATATAATAGAGGTGGTCTCACCTCTCTCCCCAAGGCTTTAGAAAGATGTCATCTAGGGCTTCAATGCCTGCTACTGATCCAGGAGGCAATTTTTTGAACCATTTCCTAGCCTGACCATCTAGGATTTGCACAAAAACCCTAGTCCACACATCTTCCTGTTCTATATTGGTGTTCTCAGCATAACTGCAAAATGCCTCTAGATGTTCTTCAACTGTGAAATCTCCCTCTTATGTAAATTTAGGCATGTACTTGAGATAGTCTCTAGTGGGCATGGCCGAGAGGGGGTTAGGAAAATTTAGGGGGGCATACCTAGCTACCAAGATCCTTTCCATTTTGGTTAGAGGGGTAGCCATATTGGAAATGGGTATGGAAAGGGTGGAGGAAGGTAGTACTGATGCAGGTAGTAGATGAAAAGGTGATGGTGATAAAATTATCCTAGTGGAGTCACTAGGGATTGGATCTTCACAAGCAGTAGTGCTTGAAGATACCCAAACCCTAAGATTTTCTGATGTATTTATAAATTCCTGAGAATTAAATGTTTCAGCAGAAGAAATAACAACATAAATATTTCTTGAAATACCTGATGTAGCTTCCTTTGCAACACTGTCGGTCTGTCTTAGTGAAGCCCTAGCTCTTCTCAGAATCTCTTTTGGATCTGAAACAAGTGTTGTCGGTGGCCCTTGAGGGTTTGCTCTGGTACTTGGTCTTCTTGAAGCAATCTTATTTCAATGGATTCGCTAGATAGATGATCAAAACCAGAATAGTGTCCATAATTTTTCTATCATCAAAGCATGATCTATGTTGTCTCCCAGGGAAGATGAGCTTTAGTCTCCTCTCCCCGACAGTGACGCTAATTTGTTATCACTCCAGGAAAGTCCTCTAGGTTGCAGCTCGAGGATGCCTAGTAACTTAAATGTTTTTAGGGTTTTCTAAATGGATCAAGTCATGTAACCTATATAACCTCACACTCTCAAGACATGCATGAAAGTCAATCAGGGATAAGGCTTCTAACTACCACTATTCAGAGGTTTGATAATATGGTGCAGAGATGGAGAACTTATCATGCTGGCAGATCCATACATAAAACAGATATATATAAATGGCTAATCATAACAAGGAAGGTACTTATAATTCAAATCATCAATATGCCAATAGGATGACAGCTATCAGACATCAATAAGCCTGAATAAACCTGAATAACACATTCAAGCATAAGCACAGAATAGACAAAAAATGGAAGCTAAACATATGACAGCAAAAGAGCTTAAATTAGGTCATGAGCAATATGAGAAGCTTGACAATAGTAATGGTCTACAAGTCCCCGAATTCGAACCTATTCAATAAAATAAGTCTTAGGCTTTATAGCCTTTACAAAAATATTCAGATACTGAAAAATTGGATCTGATTTACTAAAAATAGACAAAATAATTGTTTGTGTAATTAGGCCAAAAAACCCTAATTTAACTACTAGTCTAACTAACTATAGAACTCGTTCACTGTTTGAACCTTCTGATAACTAAAGTAAGTACTAGAAATAATTGCGACTAGTCCTCTGTTGGATAAGTCATTGTTTTACTTAGATAATTAAGTGTTGGTGACCTTTTCTTCCTTTATGTCACAATAAAACTAAAGCATACCTTCCCTGACGTTTTCTTCAGCGTCCTTCATCTTTATACTTCGTCCCCGAGCTATTCATGTTTGCCCAAAACTATTCCTTCATGTTAAAATTCGATCCTATGCCTCTTTCTACTTTCGGTGGTTAAGAGTCCAAAATATCGGAACTGTTAGCTGCCGAAAGCGGTGCTTTCGGTGGCTAATGAACTGCCTCAGCGTCCGCCTGAGCCACTGAAAGCCCTGTTCTTAAAAAATTCTTAAGCCACCTCCAAAATTGTTCTTTCAAGTTTGTTTGCTTATATTTCTTATTCAGCAGGCTCTATGTTAGGAAGGTTAACAACAACCTAGCTTGATTCTGGAGGCTGAAGCCTTACTGCAGCTTCAACTAGGGTTTCCAATGTGAGGTGAGTGCTAGGGTTTGGCTTGGCCTCCCTCATCTGCAGTCTCTGAAGCCTAATCATTCTATACAGCCTTGTGTTGTCTTTTGGGTATATTTTGTTTAGTCTTTTTAGGAAAACATACCTTTCTCTCATCTCAAGGTAAGAGTTGTGCAGTAGCTTGTTCCTCCTAGTCAATGTAGCATTGTTTTTCTTTATCTCTCTTTCTAAAATTTCCATCTCATACACTTTCCTTAACAACTGATTTATCCTTTGTGTCTTGGGCTTGCTAGAGGAAGCCTTCTCTGCTGGTTCATCTTGCTCTTTTGGTGTAGGTGACGGGAGTCCTTCAATATCTGCTACAACTTGTAGTGATAGGTCAGCACCTTCCTCTTTTTCCTCTTCTGAATCTGAATAGGGTAGGTTCAGAATGTTCCCACTGTGTGATGTAGCTTCTTGGCCCTTTTCACTCAATTCCAAGTTTCTTTTGACCTTCTTGGCTTTGGAAGAGGAAGGAGGTTGTTCTACTATTGTTGGGGATATAACCCTTCTCTTCCTTTTCCCACTCCTTGGTGTGCTAGACTTTTTAGAAGGAGACTTCCCCTTTTCTTCTGGCTGTAGGCCTGTTTCAAAACCATTCCAAAACAATAAATAATCCCATGCCATATTTCTCCTCTTCAACAATTCTTGGATCAGGATTTGGATAAGACCATGATGAGACAGTCTACCAACAATCTTGGTTGGCTGAGCCTTCACCTGGTGTGCCATTTTTTCCAAGCTCCCGTGTAAGTAGAAAGGTAAATTCAGTGGGCTTTTACCTATGAAGTGGTTCATCAATTTGAAATGGTAAATCATGGCCCTGTTGTATCTCCCTTCACAAGTTATGTAGACCATAATGGCCTTCACTAATTTCTGCCACCTCTCTTCTAGATAGGAGGAGGGGACACGTTTCTTCCATACCACCCCTCTCTGTTCAGGCTTCAGATAAGACCTGAACTCTACATCCTTTGGAATGGTGGTTTTAAACCACTTCTCCCCAGTGCTATGGAGTTTAGTCACTTTAGAAATTAGGGTTTCATCTATAAAAAATTCTTCCTTACCTATAATTTCCTTGGATCCATCAAAAGAGAGAGAAAATGCCTCATCCACCTGCTGGTGTGAACCTTGAATTTTCTCACAAAACTTATAGCAGCCAACATCCTTGAAAAACTAACAGACTTCTGGATGTGCCTCCAGGTAGCTGATGTCTCCCAAATCTTTCCTGAGAGCAGGCCCTCCCTTCTTCATTTACTGAATGTTACTCTTGGGTACCTGCGAGAACCAATTCAAGTTCCGTGGAAGAGTGTTTTTAGCAGGCTGACTCTTAGAGATGGTTTCTGGTGGTGAGAATTTCTATAATCGATGGCGGAGTGTACTGAAGGATTGGGCACTGATTATGAGGGTTTTTAACTGCATGAGTGATTCTTAGGTCAGAGGATGATGGATTTGGTTGATGTTTTCGAGACCCCCTGCCCAACAATTATGTTTAAATCAACCTGGATACCCAGTGGATCATTCTGCAATTCTTTGGATAGATGGATGGAGGGGTAGGGTTTCCAGTCACTTCGGTCCTCATCAGCTGAACAATGACCTCCTCATTCATTCACTTGTGCCTTGATGCAGTCTCCTGTCTTTTGGGTGGTTTATCATGCCCTTTGATGATTTCTGTTGTGATGATGAGCCATGATTTGATAGGTTTCTAACCATTTTCTTCTTTTGACCTTTTTGGCAGTTAAGGGCCCTCAAGAAATTGTTTGCTAGCCGCTGAAAACAAGGCTTTCGGTGGATAATGAAATGTTGAACTAATTGCATAAGCCACCGAAACTGATTTCCAAATGGCGCTGTAAAATTTGGCTTGCGGTGGATTGTGGTCTCTCCGATATCTCCTTTTAACCATCGAAAGATAGGCCTTTCGATGGCTAATGAACCATCAGAGCTTTTGCCTAAGCCACCGAATCTAATTTTTTCTTTTCTCATTTTACCTGCTTTCGGTGGTTAACACCCTCCTTCAAATGTTCACTAAGCTGCCGAAACCAACACTTTTTGGTGGCTAATGAGCTGTTTGAAGGTCTCGCCTAAGCCACCGAAAGTGCTTTTACCAACTAATCGATCGGGCCAGCTTTTGGTAGTTAACCTTTATCCTGCATTAAGCTGTTAGTTTCCGAAAGAAATCTTTTTGGTGGCTAATGAGCTGTTAAGAACCCCGCCTAAGCCACCGAAAGCTAAAACTTCCAATTTTCTCAAATATAGCAAAACCAGAGACCCTCAATTTGTTAGTCATCTTTAAAATTTCATAACATGACTCGAATTCTTCATCCTATCAAAATAAATTTATTCTGGGAGATAACATGTAACTTACTATCTAATACTTGCCTTTTAACTAAAAATCCGAGCATCCAATAGCGGGGCCTTAGCCTTGAGCTCCACGCTAGGAAAACATACATCACATGTATACAATATTTATATTAAAAGTTAATATATCCTAAGGGTCAAAATGGGGTATTACACAAAGTAACTATAGAGGAAGGGGCCCTAAAGTAAGAGGAAGAATAAATATGGGAGGAGGACTACTTACTATGGGAGAGGAGATGAAGCAACTATAAGTCAAGTTACCGTATGAGAAAACCATGATGTCAGAGGAAAATATTTTTTCAATGCAAGGGAAGTATATTATTACTTGATACATATGTGAATTCGAATGGTACAAGGCATCTAAACGTCTAAAGAAGCAAAATCTAGGAAGAAGGAATGCCACTTGAACACAAGTCAAGTAGGAAAAATGAAAAATCAAATGTTGAAGATAATGAAGTAATACTTTAGCATGAATAGGGGAATACTCGATGTTCAAAAGGGTTTTTCTTAAGCCTAAGAAGAAGACTTTGGAGGAACCTACATAGAGGAAGAGGGTTTAAAAAACCAAATGTAAGGCTTAGGGTAAAAGCTATAATTGATCATAGATGGTATACTTACAATATATATATATATATATATATATTGTCCACAAAGGAGATCGAGAAGATGAAATTGAAGTGCATTCCTCATCCTAATCCATATTAGGTTTCATGGATACAAAAGGATCAATAGATCACTATAACGGAGCAATGTTTATTGAGTTTTCAAATCAATAACCTCAACAATAATGTATTATGTGATGTGATTGAGATCATGGATGCATGTTATGTGTTGTTTGGAAGGATATGGTTATTTGATAGGAAGGTTTTCCATGGTGTGTTGGGTATATGTTATATTCTTTTGATGTGTGGGGGAGATGCGCTTATCAGTGATGCGCCTGATGATACCTGTCAACACTTTCATAGAAACAGGACGGTAGGTTGAAAATGACCATTTTCGATGTGAGTGCAGCGAGCCCAAATTTTTGGGTTGTTTTTTGGATATTTTGGGGAATTTTCCAAAAATATGAAATTTAATGTCGATTAAGGGTTTGGTGTCTATTTTCTAATACGAGTTAACTGATTAGGGTATTGGATTTTGTGGAATACCTATATTGTATTGTGAGTTTTTGTTTGTTTGTTAAGAAATTCTTGTCACTCAGGGCCAGTTCATTTCCACCATTGGCTAAGAAATCACAACCCAGGGGCATCTAAGCCATTAAAATCACCCAAGGATCGCACCTAGCCTGGGCCACACTAACCCTTAACATGGCTGTATTTTCGGGTGTCTCTTCTGAACTAGATCACCCTTGAGAGGTTTAGACTCGGGTCACCTTTCTAATGATACCCACTCCTTAACCGAATGAGATAGCAATATTTGGCTATATTGTATTGTGCGTTATTCATAATGATAATGATAAAATAGGAGGTGTGGCTCCAAGGTTTGCCAGTTTTCCCAGCTAAGGGTTTCGAAGGTAAATATTTGTGTTTTATGTGTGAATGTTTTGGCATAATCTATGTTTTTCTTAGATAATCTATATGCTTTCCTTCTCTACACAGGTTAAAAACTTACATGGTGGAAGTGAAAACACATATGAGTTTAACAAGGATGGAAATTTACAAACTAGAGATGATGGTGGAAGATGAAACAACAATGGTGAACCATAGTGATAGTAGAAGTGGTTGCAATAGAAGCAGTCGAGTAATGCTGTGTTCAACCAAAGAGGTTTTGGAGGAACAAAAGAAGGGAAATTATATTTGTCCATAATTCCAAGGAAGGTACAAGAATCTAAGGAAAATATATATTTCTTGATAGAGATTTAACATCTATTGGATGAGTTTGTAAGGATCGTTGTATAAGATATGACAAAGGGTGTGACCCCCCATGGGAAGTATTTCATATGCGAATGACTTGATTCTAGGGTCAATTCTACCTAACAAGTCTCCTTACCAAATGACTCTCAAGGGGAGTAAAGAAGTAAATAGACATGTGCAAGAATTACTTAACAAGGGTTTGATCTAAAAGAGTCCATGTCCTTGTGTTGTCTCAATGGTATTGGCATTGATGAAGGGTGGTGAATGGTGATTGTTCACTTAACGAGCCATTAACAAAATGTAATATATTTAGACCTAGAAATCCTAAGGTTGGTTTGAATGTAGATCTTGAAAATGTGAAATCCAATGTGGATTGGCCTATGACTAGATGTACATTTAATGTATGAAGTTTCCGTGGGTTTGAAATCTATTATAAAAAAATATCATAAACCTTAGTGGGATTTGTGCACCAAGAACTTTCCAGTGCACAATGAAAACAACAAACTCTTTCGAGACCTTGAATAAAAAAGTGGTCGAACAACCGATGTTTCCACTTTAACAAGGTGTTCCAAGTGGATTTCTATGCAAGTGGTTTAGTGATTGGAGTGGTCTTGAGTTGAGAAGGTGAGTTAATAGCATTCTTTAGAGAGAATTTGAATGATGCTAAAAATAATATTTTGTTTATGATCAAGAATGCAATGCTATTGTGCAATCCTTGAAGAAATGGAGATATAATTTTCTATCGAATGAATTTGTGTTGTTTACTGATCATAAGGCACTATAATACATAAATAGTCAAGGTAATTCGAATCAAAGGAATTTGAAATGGCTGGATTTTTTTGCAAATCTATTCATTTGTTTTGAAACATAGGTTTGAAAAGTTTATAAGGTTGTATATGCATTAAGCTGAAGAATAATGTTGAATACCATGTAAGTTTAGAAGGCATGGACAACCTCTATTGCATTTATCTTTTTAAGTTAGCCTTGAGCTATAAGATCTAACTATCAAAGGCTCAATGTTATTTCTTTGCACAAGATGGAAATATATACTAGTTTATTAGTAAGATCCACTCCTAGATTCAACATGGTTTGGTATTCGAGCTTATAGGGATTCATTTCATCCTTTAGGACTCATCGAAGCTAATAAGGGGGGAAAATGATTTTCTATATCTAATTTAATAACAACTATATTTCAAGTTTGTTCTAAATATCTATATGTTCCTCATGCATGTATTACTCATTGTGTTGGGTAATTCTTCTGTGACCTATCAACAACTAGAAAATCTCGCATGCCTTTCTTTCTCTAGTATTATATGAAAGAAACGATTCCATAGGGTGAATTAGGATATTTATTATGGTTGGTTTGGGGTGATTAGGTCAACATACCACTTATCAAAATTCTGTGGCAAGTCTATTATTAGAGATGTGTTCAAAGTAGGATGAAAATTAAAAGGTTCTCAAGTGCGTTTATATTCTATGAGGAGACTCTCTCAAGAAAAAGTGTTTGTGGAATATGAGTTTTAAATCATTGTTGTTAGCTCTAGGCAAGTTGAATATCATGAAAATTTGTAGCATGGATACAAATGACATTTATGCCTAAATTTAATGGGGAGAATCTATGTAAACTTCCCTTTCTTGTAATTCAATTGCATTTGGAGGTCTCCCTTGGTTCTTTTTGAATGAAAAAGTGGGTTGAGTCAACCTAGTTTTCATTTACAAACTCATCTAGAAGGCTATAACGTAAGATAGGGATGTTTATGATGAAAACCCCACCATTGGAAATCAAGTGAAAATTTAAAAGTAGTTTTTTTTCTCTTTAATGCTAATAAGTACATGCATGAAAATTTCTAAGATCTTATAGCAAATTACCTGTTTCTTAGGCCAAGTGTGTTTCACCGAGTGGGTTGTTGGAAAGACTAGAAGTGTAGTTAACCTAAACCATTCATGAATAATAAAAAAATACATATGTTGATCCTATGTGCCAATCCAAGATGAGATTCCAAATTAAATAAGCTATGTAGGATTGGATCTAAACAATATTCATGGTTCCTTCGATTTCAGGTATAGAAATAGTTTTGTGAATTTAAAAATGTTGTACCTTTATGGTCCTTGATTCTATGAAACCTTCCCCTTGGCCATCACATAAATGTCCATTCTATGAAAAAAATGACTTCGTCAAAGATATATTTTGGTTCTACCCCTATGGTAAAACAAGATGGGAATGAGTCTTAAACCCTTGTAGTCAACTTCAATGCCCCCTAGATTTTAATGCAACATGGAAACTTGTTAGAATTGATCTTGTTCTTTATCATATGGAAAAAATACAAATAATATACTTTATAAATTACCACAACGATATATTTACATGGTATGATGGAGCACTAATTTATGTAAATTAGTACTTGCAAATATAGGTCCATGTTAAGATGGTGGAACATGGGTTGGTACACATCCAACAATTGATGGAGCATATTTTTCACAATTTAACCCACCTCCATTCCGAACCCTTTATGAAGGAACATGATAAGATATTGGTAAACAACCCAAATCCCCTATGGATGGATCAAGGGTTTAGAAAATGCCATTGAAATTTTCAATGGTTAGTTTTGAAAATTAATAAAAAAGTATTTTTTCAAAATAAATTAGAAACAATATGTGTGCCCTAGTGCATTATGTGTAGATTATGTTCAAATATTTATTTTTAAAAAATATATACATTTACCATTAAATTATTTTACATGTAAATAACCCCCGCTTGTTAACTTTCTTTGAAATTTAAGAGAACAAACATTTCATTAAATGTAATTTTGGCACTTTAAATGATATGTGTGTGTGTGTGTGTGTGTGTGTGTATTAAATACTATATTGGGCCAAGAAAGAGCCAAAGGAAGAAACCGAAGCGTAAGCGTGACAGAGGAAATGCAGGTAAAGGAAGAAAAGGAAGCGCAGAACAGAGAAATCTACGACGAGGAAAAGCACACCCAAAGTCAGTGGAAGATTGGAAGGTACAAGAGTTAAGGAAGGAAGGCGAAAGGTCAAGAAGGACTACAGGTTCTCGAGTCGGTGGAAGCCTTAAAGGACCATTTTTACGGCTAGTTATGGCCTGTGTTTAATGTAATGCAGAATGTT
Organism: Pseudotsuga menziesii; assembly: GCA_001517045.1. Lineage (NCBI taxonomy): Eukaryota > Viridiplantae > Streptophyta > Pinopsida > Pinales > Pinaceae > Pseudotsuga > Pseudotsuga menziesii. Next base: position 268,767 of record LPNX011227311.1, read on the forward strand.
TTGCGGCAAGTATGGTATGTCATAAATGTAATACAAGACATTTTTGTGTCTACTTATTACTATAACAACTAAGTTGTACTCAGTTCACCTTGAGTGGTCTTGCAAAAACTACAAATAGGAGGAACCCGCTTTGTATAAGGGCTAGCTTCATTAAGAATTTTTTAGCTAGTCAATTTGGAGAATAGAGAGAGGAGATCAGAGAGGAGTCTGATAGTAGAAGGCTGTTGAGCTGCGGATCTGTAGCTGAGTGTGCAGACCATTTTGTAAGAGTCATTCTATAGCTGAGTGCATAGAGAGTAGAGTATAAGAGTCGATCCAGGCTGTGTGCGTATCAGTAGGAGTAGTTAGCATAAAAGCATAGAACAGAGAGCATGAGAGCAAGAAAGAGTCTGAGCTAAATAAACATATCTCAAAATAGTCTGTAAGTTGCAAACTGCAAGGTGCCATATATTTCTCATGCCATATGAAGAGCACATTGGTGGTTTTTACCCAGATGGATTTCCATGTTACTTCATGTATTGATGAATGTTGAATGTTTGATTATCTTGCATTATTTATGGTTATTGATTGAATGAATGTTGCAATATTGATAGAAGCAGTGAATGAATGAACGACTAAAGTATTGTCGAGCATTGTGTATCATGTCATGTTAAAATATTGTTAATATTATAATACAGTCGCATCATTGTCATTTACAATTATGGAATCATCTACGTCACATAGTTGCACTAGTTGTTAAGTTGACAAGGACAAGGTTGTGTCGTACGTTAGTTTTGTCGCACTATTGCATCACTATCGAGTAGGAAAAGACTCCATCCCTCCGAATCTATCGAGTGCCTTGGATACGCGCCAAGGGACTGTAATCCCTCGCCTACTATAGAAACATGGTTTTGGCAGTTACACATTAAGATATCTCGGGTGGGACTGCACCTGCCTCGCAGGTGTTGTCGATTGAGCTTGCTCCGTCGTGCTGATTTCTTTGGGTGTTTTGTTGGTTTTGTGTTGTTCTTGAACCTGGGTTGCGAAAGTGAGGAAAGTAGGATAACAAATGGTTCCTTTGTTCGGACCCTTAATCATTTGAGTCAAGGGAAATGTTGTGGCATCTGACAAAGAAGGAAATAGAATATTGTATGGAGTCTAAGATGTTAGCATTTGCGTAAGAAGAGAGCACAAGATCACAATTGAGCACGAAAAACTGGTTAGACCGGTACATATACTCTGATATTCACGATATATTCTTTGCATAGTTTCCTATCATGCTATATGGGTGGTTGTCAATATTTGTGACTCGGCAGACAAATTTCCATAGAAGAGAAGCGGTCGAGTGGAATGATCAATTGATTCACGAGATAACCAGTGTAAGTAACCCCATCCCTAGAGCTGTTTATTTTTGGGTTGAAAGTATTTTTCAAGGGTATATTACTGAGTTTACAGTAGAGACGATATCCTCATATAGTGAGGCCAAAATAATTTTTTTCAAAGGACCGCGAAGGAGGTACTTATTGTCTATAAGTACATGGATAAAGATGCTCATCTATGAGAAGGGAATTTTGCAGTTAAGTAGTTGAGTCGCATATCCAGAGGATGGGATATGTCATAGATGACCTATAAAGAGAATGGGAAATGGTGAGCTGAAATGTTCCCAGGAAGTACAGAACTTGAACTAGAGGCTGGATTCCTAAGGAGTGGAAGGAGATTCAGGTCAGGAAAGAGAAGAAATACAATAGGAGATAGATAGACTCCTAGTATGTTTGAAGAGAGTGAGTATGAAGTTGAGTCACGACTAGATGAAGGGTCTTGCGATGAAGAGGAATACTATAGCCCAATTTCTGAAGGAGCGAAAGAATTTGAAGAATCTGCGGAGACAGCAAGATCAGGACACAACTACACCACACCAGGGGTATCTCCAGAGGTAAGTTCTAGAGCCTCATCTCCTAAAAGAGTTGTTAACACTGATAGTGGGAGTACTGTGAATAGCGCACAAGAGAGTCCAACTCCATTAAATTATTCATTAGATAACCCCGATGCCAACTTAATGGCTGGGGAAGATATTAGATTACCCACATTCAATGGGAATGGAGCAAAAGATCCATATCAACATTAGTTCCTTTGTGAAGCTATTTGGATGGTTTGCCAAGTTCATAGTGCATACATAAATAAAGCGCAAATGATTACGACTCTACGAGGTCGCAAGATAGACTGGTTCATGAAGTTTTATGTCGTACCAGCAGGAACCCCACAAAATACCCTTGATGATATCCGATTCGTGAGTTCATAAAACCTAAGTTTGAGTCGCAGTGCATCACTGAGATCAAGGAGATAAAGAAGTTGTTGACGGAATCCATATGGGATTCCGACCAACGGTTTAAAAATTTGATGGCCAAAGTTAGTTTCCAGATGTCAGATGTGCATCATAAAGAGTGGTTTATTGCTGTGCTATTACCACACATTCAATCTCCTTTGATGCAACAGAATATTGTGGCGTAGACAGAAGCGCTAGAACTAGTGATGAAACTGGAATCCTCACCGATCGAAGATGGTGGCGCAGGAATGATGGATATTCAGTCGCATTTTGCCAATATTACGGTACAGCTTGAGGAAATCAAGAAGGGAAAATAATCCCAAGAGGAATTATGGTGCATAAGATGTCGAATGGATGGACACACTAAGGATAATTTTCTGTCATACATGAACTATATCTCGTCGGGTGCACCAAATACATTGAGTACCTGTAGACTACCCTGGTGCTGAATATGCCAGACTAGAGGGCATCACAACGAGGACTAACTATACTTGCAGAATATTGTAAGTACCCCAACCAAAATTTTCTGTAAATTTTGTCAATCAGTAGGGCATAATGAGAAGGATTGTAGAGCATATCAACTCCTAAAGGAGAAGACATTAGACACCTATTTGATGAGAACGACAGGTAGGCTCAAGCTGAAAAAGTGAAAACGCACTACCAGCCTGCGCAATTCCCACTAAATCAATACCATAATCAATATCATCCACAATACCAATAGAGTCATTACCCACCACAACAACCACACCCTCAGGGAAGGGGGGGTGGACACTTCAGAGGAAGAGGAGGAGGAGGATTTGGAAGAGGAATAGGCCAAGTTGCATGCTATAACGATGGACAATCGTGCCATTATGCCAGATATTTCCAAGATCCTACAAAGACATTTTCATATTGCAAAGTGCATGACCATAATATGGAACAGTGTCCCCAGTTGATTGCAAAGTGGTAATCTCAGACCATTGCAGGTCCTAACCCTAATGTTCAGATGATTTTTGTTGAGCCAAGAGAGCCAAGCATTGCTGTTGTAACATGAGGAAGTGTCGCGCCTGAAGCCGATCATAATATATCACAATAAAAACTGGGTGCAACCGTAGGTGCGACCTGTGGCTCAGAATAAAGTACCATTCAACGTTAGAAAATAGAAGCAAGTATTTTTGTATGTGCGACTAGAATTTGTAGACCTAGAACAATTGTCGAAATCAACTTAAGTCAGGGAGATTCCTGAATTCTTACAACAACTATTTTAGAATCCGATTCCAAAAAATGTTAGTAATCTCAAGTCATTTCTTTCAAGTTTCTTAGTGCTAATTCAAGATAAAGATGTTGTCGCAAAACTACAAGCATTGAATGAAGAAACCCCAGTAGAGTCACAACCTAAAAGAAGGGTTAACCAGGTCAAAAATAAATTCAAAATGGGGTGCGAGTTGAGAATGACTGCGCAGATAGGGGATTATGACTTGGATTACATTATTCTAGATCTGGGGTCAAACGTCAATATTCTGACACGACAAACTTGGGAGAGCATGGGAAACCCGCGCTTGGACTGGTCACTTGTCTAGTTGAGGCTTGCAAATCAGGAAAAGGTCCTATCGATTTGTAGACTGATTCAAGTCCCTATTGACATTGAGGGGTTTGAATTCATCAACATTGTCAATGACACAAACCCATATCCTGCACTTCTGGAAATATATTGGGCCATAGATAATCAGGCCATTATAAACTTCAAGAAAATAATCCTGTCATTCAAGGATGATGAGATGAGAGTAGCGTCGTCCATTGATCCACTGGAGGGACAGAGGTATGGCGAACCAGTCAATAACAAAGGACGGGGTGACTATATAGACCATATCTATAATGTTATGATCACCTTAAAATATGATTATGTAAACCCTACAATGGATAGAAACCTGAGTTGGTGGAGTACCAGTTCATGCACATCATATTCGGGAGAGGCCTTGGAGAATTGGAAAAACAAGATACATGAGGTATCTCTGAGGAGATGTGCTAGAGTTACTAGGTCTATGCAACGGGTGGAGAATCAGTTGAAGGAGTTACCCACATATGAGGGCTTACCTAATATTGTGACCTTCCTAAGTGAGTTTGAAGGAATCGTAACAGAGCCGCAGCGCTTGTCTGCATTGGAATATGTATGGAAGGATATGCCCGCTAGATGGTGAGGTACACATAAGCAATCCATATCACAATGGACACGATGAAAAATGTTGTTCAAATTTAGATTCAGTGAAGAAGTCACCATCGTAAGTCAGAAGCACACAGGGTTGTCGAACCCTGTCGAGCACCTTAATCAGTGTCGCACGACATTTGCAAAATACCCGTAATAGGAATGGGTCCATCATTTCATTCATACATTAGAAATGACACCCAAGAGCTGGTATACATCCATGGAGTTGTGATAAGGAATTCAAGATTGGGACGAGGTGGGTAAACAATTTATGCACACCTTTGCATTTGTTGAAAACCAATCGACAGTAGATGCTACGCTTGAGATGACCAGGGAGAAAATATTTGTAGAAATCCCTGTCGAGGTGGAAGTGGAACTTCCCACCAATGCAGAGTGAACATCCAACAATGGATGGCTTGTTACAATCTGACTGGAGAACCAGATGATGATCCAACTAACATAAACATACCAGAGTCGAAGGGTACACGCGAAGTCGAAGGAAGTGGTATTTCGAGTGACTAGTTCCTTAAGCCCCTAAAAATCAAGAAAGTAAACATTGGCTCACTGTAAAAACCAAAGTTTGTTAATATAGGAGATTATTGGGATGATGAAATAGTATCCAAGATCATAGACTTGCTCCATGAATTTCAGGATCTATTCCCTACCAACTTCTCAGAGATGAAGGGAATAGTGGGAGATCTGGGCGAGATGAAAGTACCCCTGAAACTAGATGCTAAACCAATTAAGAAACGACCTTTTAGGTTGAATCCAAGGTATAAAGAAAAGGTAAAAGCAGAATTGGATCGCATGCTCGACGTAGGAATCATTGAACCTGGTGAGGAATCAGAATGGATCAGCCCTATAGTGATCCAGGATAAGAAGACAACAGGCGAAGTCAGGATCTGTGTCGACCTAAGGAAACTGAATGATGCATGCTTGCATGATCCATTCCCAACACCATTAACGGATGACATACTAGAAAGTGTCGGAGGAAAAGATATGTATTCATTCACCAAAGGATTTTCTAGCTACCATCAAGTAAGAATCGCGAAGGAAGATCGACATAAAATGGCCTTCGTCACAAAATGGGGATGCTACCAGTATACGGTAATGCCCTTTGGACTTAAGAATGCACCTGCTATTTTTTCTAGAATCGTAGTTTCTGCTTTTAAATATTTCATACATAAATTTCTTGAGGTCTACTTTGATGTTTGGACTGTATTTGGTGTAGTAAGATACCACATTGAGATTCTGCACATGATGCTGGGTCGTTGTCGCCAGTATCAAATCGCGCTTAATTCCAATAAATGGATCTTTTTCGCACCATTTGGTGTGATTTTGGGACACATTGTGTGTCACAACAGCATCTTGGTTGACCTAGCGAAATTTGCAATTATCCTTGACTTTCCACCACCTACATTAGTCACACAACTCAGATCAGTGCTAGGACATACAAACTATTGCAGAAAATTCATCAGAGGGCATGCAGAGATAACTACACCTATGGAAAAATTGCTGAAGAAAGATGCAAAGTTACAGTGGACAGAAGCTTGTCAGGAAATATTAGACAAATTAAAAAAAGATGGCTAGTGCACCAATAGTGGTATTTACCAACTGGAAGAAGCAGTTCTGTTAGCTCTCCAGGAAACTCTTCTAGGTTGCAGCTTAAAGATGCCTGGTAACTTAGTTATTTCTCAATGATGGGTAATATGGATCAATTTGGATGACTTAACCAAAACCCACTCACTCAAAACATGCATAAACACACTCAGATAGATAAGGCTTTTAACCACTGTTGTTCAGAGGGTTTATAAAAGGTAGATGTATGTAGAATTCTTATTATGCTAGCAGACTCATACACAAAGCATATATGAATGGCTCCTCACAATAAGTAAATGATACTTACTATTCAACTCATCAATACAAATATAGGATGACAACTATCTAGCATTAGACAAATAGAACAAACCTGAAATAAATGTTCAAGTGCAAGTACAGGAAGGTAGAAGATGAAATCTTGAACATAAATGGCAAAAGAAGCTTATATTACTAAAAAAATGAGAAGTCCGATATTACAAGTATGAAAAGTCTCACAGGTCCAACTTTTTCTTCTACAATAGTCACGGGATTTATAGCCTTTACAAAATTATTCTAGATCCTGAAAAACTGGATCGCATTTACTAAAAATAAACAGTCATAAATATTTGCTAGAAAATAGGAAAAGATCTTGTCTTGATTGTCAATCTCCCTATCTCCAAAAATATTCCTGATCTTCGAACTCTTTAACAGCTGCAGTAGAATTTGAACTTGCCATTTGGCAGACAAGTCACCCTTTACCAAAGTAGGTAGGACATGTGATTTGATTCACCTCGATGGCACCTCCAAAACTGAAAATAGAACCTTAACATTGATGCCCTTAATTATTTTCTAACATTATAAATCATCCTCGAGGTGTTTGGATCAGAAAAAGTCAGTTTTGTGCAAAAACATGCTTCTCTGCACTCTTATGTACTTTCGGTGGCTAGGAAAGAAAAAATCCGAGCCTGTAAGCTACCAAAAGCTCTGTTTTCGGTGGCTACTGAACAGTTGCGGTGTTCGCCTAAGCCACCGAAAATCCTGCTTTAAAATTTAATGAAAATTGCAATCACGCTTTACCCTAATGCTTTGAAGCTTCAGTGCTGACCCTCTGGTGTCTCTGTAATTTGCATAGGGTTTGGGATGGTAGTAGAATCACAGGATGCCTCTGGATAAAAAAGACTCATTGTTACCTCTCCTAGGGTTTCTAGCTTATGGTGTGCTTGAGACTGAGGGATTGAATTCTTTGTCTACAACTTTGATAGCCTGATTTTCCTGTAGATCCTGGTGTTGTCCTTCCTTAACCTAAGATTTTTTTCTTCCAGCTTGGTATAATTCCTTTCTAGTTCTTGAAGAGAGTCATACAATTCAACATTTCTCTTGGTTAATCTTCTATTGGTTCTTTTAATTTCTCTCTCCAAAACTTCTAGTCCATACACCTGCCTTAGCAGCTGGTTGATATTTTGTGACCTGGGTTCCTTTGGCTTGGTAGATGAAGCCTCTGCCACTTGTTCACCTTGATATTCCTTAGGTGTAGGTGAGGGAAGATCCTCGTTCCCTGCTGCAACCTGATTTGCTAGGTCGGATCCCTATTCTTCTTCATCCTCAGAGTCAGTGTATGGCAGGTTGAGGACATTTTTTCCTTGTGTTGAAGCCTCCTCTTTCTCTGTCTTCTTACTTAAATCTAGGTTCATTTTGGCCTTCCTAGTCTTAGAAGCTGGAGAGGTTTGATCAATTGCAATTGGAGAGATGGCTCTCCTCTTCCTCTTACCACTTCTGGGAGTGGAAGACTTCTTTGAAGAAGACCTCCTTTTTTCCTCTGGCTGCAACTCTGTCTCAAATTCATTCCAAAATAGGAAGTATGTCTAGGCAACGTTCCTCCTTTGCAACAGCTCAAAAATAATTAGCTTGATGAAGCCACGATGGGATAACCTGCTTGCAATTTTGGTTGGGTTGGCTCTAACTTGAAGAGCCATTTTGGTCAAGCTTTTGTAGAGGTAAAAAGGTATATTCAAGGGGCTCCTGCCAGTGAAATGATTCATTAATTTGAAATGGTATATCATTACCCTATTGTATCTACCCTCACAGGTTATGTAGACCAAAATTGACTTTAACAAGTGCTGCCATTTTTCCTGAAGCTAGGATGTAGGGATGCTCTTATTCCATACAATATTTTTGTGCTTGGGTTTCAAGTAAGACCTAAATTCAACATTCTTTGTGACAGTGTTCTTAATCCAATTTTCTCCTATCCTTGGAAGCTCTGTCACTTCAACTATAAGAGATTCATCCACCTTGAACTCCTCCCTGCCAATTACTGCTTTTGAGCCATCAAATGTGAGAGCAAAGGATTTTGCTACTTGCTGATGAGATCCCTGAATTTTTCGACATAACCTATAGCAGCCTACGTCCTTGAACATATGACATACCTATGGGTGTGATCCTAGGTATCAAATATCACCCAGTTCTTTTCTTAGGGCATGTCCTCCTCTCTTCATTTCTTGGATTGTTCCTCTGCACTTGCAAATTTGAAAATTCGAACTTTGGAGAAGACAATCACAACGCGGGATTAGGGAAGCTTAGCTCAATGAGAACACACGCAAGGCATGAGGAATGAATAAAGGGTGGTGGTCTTGATTTTGAGGGATTTAATTGGCAGCTGTGATTTGAACTGGGTGATGGTGTAGCTTGATGAGACCCGCAAACTGGAAGGTGCATGGAACATGATCATTTGAACTGGAAGCACAATGTTCGTGGTAGTGAGATCACATACATGGGACAGGTGTAGGGAAGAGAGGGTTTGGGCTTAGATAGGTCACCTCAATTTCATAACAAAACCTCTTATCAACTCATGATTGACTGATGATCCTGTCTTTTCGATGGTTAACGGCTTAATGATAGCGCTTTTCATGATGACGGTTGCTGAGTGTGATCGATGTGCCAATCGTTTTAACTTCCCTGTGATTTTGGTGGCTAAAATAGCCCCAAATTTCTTTTTAAGCTTCTAAAATCTAGGCTTTTCGGTGGCTAATGAACGATTGAGATGTCCACCTAAACCATTAAAACCTGAGCTTAGGTTTTTTTTATTATAAAAATAGAGTCCAAAGTGTTCAGACTTTATTAAACACCAAAAGCTCTCACAATGGGCCTTAAAATCTTCAAAAATGTTTTTTGACTACTACATAAAATAAATTTTCTAAGTCTAATTTATTGAGGAGATAACATCTGGCTCCTGCTCAGGGATGGAAACCTCCCTGTGAGGTTCCAGGAACCACAGACCAAATGCCTTTCATGAAAAACAAAAATTAAACCTATCCGCTAGTGTTCCATTGGGCATGGAGTTATTTTGTGAAAAGAAAAACAAAAATGATATTTACAATGACAAGGCTTTGAAGCCTTAGATGAAATAGAGTTTCATAAATCACCCTTTTGACTGGGCCATCAAACATCTCCTCACCTTCCAAAATTTGCAGTTTGAAATTGTTGTTCTGTTGCACTTGAGTTATCAAAAAAGGACCTATCCATAGAGAATCAAATTTACTGTGCTTTCCTTTGTCTTTCCTGACATCATCCCATTTTAGAACCTAGTCTCCAACCTGAAAAATTATCCACCTTTGCCTTCTTGTCAAAAATACCTTTTATCTTCTTTTGGTGAGCTTTTGACTTCTCCACCAACTGTTCTCTAACTTGCTGCAACTCAACCAAATCAAGCATTATTCTTACCATGCCATTTGGTTAAGCCTGTTTCTCCTGAAAGAGCTTTGCTACTGGTAGAACCAGCTGAATGGGGAAAATAGCATCAGTGCCATAAACCAACTTAAAAGGAAAAGTCCCTATGGATTTTTTGTTGGTCACTCTGTCAACCCAAAGAAAAAACTTTAGTTTAGAATCCTAGCTCTTCTGATTCTTCTCCAATAGTTTTCTGATGATTCTAACTAGGATATTATTGGATGACTCAGCAAGTCCATTGCCTTGAGGTTAGTAGGAAGTAGAATGCACCAATTGAATTCCCATTGACTCACACATGTTAACCAATGCACCGACTTTAAAAGTTGGTGCATTATCAGTCACTAGTCTTTCAGGGTAGCCAAATCTAATAAAGATGTTTTCATATAGAAACTTCATGATGACTTGATGAGTGGCATTCCTTGTGGGGATTGCCTCTATCCACTTGGTGAAATAATAAGTGGCTACTAGGATCCACTTGTGTTGACCACTAGATGAAGGATTAATCTCACCTATGAAATCAAGACCCCATTCCTGGAAAGGGCCATTCACTACAATAGGTCTAAGGGGCAAAGATCTGAGCTACTACTCTCTTATGAATCTTTGGCATTTGTCACAAGCTTTCACAAAGGTACACACATCAGAGAAAAGAACAAGCCAATAGCACCTAGCCCTTAGGATCTTGTGGGATGTAGTCTTCCAGTAATGATGGCCTCCACATATGCTTGAATGGAATTGATGCATGAATTGAACTGAATCTTCTTTATCTAAAAACCTCAGCAAAATACTAGAAGGATCTTTTCAATATAGAATATTTTTAACTATGCAAAATTTCACAGGCTTAAGCTTAAGAGCCCGTGCTTGAGTCATGCTAAGTTCAGGGGGAACTTCTAAATTTTGCAAAAAATGAACAATACCTGAATACAACTCACATGAAGACAAATTATCGCTGCTGATTGTCATGCTGCTACCTCTATCTACAAGTTTTCTGAACTTGTACCAATGAAATCCATGCCTAGTAGGTCACAATTTTCTTCATCCATAAGCTTAGCTAGGCCTTGGCCTTTTACTAGCTTAGTGGGCTTTACTTCTATGTCAAACTTAATCAGGTTTGCAATCCATTTGGCTCTCTTGCCATCAATGTCAGGATGGATTAAGATATCCTTTATAGAAGCTAAAGGGACATAGGAAATTACCTTTGTGTGTAGAATATAAATTCTAAAATCTTTCAATGACTTAATAAGAGCATAAGCTTGTTTTTTGATAGGATCATATTTCAATTCAGCATCCCTTAATGTTTTGCTGAAAAAAGGTAATGGGGTGATCAAAAACTTCATCATATTTCTGTAACAAAACTGTTGCCACTGTATCATCGGAAGCAAAAGAGAAAATATAGAAGCTCTTGGTATAGTCTGGACTAATTAGAGTGGGAGCTTCCATGATAGCCTGCTTGATGGCTTCAAAATAATTTCTTGCATTTTCTGCATTTGATTTCAGATTCCTTCCTCAACATAGAAGTTATGTTTTTTCGATAACTCAGAAAAATTTGGAATAAACCTCCTGACAAAATTTATCTTACCAAGGAATGATTGAATATCCTTTTTTGACCTAGGTATGGATAGTTTCTGAATTGCTTCGACCTGAACATGATCAATATTCACACCTTCTGCTGAAACTATGTGGCCTAGGAGTTTTCCCTCCCTAACAATATACTCTGCTATATTGTTAGTAGTCTTGAAATCAATTTTATAAGACAAATGAATGGTCTCCTTTGAGGGAGAAATCAAAACTACACCTACACCTGCTGAGGCTTGAGTACCAGCCCCATAAAAAAACATGCTCCAGATAGAGGTGGTCACTTCTTCATGTTGCTGATAGGTAGGCTTTGTGAGCTGCACAGGTACTGGGTGAGAATCATCTATTTGCATAATACATGCCCCAAAGTATGTGTCCACTACATAGATGGGATGATTTATAGAGTTGCTTTGATTATTGATGATGTAGGCAAGCTGATTTTCTCTATAGAGTCTCTTGGTTTCTCCTCCAAACATCAGGATTGTAGCATAAGTAATATCCATCTGTAGGGTGCAACTTTTCCTTTTACTCCATGAACGAGACAAGAGGAGGCCAAACTTGGGTGGGATATCAACAACTACTACATCCATCATTAGGATTTTCGAAGGCAGCTGGGAGAGGTGTATGACAAGGTCTTTTATGAGACCTAGGCATTTGACTTTCCTAGATTCAAAAGAGAAAAGATCATGGTAGGGTTTTATGATGTCGAGCCCAAGCTCATTCATAACTTCCTTTGGCATAAGATTGTGGGATGCTCGTGAGTCAAGCAAATAGTCATGAAGGATCTTGTCATGGATTTTCAAGGACATATAGAAGGGTGGACAGGACTCATCTAACTCTTCAACCATAGGACATAAGGTTACTATGGGTTTATCATCTTGCAAATTCACAAAGTCAGCATCAAGGGGTGTCTTTGGTTGAAGAGATTTCAGTATAGATGACTTAAAGGAATCATTCTTCATAAGCTCTATCTAGGGAAAAGGGATTTTCAGTTTTTGAATTTCTGGTTCAAGATTAAAAGAATAAGATAGTTTGTCAAAAGTTCTTACCTCTTATGGAACTTTGAGATGGATTTGATCATGGATTGATGGTTGCAATGGCCTTTGTTGTTGTTTTGGAGGAGTAGCAATCTTTTTTGTATGAGCAACAATATTTTTAACAGGAGAAGCTGAATTCTTTTCAGGGACATGATTCTTCTTTCTGGGAGAAACAATCTTGGACCTCAAATTATAACCTCCTTGATCATCTTCTTGATACAGGGATTCTTTAGTAATCTGCTCATTCATGAGGGATTCCTCATAATCTGATTGTGTCAAGAAAGAGAGATCAAATTCATCTTCCATGCAATTCATATTGTCTTCTACTTCTCCTTCTCCCTGAGCAAACTCTTGTTCTTCTTCTAACACAACATTTTGGAAAGGAGCTCTGATTCTTTGTTCCTCAGCTGGATTCCTATCCCTTTGGAGGATCTGAGCCTGTGGGTTGTTCCTTTTGTAAGGGAAAATATTAGGGTTTCTAGGAGCAAAGTCATTTTTCCCTTTACCTCTTACAGGTAGTTGACCTCGATATTTAAGTTTAGACATCTCAGTTGTCAATCTTTCCAACATCTTGCCAATTTTTTATATTTTATTATCTGATGAAGAAGGACCTAAAGGATCTGAAGATTGCTTCTTCCTGTCCATTTTTCCCTTAATTTTCTGAGATGCAACAATATTAGACTCAACTTCAAGAGCAGCATCTTGCATGAATGATAAAGAAGCATATCTTCTTTCTCTGAGAAGAAGATAGAACTCGGAATCAAAAGAATTTGCATAAGTGATTTTGGCTGAAGTATCTTTACATTTGATCTCAGCAGGAATCTTGCTGAACATTTTGTTAAATCCTTTTGTGTGAAATTTGAAACAGACTCACCATTCTCTCTCCTCAAATTGCTCAACTCTATGATATAGTAAAGGTGGTTTCTTCTTTCTCCCCAATGCTTCAAAAATATGTCATCTAGAGCTTCAATGCCAGCTACTGATCCATTAGGTAACTCTTTGAACCATTTCCTAGCCTAACCATCTAAGCTCTGCACAAAAACCCTAGTCCACACATCCTCTTGTTCAATTTTTATATTCTCAGCATAACTATAGAATGCCTCTAAATGTTCTTCAGCTGTAAAATCTCTCTCCCCAGTAAACTTAGGCATATATTTTAGATAATCTATAGTAGGCATAGCAGAAAGGGGGGTCGGCAAATTTAGAGGGGCATATCTGGCAAGGATCCTTTCCATCTTAGTCAGAGGGGCAACCATATTGGATGTGGGTATGGAAGGAGCAGAAGAAGATGTTTCTGGTGTGGGTGGTAGTTGAGGAGGTATAGGTGGTAGATCTACCCCAATGGAGTTACCAGGGATTAGGTCTATAAAATCAGAAGTGCTTGAAGCTTCCTCAACTTTCAAATTTTCTGATTCACTTATAATTTTCTAAGAACTAGATGCTTCAGTAGAAGAAGATTTAAAGGGAGGCCTATTTGATACAACAGAATAAATACCTCTAGAAGTTCCGGATCCAAATCCTCTTGTAGATCTGGAAGTCTGTCTTTGTGAAGCTCTTCCTCTCCTTATAATCTATTCAGGATCTGAAACAAGTGTCACTAGAAGCCACCTTATTCCAATGGAGTCACCAGATAGATGATTACAACCAATATAGTGTCCAGACTTTGTCTATCATCAAAGTTGGATCTATGTCGTCCCCCAAGGAAGTTGAGCTTCAAACTCTTCTCCTCGGCAACAACACAAATTTGTTAGCTCTCCAGGTTACTCTTCTAGGTTGCAGCTTGAAGATGCCTAGTAACTTAGTTATTTTCTCAATGACGGGTAATATGGATCAAGTTGGATGACTTAACCAAAAATCACTCACTCAAAACATGCATAAACACACTCAGATAGATAAGGCTTTTAACCACTGCTGTTCAGAGGGTTTATAAAAGGTAGATGTATGTAGAATACTTATTATGCTAGCAGACTCATACACAAAGTATATATGAATGGCTCCTCACAATAAGTAAATGATACTTTCTATTCAACTCATCAATACAAAGATAGGATGACAACTTTCTGGCATTAGACAAATAGAACAAACCTGAAATAAACATTCAAGTACAAGTACAGAAAGGTAGAAGATGAGATCTGAACATAAATGGCAAAAGAAGCTTATATTACTGAAAAAATGAGAAGTCTGAGATTACAAGTATGAAAATTCTCCCAGGTCCAATCTTTTATTCTACAGTAGTCACAGGCTTTATAGCCTTTACAAAATTATTCTAGATCTTGCAAAACTGGATCGCATTTACTAAAAATAGACAGTCATAAATATTTTCTAGAAAATAGGAAAATATCATGTCTTGATTGTCAATCTCCCTATCTCCAAAAATCTTCATGATCTTTGAACTCTTTAACAGCTGCAGTAGAGACTGAAGTAGAATTCGAAGTTTCCATTTGGCAGACAAGTCACCCTTTACCAAAGTAAGTAGGACATGTGATCTGATTCACCTCGTTGGAACCTCCAAAACTAAAAATAGAACCTTAACATTGATGCCCTTAATTGTTTTCTAACATTATAAATCATCCTTGAGGTGTTTGGATCAACAAAAGTCAGTTCTGTGCAAAAACATGCTTCTATGCACTGTTCTGTACTTTTGGTGGCTAGGAAAGCAAACATCCGAGCCTGTAAGATACTGAAAGCTCTGTTTTCGGTGGCTAATGAACAGTTGCGGTGTTTGCCTAAGCCACCGAAAAGCTTATTTTAAAATTTAATCAAAATTGCAATCACGCTTTACCCTAATGCTTTGAAGCTTCATTGTTGACCCTCTGGTGTCTCTGCAAATTGCATAGGGTTTGGGATGGTAGTAGAATCACAGGCTGCCTCTTGATAAAAAAGACTCATTGCTACCTCTGCTAGGGTTTCCAGCTTATGGTGTGCTTGAGATTGAGGGCTTCAATTCCTTGTCTACAACTTTGACAGACTGATTTTCCTATAGATCTTGGTGTTGTCCTTCCTTAACCTGATATTTATTTCTTCCAACTTGGTATACTTCCTTTTTAGTTCTTGAAGAGAGTCATACAATTCAACATTTATTTTGGTTAATCTTCCATTGGTTCTTTTAATTTATTTCTCAAAAACCTCTAGTTCATACACCTGCCTTAGCAGCTGGTTGATCTTCTGGGACCTGTGTTCCTTTGGCTTGCTAGATGAAGCCTCTGCCACTTGTTCACCTTGATATTCCTTAGGTGTAGGTGAGGGAAGATCCTCATGCCCTGTTGCAACATGATTTGCTAGATCAGGTCCCTATTCTTCTTCATCCTCATAGTCAGTGTATGGCAGGTTGAGGACATTTTTGCGTTGTATTGAAGCCTCCTCTTTCTCTGTCTTCTCACTGAAATATAGGTTGCTTTTTTCCTTCTTAGTCTTAGAAGCTGGAGAGGTTTGATCAATTGCAATTGGAGAGATGGCTCTCCTCTTCCTCTTACCACTTCTAAGAGTGGAAGACTTCTTTGAAGAAGACCTCCTTTTTTCCTCTAGCTACATCTATCTCAAATTTATTCCAGAATAGGAAGTATGTCCAGGAAATGTTCCTCCTTTGCAACAGCTCAAAAATAAGTTTGATCAAGCCATGATAGATCCAAGCCTGCAATTTTGGTTGGCTTGGCTCTAACTTGATGAGCCATTTTGGTCAACCTTTTGTAGAGGTAAAAAGGCAGATTCAATGGGATCCTGCCAGTGAAATTATTCGTTAATTTGAAATGGTAGATCATTACCCTATTGTATTTGCCCTCATAGGTTATGTAGACTGAAATTGAATTTAAACCACTTTTCCTCAAGCCAGGATGTAGGGATGCTCTTCTTCCATACAATATTTTTGTGCTCAGGTTTCAAGTAAGACCTAAATTCAAATTCTTTGTGACAGTGGTATTAAACCAATTTTCTCTCATCCTTGGAAGCTCTGTCACTTCAACTATAAGAACTCCATCCACCTTGAACTCCTCCTTGCCAATTACTGCTTTTGAGCCATCAAATGTGAGAGCAAAGGATTCTTCTACTTGTTGATGAGATCCTTGGATTTTTTCACAGAACCTATAGCAGCCCGCATCCTTGAAAAACTTTCATACCTTTGGGTGTGATTCTAAGTAGCCAATATCACCCAGTTATTTTCTTAGGGCAGGTCATCCTCTATTCATTTCCTGGACTGTTCCTCTGCACCTGCAAAATTGAAAATTCGAACTTTGGAGAAGACAATCACAGCGCGAGATTAGGGAAGCTTGGCTCAGTGAGAACACATGCAAGTCATGAGGAATGAATAAAGGGGGGGTCCTGATTTTGATGGATTTAATTGGCAATTGCGATTTGAACAGGGTGATGGTGTAGCTTGATGAGACCCACAAACTGGAAAGTGCATGGAACGTGATCATTTGAACTGGAAGCACAACATTCGTGGTAGTGAGATCAAAGACATGGGACATGTGTAGGGAAGAGAGGGTTTGGGCTTAGATAGGTCACCTCAATTTCATAACAACACCTCTTACCAACTCATGATTGACTGATGATCCTATATTTTCGGTGGTTAATGGCTTAATGATAGTGCTTTTCATGCTGACGGTTGTTGAGTGTGATCGATGTGCCAACCATTTTAACTTCCTTGCAATTTCGGTGGCTAAAATAGCCCCAAATTTCTTTGTTAAGTTGTCGAAAGCTAGGCTTTTCGGTGGCTAATGAACAATTGAGATGTCTGCCTAAGCCACCAAAAGCTTAGCTTTGGTTTTTTTATTATAAAAATGGAGTCCAAAGTTTTTTAGACTTTATTAAACACCAAAATCTCTCACAATGAGCCTTAAAATCTTCGAAAATGTTTTTTCACTGCTACATAAAATAAATTTTCTAAGTCTAATTTATTGAAGAGATAACAAGTTCCATGTCCATGTTGACACGTTGTCTATCGCGCTCGGTACAGTCTTGACACAACCAGGTGAGGGTGCGCTTGATCACCCTATTGCTTTTTCTAGGAGAAAACTATCGACGCCAAAGAAAAATTACACGACGACAACAAGAGAAGGCCTCACCATGGTCTATGCACTGTAGAAGAAGGCCTCACAAGCCAGTGTTGGAGGGGAAGATCTGTCGATGGCTTCTCCCGTTTCAAGAATTTGACTTTGAAGTCATTGTCAATCCTGGTCAACTGAATGTGTGACCTAATCACCTCTTGAGGATAGAAATTGGTGAAGAACCAACCATCTCGGAAGATAACTTTCTTGACACACAATTATTTGTGGTCACCATGATACATGATCATAATAAGGAGTTTAACGCTATCATTCACTTCCCGAGCACAGGATATGCGCCTAAAGGATTCACCACTGTGTAGAAGAAACATTTGGTCATCAAGGCCGTTGATTATACATTGATCGTGGGACACCTATACAGGATGGGCCTCGATGAAATATTATGACGGTGTGTCTTTGACCATGAACGACATTGGGTAATGAGTGAAGCACATGCGGGTGTCTGATCCGGCGGATTATTCATCTTTGAAGATCCAATATGGTACATGGTTCAAAGAAACGACGATTGAAGAAAATCGGACGGCGAAAGCTTAAATGAATCGGAATATGGAACGCTTCCGGCAGCCGCAACGACGGAAGCTTAAACGAATCGGAAGATAGAACGCTTCCGGCAGCCGCAACGGTGAAAGCTTAAACGAATCGAAAGATGGAACGCTTCTGGCAGCCGCAACGACGGAAACTTAAACGAATCGGAAGACGGAATGCTTCCGGCAGCCGCAACGGCGAAAGCTTAAACGGATCGGAAGATGGAACGCTTCCCCTTCCGCAATAGCGGATATAGAAAGGATCGGAAGCTGGAGCGATTCCTTAGCCGCAACGACGGATAGATAAAATATCGAAATAACTCGACGGAATCGGAAAAGGAAGTGGTACGTCGTCCGCAACTGCGAAAACCAAAGTAACAAATATTTTGACTTGAAAACCAGCTGATAGCCGATTGAGACCAAGTTCGTCAAAGTAAAATATCGGAGCCCGTTGCTGATCCTCTTCTGCCACTGCGGTATCCCGGATAACAAAAACGTCCGACTCAAACTTCCGCAATGCATTCGCGTGGGACCTTTCAGAATGTTTTTGCAGAATCTTGATGCCATATGTTGGTAACGTCGATAGGGAGATGAACAGTCTAGGCATTTGGCAGAAGGAGGTAAACAATCATACTTCTTGAACGTTTTCTTTGCTCATTTTAATGGCAAAGATGAGCAATAAAGGAACATAGTTCGTTGAGAGTGGGGGACATGGTTTCTCTGTTATAGAAGCTTGGAGAGTTTTGCTATAGTTGGGAGATTGTTGTTTGTATTAGAGTCGACTGTATTCTCTTTTACATTTTGGGTCTTTATCTTTTGAAGTCCAGATTGTAATTCCACAGAGAGGAGTCTTGAAGACTTTCTGTCCAGCATTCTGTTTTACAGTTGCTGAAGTTGATGCCAGAACCATTTTGTACCATTTAAAGCCATTAATTGGATCGGTACCCATTGGAGAGGGACCCGAAGACGTAGCCCAGTGGAGGGGGTGAACTCCGTTATCAACTTTTGTTTGTGACTCTGTATCTGTGTTTTCTTCCTTGTATCTGTCTATCAGTGTTGTGGTTTTCATTTCTATTCTGAGCATTTAATTTCTGTTAATGTTGTCCATTAATTAACCTGTTGAACGCATTCTTTTACAACAAACTTTTAATGCACTAAAGTTGAGGTCCTATGGATCATATTTGGTATCAGAGCTGGTTGATTGTTGTGCAAGTTTGTGAATTCTTACCAGGTCCAGGTTAAAGCTTGGTGAAGGAGAATTAGTTGAAGGAGATCCTGAGATTGGCTCCAGGAGGACATTCTCAAGAACCATGTCTTCTCCATGAAGGGAAGAAGAAGGACATACCGACGGGAAAAACCTGTCATGTCTGAAATTGAGTTTCTGGAGGCTTTTATGAGCATGAAAGCCATGATGGAACTTCTACTCGAAGAGCGAGCAGAAAGGAAGAAGAAAGAAGAAGGATCTTCATCCAGAGATGCAGAAGTGAAGCCAGAAGAAAAGGGTAAAGGAGTAGGAGGTGATGGTGATCCTCTTGATACTAAACAGACTTTTTCTTCTTCTCATACTTCTCATAATGCAAGTCCCAATATGCCTTATTTCAAATTGGATGTAAAGTTTGAATTACCTATTTATAATGGAGATGTAGATGCTGAAAAATTAGACAATTGGATCAAGCAGCTTGAAGTATATTGCAGGGTGCAGGGCATTAATGATGACCCTTCCAGAATCTAGTTGGCCACTTTGAGAATGAGTGGAATGGCTCTTGCTTGGTGGGAGAGAAAGATTCAGCAAGATCTTCGAAAGAATGGTAAAATTATTTCAGTTTGGAATGAATTCATTGAAGTATTGAGGAAGCAATTTTATCCTTTAGGTCACATGCAACAATTAACCATGAATTGGAAAATGTTTAGACAAGCTAAAGGACAAAGCATTCAAGATTATACTCATGAATTCAAAAAGAGGGCTATTGCATTGAATGTTTCATTAGAAACATAGGAAACTCTTCTTAAGTACATTGGTGGCATGCATTTTTATTTAAAACATACCTTGTTGATGTTTAATCCCAGTAATTTGGATGATGTATGTGTTCAAGCTACCCATTTAGAAGCCAGGGGTAAGCATGCTAATGATACTTTTGTGAAGAAGTCATTTAAATTTGACAGCAAATAAAAAGGTAAAGATAAGGGGAAAAAGAAGATGGCTACTGTTAAGAAAGAAGGTGAAAAGCCTACATGTTCGCATTGTCAGAAGGGACATGATGTCTCTAAGTGTTGGAAACTTCATCCAGAGTTAAGGCCAAAGAAGTACGGAGGAAACAAAGACAAAGGAAAAGAAAAATCTACTACAGCAGTTATTCAAGACTTGGAATCTAACTCAGGTGATGAAACAAAGGTTACAACTGTCGGAATCCAAGGTAAGGATAAAAGTATCTCACTTCCCATTAATGCACAATCAAGTTCTAGTGCAAGTACAAGCCTGCCATCCACTTCTAAGCAAAATGATAAAGATAGAAGTGCACTGTTTCATGTTCGTGTCATTGCAAATCACACAAAGATTGATACGTTGTTTGATAGTGGTTCACAAGTAAATCTGATATCAGAAGAAGTGGTTAAGAAATTGCATTTAGTTACTGTGCCTCATGAAAATCCCTATCCTCTAGGTTGGGTTACTAACGATACACGATTGCAAGTTACAAGGAAATGTGTATTAAAATTTGCAATTACTGAAAAGTTTAGGGATGAGGTAGAATTGGATGTAGTACCACTTGACATTTGTGGAATTGTACTTGGGAGTCCATATTTGTATGACCGGAAAGCAGTATTTTATAGAGAGCAGGATAAGTATCATCTTTTTAAAGAAGGTATGGAATATATTGTACGAGCACATAAGATGAAATCCAATCTAGCAATAGTCTCTGTAGGACAAATGAAGAGGTTGGTAAACGCTAGTAAGAATTTTGTGTTGATGATGGTTAAGATGAAAAATGATGAAGTCTCTAAATCTTTTGAAAAATGTGACCCTAAGCATAAATCTGAACTGGTTGACATCATTTTTTAATATGATGATTTGTTTCAAGATCCAAAGGGGTTACCATCGAAGAGAGATATTCATCATGAGATACATTTGCAGCAGGATGTCCCACTCCCGAACATAGCCATGTACCGGATGTCTGTAATGCAGAATGAGGAGATCAAGAAGCAGGTTCAGGAGCTGAGTGAGAAGGGGGTCATCCGGCCCAGCACTTCTCCTTGTGGCTCTCCCATGGTCTTGGTTCCAAAGAAGGATGGGTCGTGGAGGATGTGTATCGACTACAGGGCCCTTAACAAAATCACCATTAAAAACAGGTATCCTCTTCCTCGTATTGATGATTTGCTTGATCAGTTGAAACATGCAACTTACTTTACAAAATTGGATTTGTGTATTGGGTATCATCAAATCCGTGTTGCTGAGCATGATGCTTGGAAAACAGCTTTTAAAACGAAACAGGGTTTGTATGAATGGCTTGTGATGCCTTTTGGGCTCTGTAACGCACCTGCTACTTTCATGCGGGTCATGAATGATGTCTTTCGTTCATTCATTGATGATTTTGTAATTGTGTATCTAGATGATATCCTTGTGTTTAGCAACACCTGGGAAGAGCATGTTGTACATGTGAAAAAAAATTTAGATGTACTGAGAAAAGAAAAAGCTTTATGCAAAAATGGCTAAATGTGAATTTGCTAAAACTTCTTTAGTATATCTAGGCCATATCATTGGTGCAGGTCACCTGCGAGTGGACCCAGCCAAGGTTGTTTTCATTGTAAACTGGCCACGGCCTAACACCGTTACTAAGATCAGAATTTTCTGGGTGCGGTTCAGTATTGGAGGAAATTCATTTCTGGGTTTTCCTCCATTGCTGCGCCTTTACATGCATTAACAAGTGTTAAAGAAATTTTTCAGTGGGGAGGCAAGCATCAGAGAGCCTTCGACACTTTGAAGGAAAAGATTAGCACAGCACCAGTTCTGACATTGCCAGATTTGCAACAGCCATTTGAGATTGAAACCGATGCCAGCGGGTTTGCCATGGGAGCAGTTTTGATGCAAGGAAGGAAGCCAGTCTGTTACCAATCAGAAACATTCTCTACTACGGTAAATAAATATCCGACCTATGACAAAGAATTGTATGCTTTAGTACAGAGTGTGAAGAAGTGGAAACATTATATCATGGGAAAAGAGACAGTCATACATACTGATCATCAGCCACTTCAATACTTACAATCTCAAACTAAAATACAACAAAGTAGGCATTTAAGATGGATGGGGTTCTTACAACAGTTTCATCTTGTAATTAAGTACAAAAAGGGAATTCATAATAAAGTAGCAGACATGTTATCAAGGCCACCTACAAATGCTTCAATCATTCTTCAGAACAGTTCATTAACACATGAAAGTTATATTGAACAGTATGCAGAAGATAAAGATTTTAGGGAAGTATATGCATCACTAATACATGGTAAACAGGAAGAGAACTATTTTGTGCATGAACAGCTCTTGTATCATCTCGGTAAACTCTGTATTCCAGAGAAAGAAAGAGTGCATGTGATCCGAGAGGCACATAGTTCATTGATTGCAGGACATTTTGGTATAAGCAAAACATTGTCTGTATTAAAGAATCATTGTTATTGGCCTCAAATGCAAGAAACTGTAGCTAAATATATAAGGGGTTGTGTTATGTGTGCAACAAGTAAGCCTAGCAATAGGAAATTGGGTTTGTAAACTCCTCTTCCAGTTTCTTCTCGTCCTTGGAAAAGCATTTCTATGGACTTTGTAGGAGGACTACCTATGTCTAGAAAAGGGAATCATTACCTATATGTTGTTGTGGATAGGTTCAGCAAAATGTGTATCTTAATGCCATGTAACAAGCAGATCACTGCTGAACAAACAACTCTTTTATTCTTTCAAAATGTTTGGGTACATTTCGGGCTACCCATGTCTATTGTATCTGATCGGGATTCCCGGTTCTTGGGAAAATTTTGGTCAACGTTATGGGAGCTTATGGACACTAAACTGAAGAAAAGTACAGCTTTTCATCCATAGACCGATGGGAAAACAGAGGTAGTGAACAGAACAGTGGTTCAGTTGCTCAGAGGATATTGTAGTAAGCATCCTAAACTTTGGGATGAGCAGTTGCATTATATACAGCATGCTTACAATCATGCAGTTCATTCTTCCACGCAAAGATCTCCTTTTGAAACTTGTTTTGGTTATCTGCCAAAAACACCGATGGACTTCTCTTTTGGCAAAGATGCAGTGGATGGACATCATGATGCAGAAAAAGCATTAAAGTTCATTCAGAGGATCCAAGCAGTGCAGCAAGCAGTTCAAGAATAGTTGGAGAACAACCAGGCAAAGTACAAGGCCAGGCATGATAAGCATTGAATTGATCATCAATTTCAGGTAGGTGACAGAGTTTGGTTACATATCACCAAAGAAAGGATGAAAGGTGAAGGTAAAAAGCTTAAGCCTATCAGGTATGGTCCTTTTGAGATCTTGGAAAAGATCGGTACTAATGCTTTCCACTTGAATTTACCTCCATACATGCAAATTTATTCAGTTATCAATGTTGAGAATCTTAAACTGTATGAGCCTCCTATGATAATGGATGGGGAAATTAACATATAGATTCCTTCAGTTGATGATTTCGCACTTGAATATATGAGAGAGTTGCAGGATGATGTTATTCTTGATAGAAATATAAGGACTTCACGAAGGGGGAATGCTGAGTACCTTCGAGTGGGGCTGAAGGGAATGCATCCTAGCAAAGCAAGATGGATGGAGATTGGTAAAGTGAGGGAACTTTACCCTCACTTACTTGCAGAATAATTCAGGCTTTTGGTGGTCCAAAAGCTCTCCAATGGGGAGGATTGATCTGATGGATTATTCCTCTTTGAAGATCCAATATGGTACATGGTTCAAAGAAACGACGATTGAAGAAAATCGGATGGCGAAATCTTAAACGAATCGGAAGACGGAACGCTTCTGGTAGCCGCAACAGTGGAAGCTTAAACGAATCGAAATACGGAACGCTTCCGGCAGCCGCAACGACGAAAGCTTAAACGAATCGGAAGACGGAACGCTTCCGGCGGCCGCAACGGTAGAAGCTTAAACGAATCGGAAGATGGAACGCTTCCGGCAGCCGCAACGGCGGAAGCTTAAACGGATCGGAAGACGGAACGCTTCCCCTTCCGCAACGGCGGATATAGAAAGGATCGGAAGCCGGAGCGATTCGTTAGCCGCAACGGCGGATAGATAAAAGATCGAAATAACTCGACGGAATCAGAAAAGGAAGTGGTGCGCTGTCCACAACTGCAGAAACCAAAGTAACAAAGCTTTCGACTTGAAAACCAGCCAATAGCCGATTGAGACCAAGTTCGTCAAAGTAAAATATCGGATCCCGTTGCTGATCCTCTTCAGCCACTGCAGTAGCCCGGATAACAAAAACGTCTGACTCAAACTTTCGCAATGCATTTGCGCGGGACATTTCAGAATGTTTTTGCAGAATTTTGATGCCATATGCTGGTAACGTCGATAGGGAGATGAACGGTTTGGGCATTTGGCAGAAGGAGGTAAACAGTCGCACTTCTTGAACGTTTTCTTTGCTCATTGTAACGGCAAAGATGAGCAATAAAGGAACACAGTTCGTTGAGAGTGGGGGACATGGTTTCTCTGTTATAGAAGCTTGGAGAGTTTTGCTGTAGTTGGGAGATTGATGTTTGTATTAGAGTCGACTGTATTCTCTGTTACATTTTGGGTCTTTATCTTTTGAAGTCCAGATTGTAATTCCACAGAGAGGAGTCTTGAAGACTTTCTGTCCAGCATTCTGTTTTACAGTTGCTGAAGTTGATGCCAGAACCATTTTGTACCATTTAAAGCCATTAATTGGATCGGTACCCATTGGAGAGGGACCCGGAGACGTAGCCCAGTGGAGGGGGTGAACTCCGTTATCAACTTCTGTTTGTGACTCTGTTTCTGTGTTTTCTTCCTTGTATCTGTC
Organism: Pseudotsuga menziesii; assembly: GCA_001517045.1. Lineage (NCBI taxonomy): Eukaryota > Viridiplantae > Streptophyta > Pinopsida > Pinales > Pinaceae > Pseudotsuga > Pseudotsuga menziesii. Next base: position 293,779 of record LPNX011227311.1, read on the forward strand.
TATCACTGTTGTGGTTTTCATTTATGTTCTCAGCATTTAATTTCTGTTAATGTTGTCCATTAATTAACCTATTGAACGCATTATTTTACAAAAAACTTTTAATGCACTAAAGTTGAGGTCCTACGGATGAGTGTCGCAGGAGGACACTATGCTGGAAAGGAAACTGTGCGCAAGATATTGCAAGCAGGATTATGGTGGTCAACCATACATATGGACACTAAGATATTCTACTAGCACTATGATGTTTTCCATATGACAGGAAAACCATCGAGACGCGACAAGATGCCGCTTGCACCGTAGATAACCCTTCAAGCATTCGATAGATGGGACGTTGATTTTGTGGGTCCTATGATTCCGCTAGGGAAAAAGACTAGTGCAAACTACATTATCATTGCAACAGACTACTTAACAAGATGGGTTGAAGCCACATCTATTAAATATTGCACTGTTGAGACTGTGGTGAAGTTTTAATTTGAAAATCTGGTGACCAGATTCGACTGCCCAAAAATTCTGCTAAGTGACCAAGGTATGCATTTTGTTAAAAAAATGATTGATGAGTTCCAGATTCACCATAAAAAGATGATGCCCTATCATCCTTAGGCGAATGGAATGGTTGAAGCATTCAACAAGATCCTGGAGAACACATTAACCAAAGTATGCAATGTGCACTGAGATGATTGGGATCAAAAAGTTTTAGTTGTGCTATGGGCGTATCGCACAACTTGCAAGCGACTAACAGGGCACACTCCATTCAGACATGTGTATGGAAAAGAATCTGTTGTGCCAATGGAATATATTGTGCTGAGTGTAAGAATTTCTGCGCTGATGGAAATGACAGATGTGGATGCCATCTAGCAAAGTTTGTCGCAGCTCGTCCAAATGGAGGAGGAACGATTCATCGCAAGATTCCATTAAAACATAGAGAAGCAAAGCCAGAAAGCATGGCATGATCGCTATATTAGAACTAATCAATTCAAAGACTGAGGACTTGTTTTGCTATATGACAGCAAATTTCTGAAGCATCGAGGGAAATTGAAGATGCATTGGCTAGGGACATATGTGGTCGCACACATCACTAACACAGGCACAGTGAAATTGCATAAGCTGGATGGCACACTAGTTGTAGGGATAATCAATGGAAGGCACTTGAAACCTTACTATGATGGCCGTGACATGCCAGGGTAAGGCAGGAATATATGGAAACAAAAAAAATAGGAAAGGAAATTGTTTTGTTGCACGCTTGAGACAGAAGTATGCAGATCGGAGTTAGAGCGGGAATGACAACAAGCCATCATTAAATCCTAGATATCCAAAAATATTTAGGCGGTTATGAAAGCAAGGTGTCATTAATTCGACGAGTTCAAGGAGAATGGCAGCATTATTTTTGGTCTCATCCATCATCCTCTCCATAAATAGAGGTACAGATCAAAACTTGAGTATGCGAGTTAATGTTGGAATGCGTCAAATGGGAATCCCATGTGATCGACAAGACGTCGATCCTCCATTGAATGATCACATGTAGGACGGGCGCATTCCTATAAATATTATCCTTCATCGACAAGAATCCTTTTACTTGCGGAGAGATAAGAAGACCGAACCAAAGCTTGAAATTGTGAGAGTCGAAGATAAGGGTCATTTCCATTTCCAGCATCAGTGAGCAGTCCGACGTTACCATCGCATTGTCATGCCCGATTGTTGAATATATTACATCACCAGAGGTACATCAATAAGAAGAAGAACCAGAAATGATGGTGCGCCCAAATCCATAGACAGCTCCTACGACCGGTTCGACCCCTTTGGCCTCTGGTTCAACCCCTATTTTGGCCTTTGGTTTGGCCTCTGCGATGATCCCAACTTAGAATCCACCTGCTAATCCAATAGTTAATATACTAGTTGCAGGTCTGCAACCATTTGTGTCGGAGAGAGACATTCCGGAATCATCAAGGCCTTTGGTCAAGGTACCAAAGTTATTAAAGAAGTGTAAGGCCACTGAGGACATACCTATCGAGGATGCACTAGCTTCGCCATCACAAAGAGATGTGAATGCCACCATAGAATATCGGAACCTGTTACCGCCCTATGTTCGACCAAGGAGAGTAGAGGCACTTGAAGTAAAGCTTCCGATGAAAGTGCGCTCCTCCTTGGTGGCATCCCAGATCCCTGTTGAAGTGTTTTTGTTGATGAACATAATCCCAAAGTTGATCAAACTACAGTTTGAAGATGCTGATATGTGGAAGCATCCAGACCTGGAAAGAAAAAACTATATGGTCATGACTCCAGTCATTCCTCCTGAGCCACAGTTGTTAGTTCTAATGCAATGGGCTCGTGGTATAGAAAACGTGGGCCTACTGAACTTACTGATAATGCCACATTTTGGTTGGAGTATGCAAGTAAGCACATATGTGCGATAGCTCGTGGTTTGTTTCCATGGAGACTATCGATGGCTCGACAAGCCATATTATGTTGATGTCGAGCTCATTTTGTTGATAATGGGTCTTCCACATCAAGGACATGACCCTACTCCATATCTGTGCCCAAACAGGGATACGATGAAGATAAAGGAGAAATATGACCTCCAGTGCACGAATAGAGGATTCCTCATTTCCTATATTACTGACAACACAGTGAGGTTCACCACAAATATTTTATCTTGCAAGCTACTGTGCAAGATGTGACCCATTGAGTGCACTGTCGAGATGGTGGAACTTGCAGAACAGTGTGCAGAAGGCGTGGTGTTCAACTGGTTGCAATACTTGTTGAATGAGCTGCTAGTGGATGCTAAGGAAGCGCAGGAAGAACCTAAGACAAAATTCCACTACTCCTAGCTCATGATTTTAATCTCTTTTGTGGTTTGGTCAGACCCACCAAATTACTAACCGCAGGATGATCGAGTACTTTTGCATGGTGTGAAGTATCAGGACCCGTGGGAGGAAAAAGAAGATAAGATCCGGCAGAAGGACAATAACATAGAGTTCTTTATGCACGGGAAGGAACTACATGAAGTAATCAAACACCAGCATAGACTATAGGCTACGACAGTGCAAAAGTATTCATCGTTCATAATTTTCCAGGTTGGTGTCTACAACATTATTTTGGAGTTGCGGTAGGACCCGCAGAAACAAGCATTGTCGACGCTTTTCATTATTACTGATTCTGATGTGGAAGCAACCATCTAGGAGTGGCTTGCAGAATGGCATGTCCCTGTCCATGTGCAAATGGACCAGAGTGATAACCAAGGAGGAAACCAAGGAAATGGCCAAGGTGATAGACAAGGTAATGATGGGGGTGATAGAAAAGACAACCAGTCTCTGAGTTCAGAGGATGATGACAGTGATCATGGCTTTGATCAGGATGATGGAGAAGACACACCTACTGATGAGGATGTGTAGAACCTCCACCGAGAACAAGAGAAGGAACAACCTCATCCGTAGCATAAGAAACAAAAATTAGACAAATCGACTAACACGATCAGCTTAGCCGAGGAGGACATAAGCTTGTTGTCTGACGCAATCGCAGAGGTTGTGAATCCTAGTCTTAGAGGCATAGGGAAAAAGCAGATGTGAATGACTGATAAACTTATAAATTGAGCACATAGATCTGTAGAAAAACACACAACTCACAAAATAGATCACACAATTTACTTAGCAATTGAAGAATGAAACAATGAAAAAATGGCTTGCAACTGTGAATGCTTTCATTAATAAAAAAAGTAATTAGATAGTAATTACAATGAAGTACAATGTATTAAATATCCACATGCAATTTGAATCCACATGAGGAAATTCAAATTGATTAGACTCTACTTGACTGTAGGTAACTAAGACCTTGTCTAAATCACTATCGGAGGACTCAATAGTTAACTGACATTGTCTAAACCATTACCGAAGTTCAACGGAGTTCTAAAACACAACTCAAGTGTCTACTTTAGTGTTGACTAAGGCTAAGTGACTGTGGGAGGTGAGAAATGCACCTCTCCTGCATGCAGCCATGCAAACCTAGCGCTAACTGAATGTAGAGGACTAGAACTGAATGTAACTAACTCCTAACTTAGCTTGACTAGTCACTAACTGAACTCAACTGATGAAGGTTGGTATTGACACTCCCAGTGGCTCCTAAATTGTAGGAATTGATCTATGAGGCTCCTAAACTGATGCATGCAAATAAAATCAGTGGTGGCAAGGCTCAATTAGTGTTCCCCACACTTTAGTAACTGGAACATGTGCCCCAATTAGGCCAAGTGGGCCCAATGGTGCTAGTGACTAAAAATAGATAGGATGGACTCCCGATTTAGACATGACTCTTGATTTAGACATATGAACAAATTGGAAAAGGGAGGATTAATAATACTAACACACCCATGAATGCTAACTTGGACAATCTGTGGGCCCTAGTAACTAATACCAGAGGTCACCCATTACATCAAGTAAAGTAAATTAACTGCTCAATACAAGGAGCTGGGGAAAAATCCCTCCTCTAATTAAGTATGTAGAATTAGGATCAATATGGTTCTTCTATGCATAGGTATCTTGGGGCTTGGAATGTGAACCTCTCCATCATTATGGCTGGAGGAATATTCCTCTTTGGAAGAATAATGATATGCTCAACTAAATCATAAATATAGATAGTTGTCGAATGAAGACTGGACCCATGTAGAGAAACTGAAATCAACTGATAAGTGAGAAAAGGTTCTTGAGGATTCAAAACATGTGAGGAACACTCAAGAAACTGATATGTTGCAGCCATGAATAGAAAACCATGAGTGGTAAAATCAGCTCCAAGTGTTAGGAGCAAGTGTCCAGGCGGATGTAGAATGTCTTCCTCTTTACTAGTTCTATGAGGAGATGAGCATGTGATCAATGGTAGAGAAGCACTGAGACTGTGGAGAGCACTTTAGCTTCATAGTATGATATAGCTTCAAAAATATATAATCATTCACAAAATAAAATTTCAACAACCTCATAAGAGGAAACTAACACCAAATCCCTAGCAGCAGTTTTGAAGAGAAATTGTGGTACTTGATTTTTCACACCGGAATTGGTGAGAGAAGCTACAAGCATGACTGAAAGCTCTTGGATTTTAAAATATGAACCAAATAATATCATATCAGAAAGTAAATCATATCTAAATAGGTTCACAACAGATCCAAAACTGTGAAATGAAATCAAATCCCCAGCAGCAGTTTTGTAGGAGACTTGCGGTACTTGTTTCTTCATACTGTTGATGAAAATAGCTACAAGAAGTACTGAAAGATTATGAATTTGAAATATTAAACCAAGAAGTATCATATCATATCCAAATAAAATCATATCATATCCAATAAGGTTCATATCAGATCCAAATAAATGGTCAACCGAGACGGTGGATGCACAGCTTTCTTCTTCTTCAAAATTCCGAATTTCAGTGCATGCAATCCTGTAGGAAAAATTTGGAAGATCTAGATCATGGGGAGTGAATCGATCACTCTTGTAATCTGATATTTCTTCCAAAATATCCAAGGTATTACATATTTACACAACAACAGCAACATTAGATGGAGAAAAATCAAATTTCTCTTCACTTTTGGAAGCAATTACTGGCAAATTTTGCATAGAATTCAAAGGAAAATCACCGGTGAATGTTTGCATGGAAGTCTAGCAGTGTTTTTCTTCAATATCAGAGGTTTGAATGTCTTCTTCTGTTTCAGCCATATGACTAGATGAGATATCAGATATCTCGTGAACTTTCGGAGCATTAGGAGAAGGAGTCACTGCAAGGAGACTGTCTTCAATTCAAATTGACTATGTAGAATATTATGCTTCTTCTTCATTTTGAACAACTTCATCAGAGAGAGTGGAGGCCAAGAATTTTGGATTTAGAATGCTTATGGTACTGAATTTTCTCTCCAAATTTCTATCAGGATCCTCATCAATCATTCCAAAGGTTATGCCCAATCTTGTCAAGAGTTCCTTTGGGTCTTGAATAGATCTACTGAGGTAGTGCAAGCTAGGAGAAAGACCCAGTGCTATTGTTCCAAAAGTTGCATCACATTTATTCAGCCATTCATTCTCACTAAAACACTCTTCACTGAGTTCAATAGACACCCCATAGAGACCTCGTCTCATTAGAGATGAAATCATCATCTTCTTCCATTATGAATAGTTTGTGAATAGGGTGAGAAGAGGAACTGATGAATTCATTTTGAAGTTGTACCTACAAAACAAAACAAAGGGGCACCGTAAGGACAAACAGCCTGCACATTTCAGGTTTTCATCACACCCAACATAGTTGATCAAGCTTGATCATCAATTCCTTAACTTGGGGTATTAAGTGGTAAACCTTCTGCTTCTGGTGCAGAGCTGGAAGGAGCAATTTTGCTCAAAAATGATATAGTAGGAGATCTAAGGAGGAGAAGTACCTTTTCCGCCAAGGCTTTGATATCATATAAATTGAGCACATAGATCTGTGGAACAACACACAACTCACAAGATAGATCACACAATTTACTCAGTTATTGAAGAATGAAACAGTACAAAAATGGCTTGCAACTGTGAATGCTTTCATTAATAAAAAAAGTAATTAGATAGTAGTTACAATGAAGTAAAATGGTTTAAATAGCCACTTGCAATTCGAACCCACATGAAGAAATTCTAATTGATTAGACTCTACTTGACTTTAGGTAACTAATACCTTGTCTAAATCACTGTTGGAGGACTCAATAGTTAACTAACCTTGTCTAAACCATTACCAGAGTTCAACGAAGTTCTAAAACACAACTCAAGTGTCTACTTCAGTGTTGATTGAGGCTAACTGACTGTGGTAGATGAGAAATGCACCTCTCCTACATGCAACCATGCAAACCTAGTGCTTTGAATGTAGAGGACTAGAACTGAATGTAACTGACTCCTAACTAAGCTTGACTAGTTACTAACTGAACTCAACTGATGAAGGTTGGTATCGACATTCCCAGTGGCTCCTAAATTGTAGGAATTGATCTAGGAGGCTCCTAAACTTATGCATGCAAGTGAAATAAGTGGTAGTAGGCTTCAATTAGTGTTCCCCACACTTTAGTAACTGGAACATGTTCCCCAATTAGGCCAAGTGGACCCAATGGTGTTAGTGACTAAAAATAGACTGGTTGGAATCCCAATTTAGACATGACTCCTGATTTAGACATGTGACCAAATTGGACAAGGGAGGATTAATAATCCTAACAAAACTGACAGAGCATATCTATACGCTCACTAAGGCCATCAAGCATAGTCGAAGTGGAGACTTATGGTGTGGATCCTAATGATGCACTAGTAACACCACTGCTTTTACCGCTGGTGAAGATAGACATCCAAACGTGAGTAATGGAGATGGGGACACCTGAGTTTGATCATGTTGTCCATGAGTTTGGGACACTATAGATGGATTTCTTCAAAATTGCGTTGGTCGAAGTCTATGTTGTTTAGCATGCGACTGCGATCAAAATAAGGATCTGGGAGAATGCTCTTGCATATCAGGATACCACAAAGAAAAGGAAGGAAAAGATTCGCAAGTCCCTCCTTCATGAAAAATAGCAAGATATCAACGCCCGCAAATAGAGCAAGCTTGCACTAGATGAAGCCATCAAAGATGCAGTCACAAAGTTGCCCCTGGAAGAAGGCCAAGAAGATGCAAATACTGCTCCAAAGATAGCCCTCCTGTCTAGGATTTCTACAGACCTAAGAAAACAGATCGAAGATCTTAAGGCGTAGTAGACACCAAGCACACCTCCTGAGGTGCTTGAAGAGAGCAGGAAAACAACGTCTAAGGCTGTTGAGCAAATAAGGCAAGGAGAAAAACTCTACACTGAAGTAGTTGAAGCTGTCTCTGCGATGTGGGAATTTCTCCTAGAAGATGAAGCTGTGGAGAAAATCAAGGTGGATGCAGGCTAAACGGATTTAAAGGTAAGCACGGTTAAGGAAGACATGAAGAAGCTGTTGATCAAGGAGAATATAGCAAATATCGTCAAGCTAAAGAAACTACAACATGAAGTATAAACTCTCTGCGACCAAGAGCAAAAAAAGGATGATGAAGTTGTAGTGCACCAGTCGGAAGCAGAATGAGTTACAGGGCTTATTCAGCCTATACACCAGAAGCTCCAAAATATCACTCGAGAATTGGAAGAAGGACCGTCGGAACATATCATTTATGACCATGTAGAACAATTGGAGAAGCAAGATGAAGAGGTTCATGAGGAAGTTTCCTGGGTGCAGGTAATTTTGAAAGAATTTCAAGACAAGGTTGGTCCCATGGCGTATCTTGCACTAGAACCATAACTTTTCTTAGTGGCGCAGGATGAGCCACATGTGAGTGTTGAAAGCTTGTTGGGCCAGGAAAGAGCCAAAGGAAGAAACCAAAGTGCAAGCATGATGGAGAAAAAGCAGGTAAAGGAAGAAAAGGAAGTGCAGAACAGAGAAAGCTGCGATGAGGAATGGTGCGACGAGGAAAAGGGCACCTAGAGTCAGTGGAAGATTGGTAGGTAGAAGAGTTAAGGCAGGAATGTAACAAGTCAAGAAGGACTATGAGTGCTCGAGTCGGTAGAAGAATAAAGGACAGTTTTTGCAACTAGTTATGGCCCATGTTTAATGTAATGCAAGACATTTTGTGGCCAATATGGTCTATCATGAATGTAATAAAATACATTTGTGTGGCTACTTATTACTATAATAACTAAGTTGTACTCATTCAACCCTGCGCAGTCTTGTAAAAACTATAAATAGGAGGAACCCACTCTGTATAAGGGTTAGCTTCATTAAGAATTGGTTAGCCAGTTAGTTCGAAGAATAGAGAGAGGAGATTAGAGAGGAGTTTGATAGTAGAAGGTTGTTGAGTCGCGGATCTACAGTTGAGTGCCCATACCATTTTGTAAGAGTCATTCTGCAGCTGAGTGCGCAGATAGTAGAGTAGAAGAGTCAATCCAGGATGTGTGCAGATCAGTAGGAGTAGTTAGTAGAAAATCATAGAACAGAGAGCATGAGAGCAAGAAAGAGTCTGAGCTAAATAAACATATCTGAAAATAGTCTGTAAGTCGTAGACTACAAGGTGCCATATATTTCTCATGCCATACGAAGAGCACCTTGGTGGTTTTTACCCAAATGGGTTTCCATGTTATTTCCTGTGTTGGTGAATGTTGAATGTTTAACGGTTAATGTTGAATGTTGATTATCTTGCATTGTTTATGGTTATTGCTTGAATGGATTTCATAATATTTATAGAAGCAGTAAATGAATGATTGACTAAATCATAGTCGAGCATTGAGTATTATTCATGTTAAAATACTTCTAAGATTATAATACAGTCGCATCATTGTCATTTACATTTAAGGAATCAACTGTGTCACATAGTTGCACCAGTTGTTAAGTTGACAAGGACAAAGTTGTGTTGCACGCCGGCTGGGTCGCACTGTTGCGCCACTATCGAGTAGTAAAATAATCCATCCTTCCGACTCTATTGAGCGTCTTGGTCATGCACCAAGGGATTTTAATCCCTCACCGAATGCAGAAACGTGGTTCTGGCAGTTACACATTAAGATATCTCGGGTGAGACTGTGCCTGCCTCGCAGGTGTTACTGGCTGAGCTTGCTCCATTGGGTCGATGTCTTTGGGTGTTTTTTTGGTGTTATGTTGTTCTTGAACCTAGGTTACGAAAGTGAGGAAAGGAGGCCAACAATATAATTAAATTTGAAAATTCAAAGGGAATAAATTATTTTTGAAAAGTTAGACTTAATAAATAAATAAAACATGGAATTTTAAACTTAGATTTAATAAAAAAGTAAAATAAAAAATATTACCTGACTTCCAAAGCTAATACAACACTAAAAGAGGGAAAACAAATCTCTCTTAAAACACCCCATACACCACAATCGAGGTCACGCTGGAATGTTGTCATCTTGAACCTTTAGGTTAGATTTGTATTTATTCATGTCTTATCTTTTGATGCAGGCGGGAACCTCAAATCGCCATATCCCAACTGCTTTCCCAGGATTAGTTTACTCTACATCTAGCAAACCCTCTAAATATGGAAACTCGGCCAAATATTTCTCCTTCCACAACTCTATTCTACAACTCCTGTTCTTCAACTTGACTCCTTCCGCACTTGCCTTTCTGCAACAGCCTTTCTGCAACAACCTTTCCGTAATTGCGGGTTGCAGATGTGCCTTCCCACTTTTCCTAAAAATCCGCAATATGCTTTCCACAAATCCCTTTTTGCAGTCCAACCTTGTCATTATCTAGAACGCCCCTTTATTCAGCGGATTCATTATCGGCCATTAGATCTGGATCCAATCAGATCGGCGATGTACTTTCAATTACCCAAATGGATCACTTTGTGCTTTTGGAAGCCAAGCTACAGGTTATCCTCTATGCACTATAGCTTTGCAAAATCAACACCAATTATTGGATCATCCTTTCTTTGATCTTTATCGTAGATTTGATATTTCGAGGTTGAGTTGACTTCAACTCTTTCAGATGTTTAACTCACTTGAAAAAATTTTCTCTGAAATCCTTCAAGATCGTCGATCTCATGTGACTTCTTCCTTGTCCGTTGATCTGTGATCAAATACAAAACTTCACTTCAGAATTGTGGAACTATATCTTCTACACACATTCACCTTGTGGATCCTTTCTCCATTATCGATCCATATTCTCTTTTAAATCTAGATCGTCCAATATCTGTCGAAGGAACCAAACGTAACCTCTGCAATCCATCGTTGATTGATCAGAGGATCAATTAATCAACTCGGTCGACCTTCATGCGTACATGATCTCCTTCATTGGGTATACACATAATTTATATGGTTTCATTTGTCACGCAGCTCTACATATTCTTTCATACAAACATCGATCCAAGGTTTACACAATAAGCATATCAGTTATGCAAGCAACCATACACAGATCTATCAACCATTAACATAGGTAATCAATCATTCAGTGCATATAATCATACACTCGGAAATAACTACATTTACACATAGATATTCTGAAATAGGATTTTCTTTACTCAATATTAGGAATCTGTACATTCACAATTATCTTAGAACCCGTGTTCTACTCCTCTTAGGTCTGGTACAACCATGACCAACTAACTTGCCTTCGCCTGATTTATCCTTGATTGGCCACACTCTTAGCTAGATTTACATTTTTTGGCTACACCTATTGCCTCGAAGGCTTACCGAATATATACAATAGTATTCATGAACCAATCCTGGTTCAGTTCCTCAATACACTCAACAATATGCTAATTAGTTCTAATTAAGGAAAACTCTTAGGCCTATCCTATGACTGCTGCTATTATATGAGGGATTTGTTACATGACTCACACTTTGACTCAATGATTCATCATCCACCTAATGAATCACCTAAAAAACTCATTATCTATTTAGAATCTCACTTGTGAATAAAGCATATTTACGATATGACATTAAGGAACCCTTCATTAAGAAAATAAAGACCCCTTCTATGTCTTATCCAAACATTGTCCTTGTACTTGGATGGAGAGTAGGATGCTCTTGCATAACAATTCGTAGGAAGAAATAAATATGACCTCCTGGTCATAAACTTCCATCTTCAGTATTCTAGGATACCAAAAAATTTTTTGTATATGGTCATTCATCTCATAATGTTGTTTTGTCTTTGTCATCTTCAGTTCTCTTGGTTTCCATACTTTCCGCTACAATGCCCCACTAGCTTTGCTTCTGCAATCTTCTTCGGTCATTTGTCTTCTGCTACTTTTTTGTCTCTTTTCTCTGTTGATGTAAATATTCATTCTTCCTTCATGTCTTCTCTGAGACACTTTCACCATTAGCATCCTTAATTCTTCAATATCCATGTCCAGTCTGTCTTTTGGTTGCTACACTTGCATCTTCTTGTTCTGAAATTGTTGATTTTCCTTTGGATCAATTGAGTCGATCATTCCTCTGCAGTAACTTGTACTTGAATTTTGTAACAAAATCATACCATTACAAGACAATTAAATTCCTTGACCTTCCTTCTTTCCCTCTCTAATGATGTAACTAATCATTTCTATGCTTGCACCTAGTAAGTAGTCATCTTCATCAATCCTTGGATTGATTAACCAATATTCTAGCGTTTCTAACTCTTTATCATACTTTCTAAGGTTACAAATTTTCTCTTTGTCCTCATTATCCAACTTTGCAACAACATTAGAGGAAATTTCAACTCAAAATGGGCCTTTTAACTTTTATTCAAATTCCATGTCATCATGTGTTATCCAATGAAATTGCTTGAAATTTGAAATACCGTATAGGTCTTAAACACTTTTTTAATATAAATTTGGGGATAGGTATCATAAAAAAACTACTTTTTTTGTTTGTATTTTTGACATATCTCCCCGTGTTTTTACTCAAATTTCGATCGGGAGAGCTCTTTGGATGCAGAATTAAATTCCGCATCCAAAGAGCTCTCCTGATCGAAATTTGAGTAAAAACACGGGGAGATATGTCAAAAATAAAAACAAAAAAGTAGTTTTTTTCTTTTCTTCCTCCAAAATTAATAAATATTATTTTATTATTTTAACTATTATTTTATTAATTCATTTTAGGAGGCCCATTTTGAGTTGAAATTTCCTCTACAAGTTCTTCTAGGTACTGATCACCCTTTTGAGACAATATGGTCTCTTCCTTTGTTATGACAGATTTATTCCTTTGCTTGCCTTCACTTTCTTCAGTACCTGCAAATTCACACCAAAAATCAGTTTAAAAAACATGAGACTCCGAATTCCCTGTTAATATTTTTCTTGGCATCCTCCTTTTGTGTTGGTCTAAGCACAACATCAAACTTTCACCATCATCAATTTCTTCAACAGTCTGAGCTACATGATGCATAAAATATTCGTAGGATACCTTCTCATCTACTACTACAACAGAATTATATTTTGTTGTCATGCTTTTGGAAAGCACATATTCTTCTTCTTCATACTTCATGACATTCCAAGGTGATTTTCAACTTTTTCCTTCATCAGTATGCAATTCTGACTTTTCCCTATAGAAATGTCTTTGTACATTCTTTTTCTTCCTTCATCTCTATATCATCCCCAATTGATTGTGTTCCTCCATCAAGCAGCTCATCAACAAGTTCCTTTGTTGCAATACTTCAGACCTTACTTCATTTGAGATACCTTCTTCTTCATATTTGAATTCATCCACGTTTAAGACAAATTCAAAAGACTTCCTATCATCTGGGACAAAACCTGTAATTACAAACAAATCACCAGTTTCATAAGACCCCTTGGTCTCATTTGGCCTCACAGTCATCTCCTCCATAATTTGAAATGTACTTTTTACAGAATCCATGAGACTTTCAGTTAGTCTCTCTTGATCATTCTCACTCACATCTTCTCCAAGCAAAGGACCCTTTCAGGTTCACATACCAAACAATCCATCTTAGAATCAACTATCCTGAGTTCTTCCTCCAATATGATAGACATCCTTTGTTGTAGCTTCACCTGTAGTGAATTCCATCTTATCTTCTTTTTTCTCACTATCCAAACATACCTATGGTTCTCTTTCTGTAGAAGCATTTCCAAATGAATAAATTGCAATTTGATGTCAACTAATTCTCTGTCATACTCCTCTTGACTGACCTTGTTGATATCTTTTTCCTTGACATTTTTTCTTCGATTGTGGATTTCCTTTGAACCTTTGCAATGAATTCCAGTAGTCATCATATCCATTTCCTCTTTCTCTTTCTCTGTGAACTTCATCTTGTTCACTTGTGGACTATATCTAAGCCTTCTTTCATCAAGTATCCATACCTAATACTATACCTCAGCAAGCTATCTTTCCTTGAGCTTGTACTTTTGGTATCTGTAGGTCTTTTCCTCTAGAACCCCTTGAGAAACCTCCTTTGCTCTTCTTGGGCTTTTGCAGATCCACTTCTTCTATGAGAACATTCAACTTGTTCCCTTTCTTGTCCAACTTTTGTTGGATCCTTAGGTTCTGACATTGCTTCCTCTTTCCTCTAAGAGTTTACAAACTCTTCATCAAGAATACAATTATCCTTGGTACAGTTCCTCTAGTTTCCATTGCTACTATCAAAACTGTCTTATTTGTTTCAACAAATTCTTATAATTATAGTTAATCGAAATTTCAATGAATCCATACCTTAAAGATATTTTATGATCTTGTGTCCCTTTGAATGGACAAATTCCTCTCACTATTGGCTCTGCGTCCATCAGTTGTTCAATAGTATTAACAACTCTTTTCATGTTCCATAAAACCACACATGTACCTATTAAATCCTTCCAAGGATTTCTTCTGCACTCTTTTGTGGCTAACATCAATTTAAATCACACCCTCTTTGTCTCCAACGCTTGATTTAATTCAATTCTGAATACTTTCACCTAACCAACCTTCTCAACACAATTGTTATTCTTCAACTTCAACATAAATCAAAAATCATAATTTGATTTACCTCTTGCCTCTGATCTGAGATCTAACAATCTTCACGCAGAATCTTCTACACTCTGATACCACATGATGTAGGTGGAAACCTCAAATCGCCACATCCCAATTGCTTTCCTAGGAATATTTGTTCTACATCTAAAAAACCCTCTAAATATGGAAACTTGGCCAAATATTTCTCCTTCTGCAATTCCTGTTCCGCAAACTCTATTCCGTAACTCGGCTCTTTCTGTAGTTTCCTTTCTACAACAACCTTTCTGTGATTGCGGGTTGCAGATGTGCCTTCCCACTTTTCCCGAAAAGGGATTCCGCAATATCCTTTCTGCAAATCTCTTTCCGCAGTCCAACCTTGTCATTAGCTAGTGCGCCCCTTTATTTAGCGGATTCATTGCTGACTTTTGGATCTGGATCCAATCAGGTCGACAGCGTACTTTCAATTACCCAAGTGGCTCACTTTGCGGTTTCAGAATCCAAGCTCCGGGTTGTCTTCTGTGCACTTTATCTCTATGAAATAAACACCAATCGTTGGATCGTCCTTCCTTTGATCTTGACCGTAGATCTGATACGTCTAGTTTTAGTTGATTTCAACTCTTTTAGATGTTTAAATCACTTGCAACTCCGTTCTCAAGAATCCTTCAGGATCGTTGATTTTGTGCGGCTTCTTCCCTGTCCGTCGATATGTGATCAAATACGGAACTTCACTTCAGAATTTTGGAACTTTATCTTACGCACACATTCACCTTGCAGATCCTTTCTCCGTTGTCGATCCATATTCTCTTTTAAATTTGGATCTTCAAATCTCTATCGAAGGAACCAGACGTAACCTTTGCAATCCAACATTGATTGATCAGAGGATCGATTAATCAACTCGATTGACCTTCATCCGAACATGATCTCCTTCGTTGGGTCTACACATCATTTATATGGTTTCATTCCTCACACAGCTCTGTAAATTCGTTCATACAGACATCGATCCAAGGTTTACACAACAAACATATCAGTTACAGAAGAAACCATACACAGATCTATCAACCATTAACATAGGTAATCAATCGTTCAGTGCATATAATCATACACTTGGAAAGAAGTGCATTTACACAGATATACGTTGAAATAGGCTTTACTTTACTAAATATAAGGAATTTGTACATTCACAATTATCTTAGAACCCACGTTCAACTCCTTTAGGTCTGGTACAACCATGGCCAGTTATCTTTCCTTGGCCTTATTTCTCCTTGATAGGCCACACTCTTAGCCAAATTTATCTTGTTTGGCTACACTTATTTCCTCGAAGGCTTGCATAATATATACAACAAGATTCATGAACCAATCCTGGTTCAAATCCTCAATACACTCAACAATCTGCTAATTAATTTTAATTAAGACAAACTCTTAGGTCTAGCTTATGACTCTCTACAATTATATGAGGGATTTGTTACATGACCCACACTTTGATTCAACGACTCATCATCCCCCTAATGACTCACCTAAACGACTAATCATCTATCTAGAAGCTCACTTGTGAATCAAGCATATTTATATTTACAATACGGCACTAAAGAACCCTTCATCCAGAAAATAAAGACCCCTGCTAGGACTTATGTAAACGTTGAAATTGTAAATGGATGGAAAGCAAGATGCTCCTACATCATCTTTACTTATCCATAGTCTAACCAACACTTTGCATGCTGCAGAGGCCTATTGATTTTCATCATCTTCTGCGCCCAAGTGGAATTTCAATCAAATTATAGAATTAAATCTTTAGCAAACTTCGGAAATATGGCCGCATGTTCATCACCTTATTCAGACTGTATTGAGAGCTCTCATATGGCAGGCATCAAAAATCACCAGAATATGGCCGCAAGTTCATTAGCTTTTTCAGACAAAAAGTTTGTTGCTTTGGATTCGTTAGAGGATGGGCCTTCGGAGTTAAAGAAGCAAAAGTACATGCTTTAATTGGACAACTTAATCCTTCCCAAAAAGAGAAGGTAAGACGATACTTAGTGACTTTGATGAAACGATTGGTGGAAAAGTTGTGACTACGATGAATTTTAAATGCAGAAAGTTCTCACATGGATCTGGATATGGATATGGCATGCATTAGTAATTTTGAAACCAAAATTCAGAGGGACACACAAGGAGTTGAAATGGATGGAGTAGTGGCAGAGTTTATGAAATGTGATTGTTGTTATTGGGAATTTCAATCAGAAAATATGATACAATGTCGAACTGGGCATCGTTTTGTTTTTCGTGTATAAGGAGGAGGCAGGTAGAAGAAATCAAATCATTTATGGAGGTCTCAAATTACATGGCTATGGATTACTGCAATGAGTCAATTTTTTTGTCGGAAAGTCAAAGAGCTCTTCCAAAAGATGTCATTCAAAGATATGAAGATCGCCAGGCCCAAGACGTTGTAGCAGAAGCGAGAATTGAAGACTTAGCTCACTGCCTATTTTGTCGAATTCCATATGAAGTAGACAAGTGTGTAAAAGATTTGGACTGTCCAAACCTAAAATGCTTAAAGGCTTCTTTTATCCAATGCAAGAAACTGAGTCACTTACCATTAAGATGTGACAATGTTGAGAAGAATCCTGAGACTGCTCTTTGTATGGAAGTTGAAGAGAGAATGTCAAAAGCTGTAATAAGATAATGTAACATTTTCCACTCGGAATCGATCAAGATTGACGGGTGCAATGAGGAGAGATGAAGGTGTGGGGTCAGCCTGCAAACGCGGCTTTACGGCCACAACATTTCTTCGGATTTGGTGATAAGTTTGCAAACACGGTTCATGCACCTGCACAAAAATTCTTCTGACAACAAGGTTATGTTAAGATTCAAGAAGCTTATGCCCGTCATTTACAAGCTCAATCATGGCCGACGTCACACGACCATTGACACGACCTTTTCTTAGGAGCCTATGGTTGCCATGGCCAAGCTTCATTAGGAGTCTAATTATTTTATTTTTAAGTGTCGTTATGGTCGTCATTGACATGTTTATTTAGGAGTCTAATTATTTTATTTTTTTACTATGGTACGTTTCTTTAGGAGTCTAATTATTTTATTTCTTAGTTAATGAGTTTAATTATGTTATTTTTTAGTGTTGTTATGGTTGTCATTATTTTTCAGTGTTGTTATGGTTGTCATTGGCACATTTCTTTAGGAGTTTAATTATTAGGCGGAAGGCCTTCTTTCTCCGACGTTGGGTTTGAAAAACCCTGTACCTCTTTTGGTCATCCAGTTATCAAATAAAAAAGTAACATGTACGCTGGGTTGGAGCTGGAAGACCGTCACGCTTTTTGAAAATCTCGTCGTCTGACAGTTAAAATCTTATCGTTGTTCCCAAGACACACTGACAAAATTTCGATTTTGCAACTCCATTTCTATAAGTGAACTCGTAGTTATAGTTATTGCATTGCAGGGGAGTTTTTAATGTGGAGGAGCTCCCCCGATCTATGACTTCCGCTAACCCTGCAGGCTACCTCCCTCTGCTCAAAGAAATCAACTATCTTCTCCTTCTGCGTTCCTGCACCTGCCACGGAAATGGAACCCACACAAATTTATCAGAAAATGTATCCCACACACTGCCTCCTCACCCATCTTCTTTTACGGCTCCCTCATACTGCAAAACAACTTAAGAATTAATATATCTCACATCTTTTTTTACGGCTCCCTCTTACTGCAAAACAGCTTAAGAATTAATATATCTCACATCTTCTTTTACGGCTCCCTCGTACTGCAAAACAACTTAAGAATTAATATATCTCACATTTGTCCTGCAACTGCAACGTAGATCTGCAAAACAATGGTTTGATACCTCGAGGCTGGAACGCTGAGGAGGCCGTGCCAAATACAACTCCAGGAGGAAAATCCAGTCAATTCAAAGCTACTGTGGAGTTTGGACAATATTGGGCTACTTTCTACCTTTGCACTACAGTTAAAATAACCACAATCACATCAAAGATAACCACAATCACATCAAAGAATGACATAAAAGTGCTCATCTTTGTCATTTGCAATTTGATCTGCTTTATATGAACAATTTATATAATTCTTTAAAGCTTTGAAGATTTCTAAAGTAAAATTGAAAAGTTAACCTATTGATTTGGACGCTATCATGGAAGACTTCTCAACCACATCACAATAAGCACAAAAATCTTCCGTCAATTTTTAAAATTGCCTATAGTTGAATTGGATGACCTCGTTGATCTCCATCTGCGATAGTATTTATTTAGGATCATGGTTTCCAACATCACACAGATATGTGATATGTGGGTCATTCCGCCGTCATCCCTACAGTTTTTGGTCTCTTTTATAAATGTATAAATACACAAACTCTGAAATTCAGAGTATGAAGCTTGTTTCGGGTTTATTTTGTTATAAGAGATTAAAAACATAATAAATACAATATTATCATTATAGTGTAATAAATAAAATCATATTAAAATAGAATTATAATATAATTTTCAAAAAGGTTGGTTATATATATATATGAAATAATATTAACAATAACATATCTTGACAATTCATTTTTTCCAATAACATTAGCTTACAAAATATTTAATTCACTTTCTTAAGGGTGTCTTTCCAGTAACATTAACTTACACAATATTTAATAAATTTGATTCGGAAAATTCAAAAAAATGGAAACTTTTCATAAGTTTAGGAGAGGGTATGGAGCCTAAATTTTTTTATTTTTTCCTTTCTTTATTTTTCTATAACCTACCTCCCCTTTGTGTAAAGAGCACAAATATGTATAATCCTATGATTGTAATCACGCATATCAATACAAGACTACTTAATATTAGTTTATAGTTTTTCCTCTTTATTTGCCCATTTATTATACTTTTATAGATATGGATTGTATAGTATAATTTCATTATTGATGACTAGAGTATAGCGCTATTCTTCATATTACAACATTGGTTTTTTCATTCTTACTAGTGTATAAATACTCATGAAAAATGAAAATGTATTAGTTGATTAACTTTCATGAAGAATGAAAATGTATTAGTTGATTAACTTTCCGAGAAATATCTTTGAGTATTTACTTGTGTATGCTTATTAACATTGTAGCCTTTAACTGTTTCCTAAAGGCTATGTTGAAAAATTGGTTTTAATAACAACCAATAGACTTAAAATCTAGATGGAATAATAGGGTGGTGATAATTGTTATAACAAAAGGGCTGGATAGATTTTTTTCATAGGATATTTTGATAAAATTAAAGTTTAGATGAAAAAAACTATCATAATCCTTCAAATTAATGTTTAAAAAATGAGTTATGATAATGATAATTGTTATAACAAAAGGGTTGGATAGGTAGTCTTAAAATTAATATTTAGATGGAATTTTTTTTTATCGTAATCTTTCAATTTAATGTTTAAAATTCAAAGCTCCCGGTTTCCAAGGAATAAGACCATATGACTCAAGTTCATGCAACTTTGTTACAATAACCTTCTTCAATGGAATGGGACCATATTACTCAACTTCATGTAGATTTGCCATGATAACCTTCAATGCTAAATTAAAAAGAATCAAATATATTATCACAAATGTACAGTGTAAAAAGATCACAACTAAAATCACTAAAGAGGTATAGGATTATAAAAATGACACTATTATTGAAGAGAGCATGGAAAAATAGGATTATAAAAAGGACAATATCATTGAAGAGAGCATGAAAAACTTTGGGAAAATTTAGGAGTTGTCACAATGGAGGAAGCTTTTTAAAAGTAAAAAAGTGTGATATTTGGTTAAAGGAGGGTGATGAAAAAGCAAATGTTTCTACAGGTTCAATTTTGTAATGCCCACAGCATCACATGGGAGGTGGGAAGTGTATTACAAGTATGAGAATATCCATACTTTATAAGCAAAATTTCAAATGTTTCAATGATTTTTAATTTTATAAGTTAATATTTAGAAGGAAATGTTATCAATTTTAATAAGCAAAATTTTTAATGTGTCAATAATTTTTAATTTTATAAGTTAATATTTAGAAGCAAAAAAAGTACTAATATTTTGTTAGAGGAGAGCATAAAATAAACGTTTCCATAGGTATCTTTATGCTCAATTTAGCAAGGTCCACAACTCAACACCACATGAGAGGTGGGAAGTGTAGAACAAACATGGGAATGTTCGCATAAATTTTAATAAGCAAAACTTCAAAGAAAATGTGTCAATAATTTAACCTTGAATGACGTTCTACATGTTGCACAACACTCTTTCCAGCCATGTATAGGAAATGTTATTATTATTTTTTACAATTTAAAATTATAAACCAGTTCTTATATATTTTATCAAACTTTTTGTGACATCCCATAAGTTATTTCAATTATTTTACAATGGAGAATACAAAGGTGAATCTAAATGTGCAACTATCTCATGAAAAGCTCAAGGTTGATAAAACATTGTAACTAATGTTATTTATTTTTCTAAGTTGTCAATAGTATTGGTAGACTTAGGAAATGGAAGGGCTTGACTCACCTACATAACAAATCCACTAAGGGAAGTTGAGCATAGTTGGAAAGCCAAGGATATCAATACAGGATGCCATCTTGGCGTTAAACCTAAGTTAAACTAAGTGATCATTCACTACAAATAATTATCTTAATTTAGGCATTTGACGTTGAGAATTAACTCTAGAGCTCCCAAAGAAAAGAAGCTAAGGTTGCCTTTTTTTTACTATAATCATCTTGGGTATTATGTGAGAGAGACATTCCTTCTTAAAGTTTATATTAATAGTTAATTTTATAGAAAAGTGAGAATCTCCTAATATATAAGAGACAAAAACAAAAAGAGAGAAATATTGTTTTTAATGCTAAAAATAGTTTAACTTTATATAAATATTGTCTCTAAACATATTTGAAAAGAA
>LPNX011227311.1:315915-341387 GCA_001517045.1 Pseudotsuga menziesii
GTTTTTAGAAAATAATTAAGAAGTCGTAGAACAACCGTTAAGACCATTAAAATATTAGTTAAAAGCTTTACAAAATGATTAAGAGTGGATCATGAAGGGAAGATATTTGGCGATTATGAGGAGGAGATGGATCTTTTCAATTGACGGTGGGAAGGGGGATTGTTACATCTCTACAATTATAATGGTTTGATAGGGTTTAGAGGACGAGTTCAAAAGGGAGCTTCCCAAGGATTGAAGAAATTGATCCATTCTTCAAAAAGATTTTGGTACATCCTGATCAAGATCGAGATTGTTTCATTTCTACTAGTTATGATAAACAAAGTAACAATTGCAATAACCTCAACAAAGAGTGATTCAGGTAGATTCATGCTTTCATTGAAAGTGTAAATTCATTTAATGGTCAAAACATGTGCATTCCTCCTCTAAAATACAAATTATATTTTGAAGTGAAAAGTAGGTAAGAATGGTCATAGATGCTCATTACAAAATAGAATAACACTTTAATATTAGGGAATTTAAAATCAAATATACTTACATTTTTAAATTAATTTTACCATGTAATATTTATAAAGCATTGTAATGTATCAAAAGTGTTGAATTTTAAAGTTTATTTTTTTAAAGCTAAAATGACAACTTTATATTATAAAAAATTGTGTCATACGTAACTACAATTTTCCAAAAAGATTCCACCTTCTAGCTATCTCAGCTAGAGTACTAAAACATCCCAAGAAAACTAAAGACCCAAATGTCTTGAAAAAAAAGCTACCCTCAAAAGTCACAACTACTGACCATCATATCAAAAGACTTTGCTCAAAATTGGCAAAAAACACTAGCTACATACAAAAGAGTAGTCAAAACGCATATCTAACTCAATCTCTCTGAATAAAAAATATATATATATTACCAAGTAGCATAGATAACAACTTCATTTTCACATCACATAAATTACCATACAATGTGAAGTGTGAACATGTTGGAATTTAACATTTATTTTTGTTTCTCTAACTTTTCAATATGAATATACAAGAACATTTATCTACTCATTTCATTAGGTTTGGTTCATTTCTCTATGTTCTTACAAACTAAGAGAACATTGTTTACAAATATTATTGTAAATATATATTTACAATATTTATGACTTTAAGTATGATAATCATCTATATTCAAACATCAAGAAACACTGTAAAAACACGTCTAAGTTGGTTTGTAGTTTAGTTAGATATTGTTTTTCAACGGAGAAGTGTTTTTCTTAGGTTGGTTTGTTTATTGTACACTTAATCTACGATGAGATATTGCTCTTAATTCAATTTATGTATATATTCAACTTTTCTTAGACCTTTTATTTTACCTTTTGGGGCAATTGCTAGTTTTATATCTCAATTAATTAGTCTAATTATTTTATTTTTTAGTGTTGTTATGGTCGTCATTGACACGTTTATTTATGAGTAATTATTTTATATTTTACTATGGCACATTTCTTTAGGAGTCTAATTATTTTATTTCTTCATTCACACGATTTTTTTAAGATTTTAATTTTTTTAATTTTTTAGAATTTATTTTATTTAAGAATTTAATTATATTTTTATAGATTTTATTAAACTATTTACCTAAATTTTATAAAATAAAAATATTTTATTCTAAAAATCATTAAAATGATCTAAAAAAGTAGATTTTAAAAAAAATAATTTTAAAAAACTATAATCAAATATTTTATGATTAGAATTTTCAAAATTAATAAAATTCACCCAAATTTTTACATATTAAGAAAATTATGAATAACTTATGAGTGTGTTTATGATACCTTTAAATAACATTAGTTATGGCGTTGTATTTAGAGCCTAGTTTATATGGTGTGTATATATTTTTCAATATTCTGAATAACTTTGATCTCCTTTTACATATTTATTATACTTTTGGTTATTATAGCATTGCAATTGTTATTTTTTTGGAAGTTGTATTATTGGTCATGCATCTTTTTGAGGCAAATTGTTTCTAATAGTTAAGTTAACCATTTATAAATTTCATTTCTTGATTTTGATTTATTTATTGATTTTGATTTATTTATTAATTCATTTTAGTATTTAAAATTATGTAATAATTTAAAATATAAATATATGTGAAAATGAAAATTTTTGTATTCTTTTGTTTTTTTATAAGTTTTGAGTATTGTAAATAAATTCATCATTAAAAATTGAATGATTATAATTAATTAAATTATTGTAAAAATGTATATGGGTAGATAAATTGTTAATTAGTAAAGATTAAATAATTATTAATTTTTATTATTATAAATCTTTGTAATATTATATAATTTTTATTTTATTAATAAAAAAATCTTTTAAAAAAATCCAAATTTTCATACATTAGCTTATATTTTTTTACATATTTTTTTACACTAATTCGACTTCATTTTATTTGGTTAAAATTTTGATTGTAATAATGGTTTAGTTTCTCCATACACATTTTATAGTTATAAAAAATCATTAAAAATATATTGTTCATATTTATGATAAAATTAAATAGAAATGTATTTAATCTCTTTTATATAGGTATTATTATTTTATATAATTTGTCATATTTATTATTGTCTATTAAAAAGTTTTATTATAAACATTTTCATTATAAGTAGGATTGACAAAATTATGTTAATATTTTGTTATGAAGCCTTTACATATACCATTTTTTTTCTTTATTTTTATGTCCTCTATTTCTTAACTTTTACATATAATAATTTCTACTTTATTATCACGTTCTCTAGTTCTTACTCATCATGTAATAATTGTGTTTGTATGGTGGTTGACCATTGGGCAATAACTATGCTATATCTCTAAATTCATCTAAACAATTCCTAGCTTAATTAAATTGGCATATATAAGATCGTCCTTCATATCTGTCAGTCCAAGGATCATTTTTCTTCCTTTAAAGATGATTCATCTCATTTAATTAATGTTTCATATCTTCAATTCTTTGAAGAAATCATTCCAACCACAAACCAGTGGAAAGTATGACCTCCACTTCCACTTTAGGTCAATTCCAGTGGCTCTAGGACGACAATCCAACCACAACCCAATGGAAAGTAGCACTTCCAATTCAGGGCAACTCCAATGGCTCCAGGACAAATACAAATGACTTTAAAATAACTCATCTTGGGAATAGTCTCAACAAGGATCTCATGCCAAGAGCAACAAAATCAATCCACAAGTTCCAAACCTAAGCACAAGAGAAAAAGCATGAACCAACACACAAGATTTACTTCCAACACAAGCAAATCAAATTCTTTCATGAGAAATTCAAATTAGGAGAGAGAGAGAGAGAGAGAAGCATGGGAGTTACATTACAAAAATAGTGAATAGGAGTTACACATCAGGATACATCAATAGGAACACCTATCAAACTAATGAGGGCAGACTAGTTGAGAGATGGGCTCTAATCCTCAAATAAAAAATTAATCTCAAGGTAAATAAAACCAAGGAGTAACATAACATGTGAGGGTACATAACCTAGAGGGTCTGTTAAGTACATAAGAAGGGTGTAGAACATCAACATAGAATCAACACACATATGTAAACACTTTTCCACAACCCCTTACTCGTAACATCATGGTTCCTCATACTCTCTTTCACTGCATTGGTTGTTTGGTTGTTTTCATTTTATAATTATTTTATAAGTTCAACATAATAAAAATAATAATAATATGCAAACCATATTCGAGGCACCTTGTTCCACTATGTCCAACATAACAACAGTCATAATATGTCTAGGGGATAAACCATATAGAATTACATGTTCCCACCACTACTCTTCCTAATCGGGCCGAGAAAACTCTAGGATCCATAGGTTCTAAAATAGGTATCCCTACTAATACTTGATGGACTATATATGACTTTGCTCTCATTACTATAGTATTGGCCACAAATTATCCTTTCACATATGCTCAAACTAAAGATAAACATGAATGGAAAAAGAAATGCCTACATAGTATCAATCATTAATGAAGTTCAAGACTTGGACCCTTATTTCCCTTCCTTCTTGGAAGAATTTGGTTTATTTTAAATGGATCTATAAAACAAAGTTTATTTTTGAAGGATGGATTGAAAAAAATATAATGCTTGGTTAGTAGCAAAAGGTTTTTCTGAACAAGAAGATATAGATTACACTAAAACTTTTGCTACACTTTCTAAAATGAACACAATAAGAACCATACTTTCTCTTGCTGCATCTTATCGATGGGAAATACACTAAATGAATACCAAGAATTCTTTTTCTAATGGTGATCTCTATTAAAAACTTTACAGGTAACAACCACCTAATTTGATCTTTGTTAAAACTTCAAGTTTTGTATGCAAACTAAATAAGTCTTTATATGGTGTTAAAGATGAACCTAGAGTTCGGTGTGAGAAAATTGATACTTATTTATGGATTCTTCGATGAATTTAGGTAACATATTTTTGCAAGTAGATAAAATTCTTAAAAAAATAAATAATTAAAAAAAATATATAACCAAATATTTTATGGTTAGAATTTTCAAAATTAATAAGATTCATCAAAATTTTTATATATTAAGAAAATTATGAATCTTTAAAATTTTCATGGTCTTTCTCATTCCAACTTCTCTATTATGTTTATGATACCTTTAAATAACATTATGATAATTGCATACATCACAATGTCTTGTATTTAGAGTATAGTTTATATGGTATAAATATTTTTTCTTTTAATATGGCAAACAACTTATCTCCTTTCACATATTTATAACTAAGTTATAGTTTTGGGTCATTGTAGTATTGTACAACAATATATTCTTGTTTATTTTTTTGGAAGTTATATTATTTGTCATGACTCTTTTTGGGGATAAATTGTTTTTAATAGTTAGGTTAATCATTTTTAGATTTCAATTTCTTGACTTTGATTTATTCATTAACTAATTTTAGTAATTAAGATTATGTAATAATTTAAATTATAAATATATGTAAAAATGATAAATTTTGTATTTTCTTACTAATTTTATATACATTCTCAATAATATTGTAAATAGATTAGCTAGTAAAAATTGAAAAATTGATCATTAGTTGAGTTATTATAATATTTTATATTGATATATAAATTATTAATAAGGATTAAATAATGGTTATTTGTTATTATTTTAAATCTTTATAATATTATATAATTGTTATTATATATATATAGCTAGTTTATTTATAGTCTTTTCATACTTTTTACACTAATTTTACCTCATCTTATTAGGTTAAAATTTTGATTTTAATAATGTTTTAGTTTGTCCACACACTTTATAGTTATGACAATGGTTTGGTAAAAATATATTGTTCATTTTTATGGTAAAATTAAATACAAAAGTATTTAATCTCTTTTGTATAGGTATTATTATTCTATATAATTTCTCATATTCTTTATTGTCTATTCAATAGACCCTTTTGCATCATAAATTAGATTGTCAAAATTATGTTAATATTTTGTTATGAACTTGGCAAATTAATAGACTAGTGTTGGCGCAAACCCAACTAACAAAACCTCAGTTGACAGGGGTTCCCAATCTGTCGACGCTCAACTTGCCGCGATCTCTCTAAGTACTGACCCAGACATGTTTTACCCTGTTCGGCAACACCCACGAAGCGAATGAAGTCTCACCCGAGATGTTTGAGGGAGGGATTATGGAACCAAGTTTCCACATAATAGAAGAGGACTATGGGCATAGACAATTCATCTACTTATTTTCCATATCTCACCAGTTACTCAATTAACAGAACCATTCATCATTACTTTTCGCAGATCGCATCATTCATTTAAAACCATAACAGGCCTACAAGTGCAAAAAAAGATCTAGAAATATAACATTATTCATAAGCAATAAACATCGCATCATAGATCCATGTTGCAAATTCACTTCACATTCATCATTGGGTTCGCAGAACAGGAAAATAGAAAGTGATAAAAAGATAACAGCAAAACGATAACAACAGTTCATATCAACCTCCTTCTTATCATATTAGCTTCTGCGCAATCAACCACAGATTCAAAACAAATAACAATTCAACTAAGCCTTGAGCTCTCAACTCTCATTCTACCATCTGATCATGATTGTCTCCTTTACATCTACAATTATTCTTCTATTTATAGGCTTGCGCCTTTACATTCATGGTCCACTTCTAACTAAATCCTAACTGATTCTACCAACTAATGACCAATATCCACAAAATATGGTCAAAAAGTACAAAAAGTGACACAAAATATTCAAAAGTAGTCTATCTTCTGCCTTGCATGCTATCTTTGTCTTGTGCAGTGTCTTCTGAGCTTGTGCAACATCTATGATGCTACGCAACTAACTGATCCACAACCCCTTGCCAACAACTAGCACCCTACTTAAAGTTGGATTCCTATAAGACATGTCTTCAACAATGTCATTGAGTCATATCTTATATAAATTTGCATCAATCCATTGTATGAAACCTTTACAAACACCATTTGTTTTTTGTATTTGTACTTTATTATCATGTTCTCTAGTTCTTAATCATCATGTAATAATTGTGTTTGTATGGTGGTTGACCATTGTCCAATAACTATGTTATATCTCTAAATTCATCCAAACAATTCATATCTTACTTGAATTGGCATATATAAGATCGTCATTCATATCTATCGGTTCAAGCTAGATCACTTTTCTTCCTCTAAAGACGATTCATCTCATTTAATTAATGGTTCATATCTTAATAGTAATAATACAAAAAAAATGTAGAAACAAGTATACTACTAATTATGCAATTACCATTATGGACATTCAACGCTTAATTCATTACAACATCATAATTGAAACACACACCCATATTAAACATGGAAAATCTTCTAAACCATATTAGTATTTACATTCATTCAAATGAAAATACGTGTATATCCTTTTCCACCTTTCATGAAAGAGGGTTGGTAGATATACATCATAAAGTTGTAGATAATATATGGAACCATGAGAATACGATAGTATCTAATACAACTAGAGGGGTTCCCTTTTTCTACTAGGATCCTCTTATCTAAGTAAACTACTTCGCTGGCCATATGATCAAACCATATAATTGTTTTATTTTTGAACATGTAGAATGCTACCACAATCTAGAGAGGCAAGCAGGACATGGATTTTTTGGAACATATTTGACAACAATATTCCTTCCTTTCTTTTATGAGGAATAAGTCTCCAAAAATCATAACATACTTAAATTGCTTGGACTATAGGAATGGGATTCCAAGGAACGCGGTATTTAACTCAAGAATCCATTGAGAAACAATTATACATGAGTGAAGGAATCCTACCTTTCCTAGATTATATGCTCACATATAGACTGTTGGCCCTAGGCAAGTTGACAAAGTTTTAGTTCTAAGATGGAAAACTAGTCGTAGTGTGAATGGGGAACTATAAGCTCCAAGATTAAAATGTTCTCAATCATAGTTATAAGTTATGCATTCTTAAAATTGTAACCATATCCCACTAGTTATGCATGCTTTAAATGGTAACCATATCCCATATGATTTAAATGATGACGATTGTGAACTAGATGACAATGACAGTGATGATTTTTTTGAGGATGACGATGATGGAAATGATGATCATCATTATCATCATAATCGTCGTCATCATTGTCATTTTCATCATGATTATCACAATAATCATCATCATTGTCATAAACATCATTCATGTCATCATCGCCATAATCATCATTCATGTCTTCATCATCACCATCATCATCATCATCAAGATTATTGACATTGTTGTCAGTTATTCATCATTACCCTTGGCATAAGAAATATCATCTACCCAAAATATGTGATTAGTGGAAAAGGTTCATGGAGGACACATATGATTTATGCATTAGAAATAACAACTTTATTTTTTAATATGATCGACATCATCATTCTCATTGTATTCATCATCATCGTCATTGTAATCATCACCACCATCATCATTCATTTCATTTCCACCACACTCATCATCAACGTCATTAGCGACCATTATCATCATTATCATCACATCATCATCATCATCATCACAATTGTTGTCATAATTGTCATTGTTATTGTTCTTCTCATTATCAACCACATTATCATCATCATCATATCCATCCTTAATATCATAATCTTTACCCTCATTGTCATCTTCAACATATGGGCACAAAATTGGATGCAAAAGTGGATAAAACATGGATGCAAAAAATGATGCAAACATGGATGCAACAAAAGTAGGCGCAAAAGTGGGCACATAATGGGGTGCACCAAAAGTGGATGCAAACAGGGATGCAAAAAATGACGCAATCATGGAAGCAAAACATGATGGATAAAGGGACGCAAAAGTGGATGCAACAAAAGTATATGCAAAACTAGACATAACACCCAATGCAAAACCTGATGCAAAAGTGGATGAAAAAATGAATGCATAAAGGGATGCAATAACTAATGTAAAATTGGATGCAAAAAAGGTGCAAACGTGGATGCAAAAATTGAAGCAACAGAGGGTGTAAAAGTAGGCGCAAAATGGGTGTGAATTGGGACGCAACAAAAGTGGATGCAAAAGGGATGAAAATGTGGGTGCAAAAGTGGACAAAAAAATGGATGCAAAAGTGGGTGAAACAAAACTAGATGCAAACCTAGACTCAAAACAAGATGTAAAATTTGAAGATAAAATTGGTGCACATGGGGATGCAAAAAAAGAAGCAGAAGTGGATGCAAATGAGGATGTAAAAAAGGATGCAAAAGTTGAAGAAAAAATGGGCGTAAAAGTGGAGGAAAACATGGATGTAAAGGGGGCACAACATGAGTATATGTACAACTTAGACACAAAATTAGGCGCAAAACCTAGCGCGGAATCTAATGGAGAAAGGGGTGCAAAAATCGACGCAAGTTATGCCATAATTTGCACCAAATTTAGAAAAAGGACACAGAAAACGCCTAAAATAGCGCCAACTCGTGAAATTGTGTCATTTTTCCCAAAAAGTGAAGAAAAATACATTGAAAGATGGTATAAATGCAAAAAGGAAGCAAAAAGAGATGTTAATCATAGGGTTTTGTTATAGTGTTAATTGGATTTAACTGAAAGTTCACTAACTTGAACTGAATCTTTTAATCTTTAACTAAATGTATCATTCATAAATTTAGGAGTTTAATTGAATGTATTTGGTGCTTCGCAATTAGTGTCATCAGTGCTTCACTCTTAGTGCCATCCATGCAAAAAAAATGTATGGATATCTGTAAGTTTCTTTAGACTGAAACACACAAGCTTTATTAATTTAATTATGTTATTTAATATTTTTATCTTTGCATGGATCTTAGAGAGATTCCTTATTTCACTGATATATTATTTATTTACAACTAAGGATTTAACTGAAGCCTTTACAATTCGAGTTCACATGAAGGCATACATAGGCAATTCGAATTCATTCTTTCTCCATGCTTGTCTAATTATCATTAATTAATTATTACATGGTCCATATGCATATTTATTTGTCCATCCTATCATACTCAAAAGAATTATTCCATATTGATGATCATATATATTACCATGGGTCATTTAGTCATATGCTAAAGTAATTCACTCTAGTGGTAGCTAATACCTAAAGGAGACTTATAGCACTTAGTGACCATGACGAGTAATACATCACATAGGATAACCACTTTACCAATTAAAGTTTACTACCTCAACAAATGAGGATATTGGTAGGACTTTATATTAATCACAAGTCTACAGTCTTGATATTACTCACAAGGCCAGCTTGATATTACTCACAAGCTCATATCGATAACTGGAGGTCCATCTCATAGGGTACAGTCTATGAGAATAATTGACTTGGTATTACTCACAATTCTATAGTCTTGATATTACTCATAGGACTTCAATACTAGCATCCCACCTCAATACATGATGATATAGATATAGGACTTGATATGACTCATAAGTACCGACTTTATATAACTCACAAGTTCGGAGAATGACTCTTGATGTTGTACAATCAACATGGGGTTATAAAGAGGGATGGGGCATGGGCTTATATTGAGAAAGGGAGATACAGCTAGGAGGGAGAAACAAATAAATAACATTAGTGCATGTTATTAATGCAGGTGTGCAATTAGTGTGCATGCATTAATAGCGTGCATGCACTCTTAGTGTGCATGCATTATTATTGCATGTGTGATTGTAATTTAAATTATTTTGGCTCACTTGATCTTTTCCATTTCCATGTATAATGACTTGGCAGGTTTGGTTCTAGGTTCGGATTGCAAACCTTGTTCCTTGGACTATGTTATAGAAAAACACATGATGTTTTGTAACTTCATGTTTTTCAACCTTGAATATACATATGCTCCACTTGTCCACTACAAATGAAACTGCACACACTTATAAAATTCTCTATGCATATTCCAAATACCTATATTTTATTAAATTTGTTATATTTTCTATTTTGTGTTCATTTTTGTTTGAAATCTTGTCATATTTGCATAAAACATAAGTCATGTATTTTGGCTATTACATTTGATTGGCTCACCTATTTCGAAAACATAAAATAACTCGCACAAGTATACTAGAATTAGCATGTAGTAAAAAAAATGTCCAAGTTAAGACTATAATAACAGGGCCTAATGATCGACCTCATCATTCCAGGGATTCATTGACTTCCTTAATTTTAAAAAAAATATTAAATTAACTTATAAAATTTTGGGAAAATAGCATTGCACTAGAATCATCTATTATCTACAATTCTACATTATAATTTCTTTTTACAAATTGGGACAATTTACATACCAGACACAGGGCCTAATGCAAATATTTTCATTATGTTTAAAAAAAGAAAAACATACCAAACATAGAAGAATTCCATGTCTTGGGATTTATACCTATTTTCCATATATAAAAGTTATATATTTTGGAAGGTGATTTGATTGTCTATGTTTCATCTTCTAACACTATATTCTAAAACGTTGTGTAGGCACCTCAAAACATTCATTTTAATGGTCATATTTCTATTTTTTAGGAAGTCCAGTGCAATAATGTGTCAAAAGTGGGTATCATTACCTTCCACTAGCCCTATACTAGATAGAAAATTCAATAGTATACCCTTATTCACCCTATTAAACAAAAAAATAATTTCCCTTGTCCACTTATTATCAAGATTCCTCTGTTCTTCCAACCTTTCTTGATCCCAAATAATTACTCTTAGGCTCTTCCATAATACATTGAGTTCTACTTATCTTTTCAATCATTCAAACAATACGGAAATTCATACAAAAAATTTAAAATTAAAAAAAAAGTATCTGCATAAATGTACCTCTGTAACTAGCGTTGTGGGTTGATATTCAAATTTTGAGTCTCCTTTTGTGCAAACTCTTTATTCTTATGCAGTATCCAATCTTGCAGTTCTTATGTCATGGGCCTCCCACTCATCCTATGCAACCCTAACATATCTAGGTCCCAACAATAGAACTAGTTTTGGCTCATACTTAAACCCAAGGCTCTAAATTAGGTTACCAACAATACCCTATGAGCATTGACATTTTCATCATCGTAAAAGGATACAATCTCACTCGGTATTCTTAGAGGAATTACATAAACTGAATATAGGAACAAGAATTGCATAGATTCAACATATTCATTTCACAATTATATAATAAAATTATAAATAGCTACCAAACTCTTGTGCAGTAACTCATTCAAACACACAATGATAAGCCAATAGGTGAGTCGATAGGAAGTAAGTCATTCTCTTTCTCTATGTTTATCTCATTATCATTAATTAATCGATGGATGGTCCATATGTGTATTTATCTGTTCATCTTATCATATCATACTCAAAAGAATTATTCCATACTGATGATCATATATATCACCATAGGTCATATAGTCATATGCTAAATTAATTCACTCTATGGGTAGCTAATCCCTAAATGAGACTTATAGCACTCAGTCACCATGACTAATAATACATCACATAGTTTAACCACTTTACCAAGTGATGTATACCACCTCAATAAATGGGGATATCGATAGGACTTGATATTACTCACAAGCTCATCTCCATGACTGGAGGTCCATCTCATAGGGTATCGTCTATGAGAATAGTTTACTTGATATTACTCGCAAGTCTATAGTCTTGATATTGCTCACAAAAATTCAATACCGGCATCCCATCTCAATACATGAGGATATAGATATAGGACTTGATATGGCTCACAAGTACCGACTTGATATAACTTACAAGTTCAGAGAATGACTCATGATCATGTACAATCAACATGGAGTTATAAACAGGAATTGGGAATGG
The DNA here is from genome assembly GCA_001517045.1 of Pseudotsuga menziesii. Lineage (NCBI taxonomy): Eukaryota > Viridiplantae > Streptophyta > Pinopsida > Pinales > Pinaceae > Pseudotsuga > Pseudotsuga menziesii. The sequence goes on from LPNX011227311.1 coordinate 328,227, forward strand.
AATTATATTGAGAAACGTTGATATAGCTAGAAGGAGGGGGAAACAAATAAATAGCATTAGCACATGGTATTAGTGCATGTGTGCAATTGGTGCGGATGCATTAATAGCGAGCATGCACTCTTAGTGCACACACATTATTAATGCATGTGTGCTCTTAATTTAAATTATTTTGTCTCACTTGCTCTTTTCCATTTCCATGTATAATGACTTAGTGGGTTCTAGGTTCAGATAGCCAAACCTTGTTCCTTGGAATATGTTATAGAAAAACACATCATGTTTTTCAACCTTGAATCTATATATGCTCCACTTGTCCACTACAAATGAAACTGTACAGGCTTATAAAACTCTCTATGCATATTCCAAGTATCTATGTTTTATTAATTTTGTTAGTATTTTCTATTTTGTATTTAGTGTTGTTTGCAATCTTGTCATATTTACATAAAACATAATTCATGTATTTCCACCATAACTTTTAATTTTATCACCTATTTCGAAAACAGAAATGATCTGGCACAAGTATACTAGAATACCTATGCACTAAAAAAAAGTATATTGATAGTTTTAAGGCTATAATAACGGGGCCTAATGATCGACCTTATCATTCTAGGGCTTCATTGACTTCCTTAATTTAAATATATATATATATATATATATATATAATTAACTTAGAGAATTTTGGGAAAATAACATTGCACTAGAACCGTCTATTATCTACAAATATACATTATAATATTTTTTACAAATTTGGACAATTTACATACCAGACACAAGGCCTAATGCAAATATTTGTATTATGTTATAGAAAAAAATAGCATACCAATCATAGAAGAATTCCAATTTTTTGGATTTATACCTATTTTCCATATATGAAAGTCATATATTTTGAAAGGTGATCTTATTGTCTACGTTTCATCTTTAAACACTATATTATAAAATGTTGTGTAGGTACCTAAAAAAATCATTTTAATGATCGGATTTATATTTCTTAGGAAGTCCATTGCAATATTGTGTCATAAGTGGGTATCATTACCTTGTACTAGCCCTATACTCAATAGAAAATTCAACTGAGTATACCCTTATTTCACCCTATTAAACAAAAAATTGATTTCCCTTATCCATGTATTATCAAGATTCCTCTATTATTCCAACCTTTCTTGATCCCAAATAATTACTCTTAGGCTCTTCCATAATACATTGAGTTCTACTTATCTTTTCAATCATTCAAACAATACGGAAATTCATACAAAAAATTTAAAATTAAAAAAAAAGTATCTGCATAAATGTACCTCTGTAACTAGCGTTGTGGGTTGATATTCAAATTTTGAGTCTCCTTTTGTGCAAACTCTTTATTCTTATGCAGTATCCAATCTTGCAGTTCTTATGTCATGGGCCTCCCACTCATCCTATGCAACCCTAACATATCTAGGTCCCAACAACCGAACCAGTAGTTGGCTCATATTAAAACCCAAGGTTCTAAATTAGGTTACCAACAATACCTTATGAGCATCAAAATTTGTATCATCCTAAAAGGATATAGTCTCACTCGATATGCTTAGAGGATTTACATAGATTGAATATAAGAAGAAGAACTGCATAGCTTCAACATATTCATTCCACAATTACAAAATAGAATTATAAATAGATACCAAACTCATGCGCAGTAACTCATTCAAACACGGAAAGATAAGATAATAGTTGGTTCATCCTTGATTCATAAAAAAATGAGGGTCACATCATAACATGTCCTCAAAATTGGGACTCGGATCAACCCGCAACAGTCCCATATCTTACCTCTTTATACAAAATTGAGGCAATGTTATGACCATTGAATTCCCTAGTCCAATGGAGTGTCCCATAGTGAAATATTGGGGACATTACATTGAGCATGCGAGACCCGTCATTATTACGAGGTGGAATGGCGTTAACACTCCATTGCACACTTTGGTAAATGCCCTAAATCCAAGATTTTATGAAAAATATTTCATTGCTCAAAGAAATGGAAGAGGAAGGCCCCACATAAGGACAAGGAGGTGGCCAATGGAGTGAAAAAAGTCGTTCAAAGGTTGTTTCTAGCTTCTCAACAAATAGTTATGAGGGAGGAATTTGCTTGTTTTGCTATTGGATTAAAGGATTTTGTAGACATATCATCTTTGGAGGAGAGGACCATGAACCCAGTTAAATGGTGGACTTGTCACGGGGAAAATAGTGTATGTTTTCAAAGCCTTGCCACTTGTATTCTATCAAAATGGGCAAGCTCTTCATCAACAAAAAGGAATTGGAGTACCTATGGTTTCATTCATTCCGTGAAGCACAATAGGTTGGCATCCCAAAAGGATGAAGATCTTGGATATGTGCATTAAAACCTATGCCTTGTGTCTCGTAGGATTGAATAATATGCAAATAGGCCTCATAAATATTGGGATGTGGATGCAACATGCCAAAACTTGGATCTCTCTCTTGTTACTCTTGATATTGGTGATGGTGCAACGACAACTGGAAGTGGAATTGCCTCTTCTTCCCATGCATACTCTAGTTTTGATGAACATGCATCTTGTTCTATTTTTAATGATGAGGATAAGGATCAATATGAAATGTATTATGAATCTATGCAATTGCAGTTGTCTTTAGCTCATGTTTTTTTTCATTTTTAGCACATACAACCTCATTTATAAAGGTTAATTTTGGATGTATAGTCTTATCTATAAAGGCTAAGTTTGGATTTTGTTGCTTGCATCATGTAATCAATGCTAATAGACAAGGTCTTCCTTCTAAAATGTCATGTATGTGTGTCATTATTTTTTTCTTGCACGGTAATGTGTTTTTTAATATATATATATATGTATATGTATATGTATATGTATATGTATATGTATGTATGTATGTATGTATGTATGTATACGAATTTTCCATTTTTGGATGGTTGCATTTACTGGTGTCTTCATTTCGAAAACTTCCAGATGTTTCCATGTTTCGTGCAACTTAGCTTAAAATTGAAGCCCTAAAATCAATGATAACTTGTGGATAATCAAGAGGAAGGCCAAAGTCTCTAACCTAGCTCCCTATTTTTCTCTTTAGGATATATCTTCTATAGTTCAAGGGAGGAGTCCCTAAATAAGATTACTAAAGTTTAATAGGAAAGCATAAGGTGAGATTGAAGACAAACTCTAGCAAAAACAAAGTAATTTGGTTTTATGAATTAGAAAATAAAAGGATGATAAAGGGATTGAAGACTAGTGTCATATCCAAGGGGAAAATGGGGTCAACCAAGGATCGCATGAGGGTTTCTAGGAATGATTTGAAAGTGGCCAAATCTAAAGTTGTAGTGCACAAAATGAGTTGTTCTCTAATGGCTATGTTGATTGATGATATCAAACAAAGGGAAATTTTTGGAGCATAAATATTCAAATGGAATTAAGGAGAAAAATTATCATGAAAGGCATTGAAAAACACATGATCTAAAGCAGACAAATGGCCACCTAAACTACACTTCCAACTGATAATTAACCACATAAAAGATAGAAAGCCTTGTCTTCTCTTACCTCAATGCCATTGACAATTTCTTAATCCATCAAACAAGCAAGCTTAATAAATAAGAAAATCCTTGAATAAGCACTAGCAACAACCATCCATAAGAGCCAAAAGATCTTTCATCAAGTCTAGTGGGATTTCCCCCCAATCCAAACATGAGAAACAAATGAGGAAGAGGCTCCCTGATATAGGAGATGGGATCAACTTCCTTTACAATAAAAAATTAATAAATCTACCAAAACCCTAGATCTATCTTAAGGAGTAAACAAATTCAAAATACTCCTCTAAACCCTAGCCATCTCAAACAAAATCCATAAAAGATGGTGGTCAAACCCACAAGTGCAATGTCTCCATCAAGTGAGATCCATGAAATAAGGATCAAGTGCCATGTCAAGAGATCACATGTCCATAAGGTAACCTCCAAGAGAGGTCTCTCCACCAGAAAAGACCTCCAACTAGCCCGCATGATGAGAAAAATTGGGATAAATGACAAAGTCCAACCCATGAGAGGCTCCTACAAAGATAGGACTCCAAGAAGAAAAGGTCCAAGTAACTGGTTAGGAGTGAACAAACCCTAAGTCTAATGTTTGACCAACCCTAAACATCCTACAAAAGTCCAATAACGTACATAAAGTGTGCAACTAAGGAGAGCCTTATTTACCAAGGAGAACTAAGGAGCACTTGTGTGGGCCTAATGGTTAAGAACATGTGTTATCTCCCTGGAGGTCACAGGTTCAAAACGAGAACGGGTAGGGTTGCTCATCTGGCCTGCTGTGACAAGGCTTGAAGGGTAGGCAACCCCACCGGGACGTCTTGACCTGTCATGAGCGTAGCATCCATCTCCGGCCACCGGAACCAACTTCCATTCGGCGCCATCGTTTTGGTTTTAATGTGCAGATTGCCAAACGACCCTGTGAAGTATGAAGGGACGATGAGTCATGACGTACTAAAGTTTGAGGGGACAACTGTCAGACTCAGCATCCATCTCCGGCCACCGGAACCAACTTCCATTCGGCGCCATCGTTTTGGTTTTAATGTGCAGATTGCCAAACGACCCTGTGAAGTATGAAGGGACGATGAGTCATGACGTACTAAAGTTTGAGGGGACAACAGGGGATAGCAGCACAAGAAAACAAAATTTGAATTTGAAAATAAGAGGGAATCTCATAGTTCGAACTTGCAGTGCCTTTCTATTTGAATTTGAGCAAGAGTGATCAACAACAGCCCATTTCATTCATTTGTATTTGAATTTGACCAACCTCGTAGCCATTCCGATAATGCCAGAGGGGCTCATGTTGTTACATGGCAGCGACATCTGGCACGTCTCTTCGCTGCAAGATATATGGAATAACCTGCGATGGGAAAGGAGTCCAACTACCTTGGAGGCTGAGGCCAAGGTCCTGGAATTGGAAAAACTGTTTTCAGCATCCTTGAATGGCGATGGAAATGGGATTTTTCCTGCAGGAAATGGTGAGGGAGGTGGCCCCCTGCGTGCGTGTTTCAGATGCCTGTGCATTATCCCAGGTATTCAAAGGCCGATTATGGACCGATGACTGAGTGGAAGTTGGGTCGACCCGAGGCGATGTGGTCCAAGCTGAGTTACGCCATGGGAGCCTTCCTTTGGCCCAGCCAGTTTTGAATAAAATATACGACGGTATATAATGAGTATACAGCCTGGGCTTGATTTCTTGATGAACATTTTAAATAAGTTTGTTGGCCTAGGACTCCAGGAATGAATTTGTTAATTTCAATGTTATGATCAACGGGAACTCAGCAATACTTCATGGTCAGCAATACTTTCCCAAGTTCGTGGATGGTCATCCTTGCAGAAGGCCTAACCTGAGAGGACTCAAGGCTCGAACCCATGACCTCCCCCCAAACAGTGAGAGTGTGCCACATCTTACCAATTGAGCTAACCCTTGGGGCTTATGATGACTTGATTTTATGAACATTTCTTTGCATGTAGGATAGCAATATTTTCAATCTGATATGAAATTAGGTAAATATATAGGATATAGAAAAGAGATCAGAGTGTGATATTGTATAGATATGTACATGATATTAATTTGCAGTAGCATGCACTTAATTAGAAAACCTAACATTAATTTGCAGTACATGATATGAGATTAGTTATATATTAACTAAATAAAAAATTAAACATTAAAATTTATAAAAATGAATGAATTAATATAATATAAACTTAGAAAAACATTGAAAACATACAAAACTGTATATTAAAATTTAAATAAGTTCTATTATATAATAAACATTAAAAATGTTTAAAATTTTAACTTGATAAAAATTGAAACATACAAAACTATATATCGAAATTTATAAAAAATGAATTAGTAAGTTTATATATTCACTTAATAAAAGATGTAAAATTTTCTTTAAATTAAATTTCATTATCAAAATTGTTTACAACTCATTTTTCCCAAAACATGATAGAAGGTTAAGATGAAAATTAATAAATCTTTATTGTTGAGAAGGATATCAACTAAGCATTAATCTAATGAATTTATAACTTTTATTTAAGAGGAGATTAACTAAAAACAAATATCTTTCTTCTTTTAAACTATAGTTCAAATTTTCTACTCTTTGTAATCAAAGTTGTTTATACTTGTTTAATACCGATAACCTCTTTTAGTAAGTAACATCAAACTCTCCATCCTGAGTTGCTAGTTGCATATTTAAAATGATATAGAAACATTTTTAAGATATTAAGTTTTATTTATAATTTAATAGGAAAACACATAAACAAAAATAGAAAACATAAATAAAAATAGGTGTTTGTGTTTTAGAAATATTTTAATAAATACATATTAGAAATATTCAACTTATTTTAATGGGCAATTTTTAAAATATATGAAAAATGGTACTATAAAGGATTATCAAATTTTTTTTTTAATAATAGAAGCATCACAACCAATCAACTATTGAGTTAGTGCAAAGCACTATATAAAATTAACTAATTAATTAATCTATTATATTAAAAGTGAAGAAAATTAAAATTTTATAAATGTAAATTTTAAAAAAAAAAAGATTTTTTTTTCAAATTCCAATTCATAAATCTTAATAAATAGAGGATTAAGATAAACATATAAATCATTTCACCACACATTACATTTAATCTAAAATTTACATTAAGCTAATAACATGTAAGTTCCATTTTGATGTTCAATAAAATATTTATCATTTTGTAAGTTTACCATCACATTTAACATATGTTGATATTTATCCTGTGTTACCACTTAAGACGTTGGATACTCAAGTTAATTACTTTTTTTTGTGTATTGATTATTTTAATTTTGTTAAAATATTATATTTTCATTATGTGTATGGACAAAGTATAGTGATTAAAATAAAAATAATTTTCAAGTTTTCACTTAATGAAATAATGAATTATTTTAATCAGTTAATTAAATATAAAAATTATATATACACTTAAATTTAATTTTACATCAATATATTATAATCATTTTTTTGAAAAATAAATTAAATATCTAATATCAATAAAATGTATTAAGAAGAAAACAAATTTGATCTTTATTTCATTTTATTAATTTTCAAAATTAAGTAATCTCAAAATATTAATTTAGCTTTTGTTGAGATAAAACAAATCATGAATTTCAATAAAAGGAAACCTTGAGTTAATAATATACAGCATTGTTTCTTCACACTTTGAGACCTAGAAGTAGGTGAGGCTTCCTTGGAAGCCTTCAAGAAGCTAAGCTCAATGAAGTTTATTTTTATTAATATCTGTTATTAAGTAGTTTTTAGGATTTAGATGTTGTCGGTTTTTTTATTTTTTTTATTAAGAAAATTTTAGTTTTGTAAGTATTTTAAATTCATTTTTTTATTCTTTAAAAAAAAAATTGGTTTGCTTAGTATTAATTAATTTTCCTTAATAACTGTATTCTTAATAGTTAATTTAATTTTTCTTAAAGTTTTCTTAATATGTTCTTAGTTTTTAATTTATTAGGGTTTCAAAGGTTTCAAATTAGTTTTTATTAATGTTTAGTTTAATTTTATTACTATATTAATTAGTTTTAAAGTTTTCTTAATATGTTCTTAGTTTTTAATTTATTAGGGTTTCAAAGGTTTCAAATTAGTTTTTATTAATGTTTAGTTTAATTTTATTACTATATTAATTGGTTTTAAAGTGTATTAGTTTGTAATGAAGAAAAAGTTTTTTGAAAAAACTTTATGAATGTTTTTTATTAATGTGTAGGTTAATATTATTAAGAAATTAATTAGTTATAAAGTGTTTTAGTTTAAAAGTCAATATTAGTTTGGTATGAGTCTTTGAAAAGTTTTTGGATCATTAGGTTAGTGTTTTTTTGGGATAATGTTTTTATTATTGTTTAGTTTAAAGTTTTGATAAAATAGGTAGTTTAAAGTATTTTACTTTTTATAAGGTTGTTATTTATTAGGTTTATAAAATGAGTTTTTTAATGAAAATAGTTTTATAATATTGTTTAGAGTTTGTTTTAAAAGGTATTTTGATTATTGTTTTTTAATTATAAGTTTAAATTTATTGTTTTTTAATTATAAGTTTAAATTTTATTTGAAGATGTTTTTCTACCTAAATGTTTAGTTTAAAGTTAAAGGGTTAGGTTTTGTCTTAGGTTTTTTAAGTTTTCTTGTTATTTTTTTTGTTTTTGTTTCTCCTTCTTGCTTTAGAATGAATAAAGAATATAGAGCATTGTTCCAAAGTACACAAACTTCTTAAAATGATATAATTCTAAAATTATGAAATAACATTTATTAGGATATAAAGAAATTTGAATTTCAATTAAAAAATAAATATAGGAAGAAGAGTGAATATCAAAACACATTAAAATGAACAATAAGAGGTTGACATGAGAGGTGCTTGAGGTAGCCAATGATATTATTCTCATATCATTCCTCGTCTAGCCATTTTTTACATATTTTTTTGGTCTTGTATTTATTATTCTTTGCAATATTGATTTCAAGTGATTTCTTAAGTTGTATTTCACCTACACTATGTTTTGGGAGCTATATTATAAATACATGGACATGATATTTTGTAGGCAACACAAACAACCAGAAAAATTGAAAGTAATGGCATCAACAAAATTTTGTTGTTGATAGCGCAAATAATTAGAATAAAAAAATAAAGGCATCTTCTACAACTAGCATTAAAATAAATTTATATTCTTGACCTTAACTATCTTGTTGGGTTCTACGCATGAGCGGACAAAGTTAATGGATCCATCAACATTGTTCTATGCATGGAAATTGTTTGTGGAACCATGAGCTCTATTTATGGAACCCTGAGCATTGTTGGTGGAACCTTGAGCTCTAGTTATGGAACCGTGAGCATTATTGATGGAACCATGAGCACTGTTGATGGAAGTAAGAGCTCTGTTTATGGAACATGAGCTTTATTTATGGAACCAAGAGCATTGTTGGTGGACCATAAACGTTGATGGTGGAACCATGAGCGTTGATGGTGGGACCATGAGCTCTATTTGTGCAACCATGTGTAATGGTCACAAGGTGGTGGAACCATGCAAGGAACCTTGAACAAAATTCATGGTAAATGAGCATTTTAGGGGTGGAACCATGAAGAACGTAATTGAAACCATGGTCAATTTTGATGGAACCATGAACAACACAGGTGGAACCATGTGCATTTAAGGGTCGTGAATATAATAAGAATTATTTATGGACCTGTTGTTGCTGCAACATCTACCTGAAAAAAAATTCATGTTTTAGGCCCCCCCCTTGAATTCTACTATCTCTAATCCTTCATAGACTACCTTTTCCCTCTAAGACCCCTTTTCCTGACTTAGTTTTTCTTTTACAAATTGGAAAAAACTTAAGGTAAAACTCATATTTTCCACCCGTCGTATTGGATGAACTCACTGAGTTTAGCCGACGTAGCTGAGGAGATACCCGTTAAGCCTATCGAACCTTTGCTTTCTTTTTACTTCCAGAAAACTCACACGAGTTTACCGATTCTTTGGTTAGAATCTGGACTCTAGAGCCGATGTTATCGGAGAGAGCTTCCGATTTTCTTTCCGATGGTTTGTTGACAGCATTTCTGATGTATTGGGTTGACTTGCATAAGTTTTTCCGACGGTATTGGAAGCATTTTCCATTTCTTATTCCGCCGCATCGAAAACTTTCCATAAGTTTTACGACGAGCCACTCCGGAAGTATTTGTCGACCTTGTCGATTTCCCATGCGTGTTCAACTAATTGCCTTCTCGAAATCCTAGATGATATTGCGCTAATGAGAGAGTGTAGCTGTTGATGGAGTTAAGTCCTTGTCTATGTGGGAGACTAATATCTTCTCGAAAAATAAAGTCTATGTCAACTCAACGAACAACGGGTCGCTCCTTGTTTGCTGCCCGACATAGTCGATTGCACTTTTAGTTGGATGCCGATGTGGTGACTTTCTGATGATGTTTCTTGGCGCCAACGGCGTTTCACTCGTGGACCATTTATTGCATTTCTTTGGTTTTTCTATTTAAGTCGTCAGGGGTAGTGCCATGGGTATTTATTTTTTCCATTTGGAGCATTCGATTACCACTGTTTGAGCTGTCAGCTACTGTGTGGATTATTTCACCAGTTGTGCATGATTAGCCCACCAGCAGTCAAGTCGTTTTGCCAGGTAGGACTCTGAATCGATTGCTTAGTCATTTTCCTTTACTGTTTGTGTGGGAAGAAGTTTGATTCATCTTGATGGATTAGGTTTTCCCATCCTTTAGCTATATATCTCGAGATCGTGGGGGTTCATCTCCTTTTGTTTTAATCTTTGGAGATGTTATTTGGAGAGCACCGTTGTTTTTCTCCTGTGCAAGATAACCCTGGTCACTTCGCTCCTGGCTAGCAGGGTCGTTGTTGCCCCAATCCACTTGTATCCTTTGCCCTTGTCATGGGGGAGTTTCTGTCAGTGCGTTTCAATAGCAGGGTCGTGGTTAGATAAGTGTTTCACCATCTGCACCACTCCCTGTCCATTTTATCAGTGTGTGAGCAGAAAAAGTATCACCATTGGTTGGGGTAGGTTGTAGAAGTTTCTTGGCCCATAGAGTTTTCTTAAAACTCATCATTTTGAAGTTTAAGCCGTAGAAGGGTATCCCTTTGGTTTGAATGGAGAGAGTCCTGGTAATCCGATCGCGAGCTGGATATGGTGTTCATTTGAAAAAATCGAAGGTTATTTTCTCTTTTACCGAATGTGTGCCAGTCACCGTTGCTAAACTTTGTCCAACTGTAGCCTGGTTTCATTTGGAGGTTCTAGGTTAGCCGGAGGTGTTCTCCCCAATGTCACGAAGTCTGTTGAAATGTTTTCGGATGACATGGTAAAGTTCTTTGGTTTAATATGACCTCATGTTGTTTTGGTTGCTTTTATCTCAGATTTAGAAGTGATATTTATCATGCATGCATGTTAGGAGATTTAAATGGATCTAATATATGGTTTTATGTTTTTGACAACCCAATTTTTTGTATAGCACCATGCCTGAAAAAGGAAAGAAGAAGGCCCAGGCTACGGGAGATGATCCAGAAGTGGAAATCATAAAAAAGGTGGAGATTATATACGAAGATACTAAGGATTTCACTGGAGTCAAGCTAGAGTTCAGATGGGGTCAAATATATCAGATGATCAAGGACCAGGCTGTCCCAGATGCAGACCTAGAAGATATACCAATATATGCAAACATAAAGAGGTCAACTATCATGAAGGTGTCCACACGCTCTAAACTCTTCCCATGTGTTGAAGTAATTGGATGGATTCTTCCAAGGGTAGATATAACTAAGATGATTTTTTCAAACATTAGTGGACAAGGTTTTGCTGCCTACAGTCCAACATATGTAGCCCAAGTATGTAAGCTAACTACAACTCAGATCTATTTGACCGAAAAGTGGTTAAAGGAGCTATACTTGGATGTTTTCAAATGTGTAAGGAAAATGATGGTTCATGGGAAGCAGTTCCACACAAAGCCTTTTGGGGAATATGAAACTGCAAACCTACGTACCCCGTACCATCTCCTAGCTTTGATGTTGAACCGGATTTCTGTCGATCAAATGGAAAATTATAAGATAAGTTGGGTGCCAATTATTTTCTTTGTAGCCATAAAGGGTGCCATCTTCAACTGGGATGGCATAGTATCAAACAGTTTATCATCATGTATAAGTGTAGCACTTAGGGGTTTGACAAAGAGGAAGTCAGATTTCTATACGAGCTCTTTCCTGATTAATTGCATTTTGTGTACCCACCAGTTCCCAACACTAAATTGCAAATGAGATAAGATGAAGACCCATGTATATTATGCATACCAGCTTTTCTAGGCACACAAATACTATAGCTCTACAAGAGCATCTGTGAAGACTTTTTAATGTCGTTTTACAAGTTAATTTTCCTCATATAATGTAATTGCATGTCTGAAAAGACATTGGAAATAGTGAAAGAAAATGGGCATTATTACCTCTCGGAAGAAGGTATGTACCTAAGAATGTTTGGGGGATCTAGATCCCCTTCTTTGTTACCAAAGTATGCTACTTACTATGTTGTTCACAAAGAGGTGGTAAGGCAGCTCTACATAGATGGGATCGGGAATTTCTTGTTTGATAATAAAAAGGCTGGATATCCACCACTCTCGTTCCACTTACCAAGGTGAAGATTACACCAGAATTTGTGAAAGAACTAGAATATTTTCACTTTGGAGAAAAAAAAATTCATAGGAATGATTCAGAGAACAAGAGCGGCAAATTATTGTTCATCAGTAGGAGTGCATTTTGAATACACAAATTATTGGGATAAAGATGAGGAGATATTCCGCAACGCCTGCAACATGACCTCCTTAGGAAGAATATTCAAGAAGAAAATAACAACTGTGGGGGGCAAAGGAAGCAGCAATGGTACTGCTGAGCAATAAAAGAAAGAAGAAGAAGCTGCAAAGAAAAGGGAAGAGGAAGCCTACAAATTGTCGCAGTTAGCAGAGCAGTGATTAGCAAAGGAGACACAACAAAGGAAGGAAGAAGAAGAGCAAAAAATACGGGAAGAGACTAAAAGAATTAAAAAGGAAGCAACTGACCGAGCAAGACAAGGAGCAAAAAAAACAGCCAAGGAACTCAAGCAGAAGGAGGAGGAGGACCGGGATCATGAAAATATTGAACAGGAACAGGCCCATGATAATCCCTTGGATTCATTTGTCCCATCAAGTAGCCTGACAACATAATATCCAACTCCCTCGGTAGATTTTGGAATAATACCTTTCATCCCATCCCAAGAATAGGCAGTAGGTGACCTTAATACGATTTTCTTTGATAAAAACAAGAAAAGGACTATGATGAGAACCGAGAAAAGGATGGACACTAGAGAGCAGTGTTATCACTCCAAGAAACCCTTTGTGGTTGTAGACCAAAGGTGCTTGGTAACTTAAGAAATTATAATAATCGAAGTGTGGATCAATGGGATAACTGAGAAGACTAAGCAGTAAGACAACATGCCATGCCTCTAAATAAGCCAGTGCTTCGAGAAATTAAATATCAGCTACAATAAATAATCAAGGTATGAAGAAAGACATTCAAGATAACCAAATACAGAGCTGTAGGGTCATACAAGAATATAAAGAAGATCTAATTCATCCATGAGCTGTATCAG
>LPNX011227311.1:343152-365040 GCA_001517045.1 Pseudotsuga menziesii
AGGCTTCACCCTGCTCTCATTCCAAAGCATAGAAATCAGCAAGATAAGAATCTAGAGACTTGTATTTGCCCCAATACTTCAGGAAAACATTAGAGAACTCGGTCCAAGAGCCAATTGAATCAGCTCTCAGGCCTTTAAACCATGTAGCAGCATCTTTGATCAGAGACTTGGAGAAATATCTCATGACCACATCTTCATGAACAAGCTGAAAACGATCAACAAAATCCAAAAAGGATTCCACGTGTTCCTCGGCTGAAGTTTGATTCTCTCCAAAAAACCAAGGAAGATATTCATAACAATCATCGGGATAAGGATGAAGAAGAAGGGGCAGCTTTAAAGGCTTGAACATCTTCATCCGGATCTTAACTTGAAAGGCTGTGGGCTGATCATGAGAGTTAACAAGTTCACGACAAGGTTATGAAATTATGACAAGAGGGGCTGAGATCTGTACAAGGTCTGAAACAATTTCTATACTTTCAAGGTCACATGGCTGATCAGATTCTGAAGGCAACGAAATACAGTGGTCATCTTTGTGAATGGGCTGAGGTAAAGCTATTGAATCTATATCTACAATGCAGGGCTGCAGGATTTCCTCTTCTAAAGATGAATATATACAAGAAGGATGATGATTTTTTGAATATACAAAACAGAAAATAATTCTCTTTACACGCGAAGGGAAAAGAATGAAAGAGGTAATAAAGAACAACAACAGTTCATGAAGCAAACTAATGAACTGATACCTGGACTTTGATTTGAGCTTCTTCATATTTTATCAACAGGATCCTCCCCAGTGGAGTCTTTGAACGTGGAGTCTCCAGATAGATGCTTACAACCAATATAATGTTCATCCTTTGTCTATCATCAAAAACTGAAACTATGTCGTCTCCCAGGGAAGCTTGCTTCACTCTCCGTTCCCCGGCAACGGTGCCAATTTGTTATCACTCCAAGAAACCCTTTGTGGTTGCAGACCAAAGGTGCTTGGTAACTTAAGAAATTATAATAATCGAAGTGTGGATCAATGGGATAACTGAGAAGACTAAGCAGTAAGACAACATGCCATGCCTCTAAATAAGCCAGTGCTTCGAGAAATTAAATATCAGCTACAGTAAATAATCAAGGTATGAAGAAAGACATTCAAGATAACCAAATACAGAGCTGTAGGGTCATACAAGAATATAAAGAAGATCTAATTCATCCATAAGCTGTATCAGAAGATGAGAGTTCTGAACAACTGAACTGAATAGAATCAAATGTAGAATAATGGAAATTGTGGACAGACTGATATCTAATGACCAAAGAAAACTGTGATTCATATAGCAAGAAAGTGTCAAGTACATAGCCTAAAATGTATCCAAACTTGAACCCTTTGTTCTTCAAATGTCTTTGGCTTTATAGCCTTACAAGATCAAATCTAGATCCATGAAAGATGGATCAGATTTGCCAAAAATAGTCAAACCAACAGGTGTAGGATGAGATCCTATAAAAATGGATCTAGAATGCTAAAATTGGAAAGTCAAAACAAAATAGGAAAAGATCCTATCCAATGAGTCAAACTCTATATTGACAGCCCTAATATCCTCCAATCTCTTTGACAGGTGTAGAAAACCTTCCAAGGCTTCTTGATTTGGTCCTCCAAGGATAAAATTCGAATTTGCTGAAGTAGGCAAAAAATCCTGATTTTCTGTCTTTGAAAATTATGCCAAATGTGATTAAAACAACTCTTCTTTGCCTTATCCATCAAAAGTAACCATTGGATCTGACTTGGTAATTCACCATCTATCTATTCTAAGATGTTTCATCTCATTCGGATTCAAAAAATCCCGATCTGGGCAAAAACATTAGCTTGCTGCCCTGTAACAGGTTTGCACAGGATTTTCTGACACCTGATCTTGCGGGGAAATTTTGACTTTCTTCCCGAGCTCTAAATTCAAATCTGAAAGCACCAGTGGATAGCTTATGATCTGTAGATCAAAATCAACTATTTGAACGTGCCAAACGGACATTCCACGGCCGAGAAAAACGATTTTTACCAAAGGCAGTTTTTATCTAGAAAAACAGATTTTCGGCAGTTAAGCCTTCTATCTGTTTCGTGCTTTAGCTGCCGAAAATGACCTATTTCGGTGGTTAACTAACCTTTCACAGACAAGATTAGCTGCCGAAAGCTGAGATTTTGAATTTTGAAGATTAAAACTTGGATGAATGAAATTTTCAACTATATACTTCAAAACAAGACCTCTTAATGGACTCTAAAAAATTTAGAAGAAAATTTTTTGACTCGATCCTATCACCTAAAATAATGAAAATTTGACTGGGTTATTTTAGGAGATAACAAGCAGCATGTAGATATTATGGTAACAGAGAAAACAATTATACATGGGACTAATAAAGATCCTAAACTCCTTGCGATGGAAGGTGTAGCATCAGCTCTCGCCAATGCAGATAATGTTGGCAGAATGGTTGATGATATTGAAAAGTATGAGAAAATGTCCCAAATGAAGGAAATCCTAAGGAAAGAAAGAGGAGAAGGGAAAAGCATAAAAAGGAAGCACGATGACACTCTCACAAAATTGGAGGACTCAAAGAATCTTATCATTTTTTCAATCAGACAAAGTTGCCTTAGTATTTTCCGCTAATATCATTGAAGGAGAGAAAAAGGATCTTGAGAGAAGAGTTCTAGAGTTAGAAAAGCAAAAGGGCACAACTAAAAAAAGAGTTGAAGAATTAGGAGTTCAGAACAGTTTTCTAGATAAGCAACTCAAAGCGGCGAATGAAAAACAACTTGATATTGTGCCTTTCCGTAATCAAGCATCTTTGCTGCAAAAGAAATAAATCAGATTTTATTGAATTTGGCAGGAGAGATGTACAAAATTAATTAGATTGAGGCTAGATTGAAAGAGATAGCACATAACTCATTAGAGTTTAGGCAGAAGTTATCATACATGACAGAGCTTGTGCGGAACCAGCTAACGTGGATAGGAGCTAATCCAACCTTATTGGCAAATATGCCTCAGAAAACTACAGGAAGTCTAAAGATGGAATTGGCGACATTAAATTTTGGCTGTAAATCAGCAGTAAGGTTGAACACAGCCATTGATAAAACTATGGAAAAGTGTACTGAGTTCTGCAAAAGAATGTGTTCAACCTATAATCAATGCTAAGTTTTAGCAAGTACTCGGGATCAAGACTTCCCATCCAGAGAGGACCATTTAAAGAACCTGCAGGATAGGCTGCAGACATGAGAAGAAAGCATAGCTAAGATCGACTGCATCAGTGAGGAAGCTATTGGAGTTTGGATTGTACAAGTTTCGGTCAACAAACACCTGTTTGAGGAGTTACTAAGCCAGAACTCCCCTAAAGTACAAGAGATAGAATCCCAGTTGTCCAAGCATGAGATAGCTACACATGTGATGGAACCAACTGAATATCGAATCATTAATGAATAGGCTCAAGCATGGGATCTTTTTATGAAGAAACCAATTGGGCCCACTTATGCTTTTGTTTTATTCACAAGTGGAGGATTTTTATGTAATATTTTGTATTTATTTCCTTTTTTCTAGTGAGCACGCTAGAAGACGAAATTTTGTAAACGAAGAGTTAGGAAGCCCAAAGGGCATGGAAAACCAAAAGTCTTTTTGTAGATGTATAAGTAAAGGTAGAGTAGAATAGAAGAAGGACCTTTTCTGGCTCTCATATGCTGAAGCTTTTTGTAAGGAGAACTACTTCTTTTTATAATAAAGAGAACTTAATTTTGCTGGAGAGAGGACTGCATGAGTTTCAAATCATGTTGTGTAGATCATTGAATAAGGAATTATTTCTGTTTTAGCATTGTGTACAATTTGTGAGATCGTTCTAAACCCATTGAACTATTTCTATGTTATGAATGATTTCATTTATCTTATGAATCTTATGAAATGATGAATGATGAATGCTTTAACTTCACAGAGCTATCTTTGTGTTAATTTTTTGTTGTATTTATGTATTCAGAATTTATCATCTATTTGTAGAATTCTATATGTAAACAATGCAGTACATCATTCACATTAGTAGTAATATTTCTCGATGGGGATAGTTTAAAATAGATTTAGATTAGTTGTTCTTTGCTTTCATAGAGTGACTGTGGGGTAGGAGCGGTCAGACGTAGGGAAGACCTACGCATTTCTAGTGAGGATCTTACCCACTATCACTTGCATTTAACTTAGGAACTTGAATCTCATCCATAAAACATAAAATTGCATAAACGATGGACTGGGCTGCTAAACGGATGGATTTTCCATACCAAACAATAAACAATCTAATTAGGAACGGTTATTGGGGAGAATCCCTACTGTTGGTACCTAGGATTTTCCAGGAATCAACAATGATTGGCGCTAGAAGGAGGGCCGCCAGTGCATGGCTGGCAGAGGAAATATGTTTGTTCTAAACCATTCCACCTGTGACAACCTTGAAACTAGTTTCTCTGAAGAATGAGTAAACCCGGAAACTACAGAACACCTTTACCGGGTTCCTTTTGAAGTAGTTGATCATTTCAGGAGATACACAAGGTCGTATGCGAAAAATATTGGGGGATTGCAGACAATCCCTGAATTACCAAGAAGAGGATATTCTATAAGAACACCCACTTACATAGAAGATTCTGTTTTGGTAGGGAATTTGGAAGAATTGGTGAATTTATCATTACAGGAAATTGTTCAACCACTCGATCAATTGGGGTCGGAATCCCCGTATTGTTCACCTTTGCAGTCACCTTGGAACTCTCCACCACAATCTCCCTGTAGAATCATGGCTGGAAATGTACCCCTGAATGCAAATCAAGCCAATCCACCACCACCACAACCATCTTGGAGGGCCAGAACTCCACTCAACCTGGTTGCTCCATTGCATGTTTTTCCTCCCCATCGTGAAAAATCATTACCTAAGTTTGACCCGGGAGAAGGCATTTATGTGGATGATCACTTACAGAGTTTTTTCTTAGCCTTAGAGGTTTTAGCAGTAGAGCATGAGGATGTAGTATGCAAACTATTTCCACATACTCTTAAAGCTAAAGCAGCATCATGGTATTTCGGCTTACATGCGAATTCAATCACAAACTCGGATACTTTTGAAAGATTGTTTAAAAGCAAGTTTGGTCGTCAAAGTACCATGACTACTCTGATGAAAGAATTATTTGCTCTAAGGATGGACAAAAAAGAGAAAGTGTAGGATTTCATTCAAAGGTTTGCTGCACATTTAAACAATTTCATTGCTGCCATAAAACCTACGGAAGAAACTTTGATGGAATATTTAACTTCAACGCTTTCTCCTGATATAACAATGTTTGTTAAGAGATCAGTAAAACCTTCTTTGGTACAAACTTATGAAGAGGCCAAGAAAATAGAGGCTGAACTTGAAAGTATCAACAACTAGACTACAGAACCAGATTCAAGAACTTTTAGTAGTAAGAAACCTTTGTTGCTGACCAAACATAAAGAAGAATGTTCAGGTGAATTAGAAAATGTTGTTAAAATGGTACAAAAGATGTCCAACAAGATCATTGATTTAGAAAAGGACAAAGAAGCAAGTTCATCTAGGAATCAATTTAAACCATTCTTCAAGAAAAGAGATGAAAATAGTCCACCCCACCCACCTACACATAGTCCTTTTGTTTTGAATTTCACTGAAGTTGGAATGGATAACTTTTGCACTTTTCACCAATAACCTTATTTTGAAAAAAAAATTGTCCACAATGGATAAATTCTGACTCTGGTTATGAACCAAATTTTAGACACTCAAATAAACGAGCTTGAAGTAAAAGAAGAAAGAGCAAATCCACCAGAGGAACCACCTGAAAAAACAATGGTATTGTGGGATTGTGCACCTTTGTTGGGACTAGAAGAGGAAGAAATTACCGAGGAAATACAACTTTCAGTAGTCAATGTCACAACAAGAAGCAAGGGGCCCATAATAGATGAAAGTATTTTACTGCTCAAGATCAGGAAGATTCAGGAAAGTATGAAGAAAATCAGCAATAATACTCGAAAACCGCCTATACCTGATTTAGTCATAACAAGGCAGAAAGCTCCTACAATCAACAAACCTGCGAAGGTTGCAGAAAGTAAGGTGGAGAGTGTAAATAAAAATTCAACAGTGTGACATGGGATATGATATAATAGAGGATATCAAGAAAACCAAGGAAAATATTTATTTGTTTGAAATGTGTAACTTACCTCAACAGAGAAAAAATCTCTTGGAAGCCTTTGATTCACCAGCCAATAATCCCATGAGGAGGTTCAATCAGAAGAAGAGATCGGTGAAGCCAATATTGGGGGAAAAGCTAAATCCCGAACATTGCATTTTCTACTTACTTTTGAGATCTTTAATCACAATGTACACAACTATTTGGTGGATTCTGTAGCATCTTCTAATGTTATTCCTCTTTCAATCTGTCGAAAGATAAATGGTCAACCAACACCTTCTTCACGTAAAATCATCCAATTGGATAGAACAACAATTAAGGTTGTAGGAGAGATGAAGGATGTGATGATACGTCTATCTGTAGATGAAAGGGTGTGTCAACATCATGGTAGTGGACATTCCAGAAGCTTATGGATTGATTTTGAGCAGGGATTGGTCTGCGAAACTGGAAGGATACTTTGGAACTAACTGGTCACACATATGGCTACCCTACAAGAACTGTTGGAACCAAATCAAAGTGATGAGGGATCCACATATGAAACATAACGTAACGCAACTAGAAGGAAAAAACAAGCCTGTAAACTTTTCGTATTCAGTTTTAGGTAATTATTTCATTGAGCTTGAACCAAGAAGATATCAAGCAAAAGAAGCCAGTGATGACTCAGATACATAGTCCGAGCTCCTTCAATTTTCATGGATTGATAATATTGACTGTAACATAGTTAATTTAGTTTCTAATTTAGAAAGTAGCACTAATTCTGTAGAATTAGAAGATAAATTTTGGTGGTTACTCTTTGATGGTTCTAAAACTTAGGAAGGATCAGGAGGTGGTTGTATCCTGATTGATCTAGAAAAAAAAATTCCTGTAGATTAGAATTTGAATGTACTAATAATACAGCCGAATATGAAGCTTTAATCCAGGGCTTAAAGAAGGCTATTGAGTTCAAAGTAAGAAATCTAAAAGTTTATGGTGACTCTAAAATCATTATCAAACAAGTTCGCAATATAATTCATTGTTTGTCACCTCATTTAAAGGGATATCAAAGTGAAGTTTGGGAACTTATAACAAATTTTAATGCTTTTAACATCAATTCGATTCCTAGACTACAAAATGCAGCATCTGACTTGTTGGCTACTTCTGCTGCAAGATTATTGCCTACTAATAATAAATGTTCAATTAAATTGATTTTCAGGCCGCATGTGCCAGACAACGTCACAAATTTAAGGGTATTCGATGATGATTAGCAGATCTTAGAATTCTTGACCAATGATGAGACTTTCAAAGGCTCAATAATCGATGATGAAGAGCATCAAGCCAATATTCAAAAGGGGAACTTCATACCCATAGGGGTAAGTAAATTGGAAGACATGTTTGATTTGGATAATAAATTCAAGAAGGTAGCAAATGTCAAAACAAACAGCTCAACTATGCAATATGAGTTGATTAATCTTGGGACAGATGATGAACCCAATTATGTGAACTTGGGGAGATACTGTTCATCGGGTGAAAGAAACAAATTCATCAGCTTATTTCAACAATATAAAGATGTCTTTGCTTAGACTTACAAAGATTTGAATACTTACGACACTTGTATCATTCAACATGTTATTCCAATCAAAGCAGGGATGATACCATTTCAACAGCCATTAAGGAAGATGCATCCCAAGTTAGAACCCTTGATTCAAAATGAAGTGAAGAAACTGCTTGATGTGAATATTATTTTCCAAGTTAGACACTCAGAATGGGTCCCGAATTTGGTACCAGTAAGAAAAAAGTTTGGTGAAATAAGACTTTGTGTAGATTTCAGAAATTTGAATTGCGCCTCAGACAAGGATAACTATCTAGTCCCACCCATGGAGCAAATATTACAGATGGTTTCAGGCTCCGAATTTTTCTTTTTATTAGACGGGTTTTCAGGCTACAACCAAGTGTTGGTAGCATAACAAGATAGGCTGAACACCACCTTTAGGACAAAGTGGGGGACGTTCGCTTATAGGAGAATGCCTTTTGGTCTCATTAATGCTGGAGAAACTTTCTAAAGGGAAATGGGTATAGCTTTCCGCAGTTTGATTAGCCATAGCGTGGTAGTCTATTTGGATGAAGTCACAGTTTTCTCCAAGAAGAGAGAAGAACACATGTTTTATCTAAAACAGATTTTTGATCGCTGTAGGAAATATGGTATTTCCTTGAATCCTAAGAAATTTGTTTTCGCAATGTCATAGGGAAAGCTATTGGTTCACATAATTTCTAAGAGGGCGATCTCCATAGACTCGGAGAGGATAGAAGCTATAACACAGATCCCCTTACCCCACAACAAGAAAGGCATGTAATCTTTCATGGGGACTATAAATTTCGTGCGAAGGTTTGTGCCTGATTTTGCTCAAATAGTAAAGCCTTTGCAACAAATGGTTAAGCAAAGTGTACAGTTTAAATGGACTACCATAGAGAAGGATTCATTTAACAATATCAAAACTGTGATAGCCCATGCACCTTCCCTCAAAAGTCCTGATTTTGAGAAATATTTGATCTTATACACTTTTGCTTTTGATAACTCGCTAGCAGCAATGCTTACACGGAAGGAATAAAGGGGAGATGAATACCCCATATCATTCATGAGCACTGGTTTACAAGGTGTTGAGTTGAATTACCCTGCTATTGATAAACAGGCGTATGCAGTCTTAAAAGCAATAAAACAATTCAAGCGTTACATCCTAAAGAATAGAACCAAAGTGGTTGTTCCTCACCCGACAGTTCGAACCCTTTCCGTGCAAAAGGAATTGGGAGAAAGAAGAGGAAATTGGGTAACTTCCTTGCAAGAATGTGACTTGGAATTTAAGCCAGACACTATCATCAAAGGACAAGGTCTCTGCAAGTTGATGGTTGAGAGTCAAAATAATGAAGATGAAGATTGGGAAAATGGAGCCGAGTTGCATATGATTGATATGTGTCCTGTATATACAGCCCCAGAGTCTTGGTATAGAGATTTGATACACTATATCCAGCAAAGATATCTACCTGAACACTAGAATTCTAAACAAAGAAGAGCATATGTTTAAAGTCAACATATTATCAGATAATTGATGGAGTTCTTTTCAGGAAGAACTATGATGGGGTATTCCTGAGATGCTTGGAACAAGAGGATGCATCTAAAGTGGTTAAAGAATTGCATGATTGTCCTGTTGGAGGGCATTTTTCAGGAGACACTACCGCACACAAGATCTTAAGGATTGGGTATTATTGGCCAAACTTGTTTAAGGATTCTCATGCGTACGTAAGGAAGTGTGACACATGCCAAAGGAGTGGCGGTAGACAAGCAAAGGAAACTAGGCCATTGCAACTAGTCATTATGTCGGAACCATTTGAACAGTGGAGAATTGATATTATTGGAGAAATCAATCCAAACTCTTCATTGCAGCATAAGTATATTCTCACAGCCATGGACTATTTCACAAGATGGGTTGAAGCGATCCCATTCCTAAAAGTGAACGAAGATGCAGTTGTAGACTTCCTACAAGATTATATTATGACCAGGTTTGGGGTTTCAATTTTCCTGGTTTTTGACAATGAATCTTACTTTTCATCAATTAAACTTACCGAATTTGCTAATGAGAAAGGAATCAAATTACATTACTCTACTAATTACTATCCACAAGGTAACGGTTAAGCTGAATCGACTAATAAAAATATCATTAGAATTTTGAAGAAAACTGTCATAGAAAATAAAAGAAGCTAGCATATAGCTCTTCCTAATGCGCTCTGGGCTGATAGGGTCACATCCAAGAATTCCTTAGGTGTGTCACATTATACCTTATTTTACGGAAATGAACCTATTTAACCCTCGAACATTTTGTTTCCATATTCCCAGTTAGCCCAAGCATCTCGAGGATCTAGTAGTGAGATTTTACAAGCTAGAATTAATACCCTGCTGAAGCTAGAATAGTCTAGATCTAAGTCTAAGGAAAGGTTTAAGTACCAGTAGGAGATTTTTAAGAAGTGGTTTGACAAGCACAAGTCCGAGAAGGGAAGCTTTGAAGTGGGAGATTTGGTTCTAAAGTGGGATCACCCTCATGATGAAAAGGGCAAGCATACTAAGTTTCAACATCTGTGGATCGGCCCATTTCAGATTGCAGAGAAGTTAGGCCCCTCAACGTATAAGTTACAATATTTATAGGGGTGGGAAGAGAATCTTCCTGTTAATGGGTTGGTTCTCAAGCCTTATTTCGCTTAGGGTTGTAGGATCCTTTTGTACATAAATAAACCTTTTGTTTCTGTTTGATTTCTTTTAGTTATGTTTTCTTTCTTTCTACTTTCTTTGCTTTCTTTGCTTTGTTTTATTTCAGTTTTGCTTACCTAAAATAAGCCAGCTCAGCTTTTGGTGCTTGGGGGACATTGGAATTCGGACAAACTACCAATACATTAAACCAAAGAACTACCTAATGGATTTATCTATGTCAAAAAAAATTCATCACGAGATTCTTTAATTTGACAGACCATTGAAAGGAGGTTATTTTATGAACACATTGAAGTCCTATTTTTAAACCCTGTTAAATAACTGAGGTTGGAGAGGTCTAGAATACTATTTTGAGGCTCCATCCACTTCACATTAGTATCTGTCTTAGGAAGCTCGAAGAAAAGGACCCACAGAAAGGAAGCAAGGAAGGGCAAGTGTATGGTATTCAAAATAATCCCATGCCACAAATTAAAGCCAAAAGGCTTAAAGAGTTGAAATTTCCCGTAAAAAAGTATGTATCAAAAATATATACTGAACAAAATCAGTGAGGCAAGTTGATTGCTCAGAGGTTCTTCTTCGTCCGTGAGCTGAAACAAACTATAACTCACACCAAAGGACACCATGGATGGAAGAACATGAACCAAATTTCAAATGCAAAAGAAGCAATCCAGGAAGACTCAAAAGGCAAAAATGTCTAAAAGCATCAAAAGAATGCAAAAGGCATAGGGAATGAGGAACAAACGAATATGCCTATCCACACTCTATTATGATCCTGTGGTGTCTCAACTGGAAGCAACCGAATACAGAGGTAAATGAACTTCATATTTTGGCCTTAGAAGAGTTATCAAGACTTTAAAAACCTGGTTACCTTACCCTATTGGACAAAAATCAATGATAAGTTCTAAATCCTACATTCCTAGAAAGGCCTGTATTTTTAAATAAATTTTGAAAAGAATTGGGATGAGATAGTTTAACAGAATTCCATAAAGCAATCTTTTGAGTTTCAGAAGTTAGTTTTTCCAAAGATCTATGTTCACCAGCCAGTTGCCAATTGTTGTTGCTACAACATCTACCCCAAAAAAAATTCATGTTTTAGGGCGGCCCCCTTTAAATTCTAGTCTCTAAGCCTTCATAGACTACCTTGTCCCTCTAAGACCCATTTTCCTGACTTAGTTTTTCTTTTACAAATCAGAAAAATATTAAGGTAAAACTCATATTCTCCACCCGCCATATCATATGAACTCACTGAGTTTAGCCGACGTAGCGGAGAAACTACCATTTAAACCTACCAATCCTTTGCTTTCTTTTTCCTTCCGGAAAACTCACGCAAGTTTACCGATTCGTTGGTTAGACTCTGGCCTCTAGAGCCGATGTTATCGGAGAGAGATTCCAATTTTCTTTTCGACGGTTTGTTAATAGCCTTTCCGATGCATTGGGTTGGCTTGCATAAGCATAAAAAAGTAAGCAGCTAATCGAGCAAGAGGAGGAGCAGAAAAAGTCGTCGATGAACTTTAGCAGAAGGAGGAGGAGGACCGAGATCGTGAAAATATTGAACGGGAACAGGCCCATGATAATCCCTTGGGTTCATCTGTCCCATCAAGTAGCACGAGAATAGAAGATCTATCTCCCTCAGTAGAGCTTGTATTAATACCTTTCATCACATCCCAGGAATAGGCAGTAGCTGACCTTAATTCGATTTTCTTTGATAAAAACAAGAAAATGATTGTGATGAGAACCGAGAAAAGGATCGACACTGGAGACCAGCCTGTATAGATTATGGTAACAGAGAAAATAATTATACGTGGGACTAATAAAGATCCTAAATTCCTTGCAATGGCAGGGGTAGCATCAGCTCTTGCCAATGCATATAATGTTGGCAGAATGGTTGATGATATTGAATAGTATAAGGATAAAATATCCCAAATGAAGGAAATCCTAAGGAAAGAAAGNTGCAATGGCAGGTGTAGCATCAGCTCTTGCCAATGCATATAATGTTGGCAGAATGGTTGATGATATTGAATAGTATAAGGATAAAATATCCCAAATGAAGGAAATCCTAAGGAAAGAAAGAGGAGAATGGAAAAGCCTAAAAAGGAAGCACGATGGCACTCTCACAGAATTGGAGAGACTCAAATAAGCTTATCAGTTTTTGCAATCAGGCAAATATGCCTTAGTACTGTCAGCTAATATCATTGAAGGAGAGAAAAATGATCTTGAGAGAAGAGTTCTAGAGTTAGAAAAGAAAAAGGGCACAACTAACAAAAGAGTTGAAGAATTAGAAGTTCAGAAAAGTTTGCTAGATAAGCAAATCAAAGCGGCGAATAAAAAACAGCTTGATATTGCGCCTTTCCGTAATCAAGCATATTTGCTGCAAAAGGAAATAAATCAGATTTTATTGAAGTTGGCGGGAGAGATGTACAGAATTAAGAAGATCAAGGCTAGATTGAAAGAGATAGCACACATCTCATCAGAGTTCAGGCATAAGTTATCAGAGGTGGCAGAACTTATGTGGAACCAGCTAACGTGCATAGGAGCTAATTTGACCTTCCCGGAAAATATGCCTCAGAAAAATGCAAGAAGTCTAAAGATGGAATTGGTGATAGTAAATTTTGGCTGCAAATTAGCAGTAAGGTTGAACACAACCATTGATAAAACTGCGGAAAAGTGTACCGAGTTCTACAAAATAATGTGTTCAACCCACAATCAATGTCAGGTTTTAGCAGGTACTCAGGATCAAGACTTCCCAGCTAAAGAGGAGCATTTAAAGAACCTGCAAGACAGGCTGCAAACAGGAGAAGAAAGCATAGCTAAGATTGAATGCATTAGTGAGGAAGCTATTGGAGTCTGGATTGTACAAGTTTCGGTCCACAAACATTTATTTGAGGAGTTACTAAGCCATAACTCACCTAAAGTAAAAGAGATAGAATCCCAGTTGTCAGCACGAGATAGCTACACGTGTGCTGGAACTAGCTGAATTTCGAATCATTAATGAAGAGGATCAAGCATGGGATCTTTTTGGGAAGAAACCAACTGGTCCCACTTAGGCTTTTGTTTTATTTACAAGTGGAGGATTTTTATGTAATATTTTGTATTTATTTCCTTTTTTCTAGTGAGCACACTAGAAGACGAAATTTTGTAAACGAAGAGTCAAAGAAGCCCAAAAGGCATGGACAACCAAAATTCTTTTTGTAGATGTATAAGTAAAGGTAGAGTAGAATAGAAGAAGGACTTTTTATGGCTCTCATATGCTGAAGCTTTTTGTAAGGAGAACTACTTCTTTTTATAATAAAGAGGACTGAATTTTGTTGGAGAGAGGACTGCATGAGTTTCAAAGCATGTTGTTTAGATCATTGGATAAGGAATTATTTATGTTTTAGCATGCTGTACAATTTGTGAGATCGTTCTAAACCCACTGAACTATTTATGTGTTATGAATGATTTCATTTTATGTTATGAATCTTATGCAATGACGAATGATGAATGCATTGCGGCTGCAACCGTTCTCCCCCAAATTTCTTAAATTTTGGCCCCCTCCTCATGATTTAGCATTGTTTTTAATCGTTGGATCCTTTGAACCTTTTGGTTGTCCTTCATTGTTGGATGATTTTTAAAGAATGACTCTCGGCCTGTTTTCGGAGGTTGCGTGTGTTTGAAGTTGTTTGGATCGCCGATTGTGAGTTTGGTTTTGCTGATAAATCTATGAAAAGTTGTTGTTTCATAGGTGAGATGTATTTTGACCATTGATTTTTAAAAACTCTCCGAACACTTAATTTTTTCGATTGAGCGGGCGTCATTTTTGTTTAATAGGAAGTCGTAGTCGTTTCCCTTCCACAGTTGCGGCTCCCAAAGTAGTTAAGCCTCCAAAGTCTAAATCCCACGCCAGCCGATGCGTCAGTCTTTTAGTCGCTTGCCTGTAACCTTTCCTTTTCCGCCGTTGCGGCTCGGAAATCCTTTTCGCGCCCAATGTTAATACCTTCCGACTTCCAATTGAGAGTTTTCCCGCCCACGTTTCGGATGTCTCTAGCCCTTGTCTCTTTCGCCGTTGCGACTGGGAAAGTCATTTGGCTTCCGATGTGGTTACCCTTCCGATTTTCGATTATGTTTTTTCCCGCCCTTCGGTCGCTTTTCCGTGACCTCGTTCTCTTTCGTCGTTGCGGCTGGGGTGAGATTTTTAGCTTCCGATGCCAGTGCTCTAAGCGTCCGGTGAGTCCTCGTTTCCTGTCGTTGGTGGTTTTTTGCAAACCCGTGGATCAACAAAATAGTGGTGTCGGCGTTTGATAAAATGCTAATAATGGTGGTGAACCTGGCCATTTCTTTTGGGTTGGTCGTTGCAGTTGGTATAATTTGCTGCTTTGTTTTATAACGCAGTCCCAATTAATGATACACTTTGTTGAATCGCAGGTGGACTCAAAAGACGTTTTCAGACCACCGCGACGCGAAGGCATAATGGGCTGTTTGGTGGAGGTAGATCTGAAAACAGCAGGATCACAAGAAGAACAAATGAAGGAAAAGACAAAATGAATGGTGACAAAGGAGCAGCTCTGAAAGGTCCGGTAGTTACCCAGCCAATCATGAGCATGCGTAGAAAAGATAAAGGAATATGAAGCGTTGGGGAATTGAAAGGTCATACTTTTGGGGGTAGCCCAAGCAGTCTGCCGTTGTAGTTTAAATATTTCAAAGTAGAACTGAGAAAGGGCTTTTTCCCTGGCAAACTTGTAAACCTTTTGCTTGTAAGAGGAACTATTTCGTTTTACAAACCAGAAAGTGAAAATTTTACCTGTTGGAGAAAGTGTTATGTGGAATGGATCAATGCGTTTAAATGAGCAATGTTGAATGTGAACTATTTCATTTTTCAGTTGTGTCTCATTAACTGTAAGAGTGTTCTAATTTCTTGAACCTATGTTCTTGTCTGAAGATTCTTCCGTATTTTTATGGTGTTCTTCCGCTATGAGTAATGGGATGTTTTAATTGTTGATGAGCTATCTTGTCATGTATACTTTTACTTCTGTTTATATGTTTGGTTATAAGAACATCTATCTGTGATTTGCCATAACACCTGAACAGTATTGCATTACTCATGAATTAATCCAGCTCTCTAGAGATAGTTTAGTTAGTTTTATTTTATTACTGTTTGTATGATTTAGATGCTTGTGAGCGCTAAGACGAGAGGTAAGAACCTGCGCATCATGTTGTGACTGCTCCCTGCATACTGATCACCCTGCATTTAGTTAGGCACGTGCATCTCATACATTAAGTCAAAAAATACAAAAATATACACGGTGGACCGAGCCGCAACCGGTAAAACCTTATGTTTTTTGTTACTTGACCTACGGTAGCCGGACCGCAAACCGGACGGATTCCATACACCAAATAGTCACAGGCTAGTTGGGAACGTTGACTGGGGAGAATCCCTTACTGTTGTTGCCTGCGATTTTCCAGGCCTCAACAGTTTTGGCGCTAGAAGGAGGGCCGCCAGTGCATGGCCGGCCGAGAAAACCCGTTTTCCTGAGATTATTCCACTGGTAATAGTTCTAAAAGCAGTGGACTTCATAATCCAATTCCAGAAGAAAGGAATAGAGAACATCTATATTCTGTTGGCAACGAAGTTGTTGATGACCTGAGAAGACACACCAGGGCATATGTAAAGAAGATTGGAGGATTGCCAATTATCCCTGAATTGCCCAGAAGAGAATATAAAAAGAAAGATAGTCCTGTAGTAGAAGACTCGGTGCTGGTTGGAGACTGGGAAGAACTTGTAGAAAAAGCCTTACATGAAGTTGTACTACCTTTGAATCAAGAAGGCCCAGATACCTCTCACAGTTCTCCTGCTCACACTCCTATTGGTTCACCTCCTCACTCTCCACCCAGACTCATGGCAGGTGTAAATGCTAATCCACCACCTAACCCACCAAATCCGCCACCTACTTGGAGAGCCAGATCACCTTTAAACCTGACCCCTCCGCTACATGATTTACCTCAATCCTTTGAAAAGATGCTGCCCAAGTTCGACCCAAATGAGAAGATACTTGTAGATGATCACCTGCAAAGTTTTTACTTGGCAATAGAAGGGTTGAGGGCGGGGGAGTACGAAGATGTAGTTTGCAGACTATTCCCGCAAGCCCTTAAAGGAGCTGCAGCATCATGGTATTTTGGGTTGCCTGCTAACTCTATCCCCTATTGGGATACCTTCGAGAGAATTTTCAGAAGTAAGTATGCGATACAAAAGACTCATGCAGCCCTCATGAAAGGACTATGCGCCTTGAAGAAAGAGAGAAAGGAGAAGGTGCACAATTTTACTCAAAGATTTGCAGCATACCTCAAGAATTTTTCTGACGCTGACAAGCCTTCAGACAAGGTCCTGATTGAATATTATACATCAGCTTTAGGCCCTGATTTGGCCATGTTTGCCAAAGGTAGGGCCAAGCCTACTTTGGCGGAAACCTATGAAGAGGCAGAAGTAGTGGAGGCTGAAAGAGAAAGTGTTGAATATTATCCCGAACAGTCAGGAGAGAAAGGTGCGGGAAGGAAAGCCTTATTGTTTACCAAGCCTAAGGAGGAGAAATCACCAGATTTTGAAAATATGGCAAAAATGATGCAGAAGCTTTCCAACAAAATCATAGACTTAGAAAAGGAAAAGGAAGCACAAAAATTCTATAAGCCTTATTATAAGAAAAGGGAGGATAACAATCAGTCCCAACCTCCTCCTCACAATACTACATCCATGAATTTAACAGAGGTAGGCATGGACAATTTTTGCACTTTCCACCAACAACCACATTCTGAAAAGAATTTTCCTCAATGGATAAACTCGATGACATTGTTCATGAATCAGCTGTTGGATTCGAGATTAACAGAAGATGGAGATGAAGAAAGGAAAGAGAGTACCACTTCAATGAAGGAACAAGAAGAAGAAACTATGGTTTTGTGGAATTCTGTTTCGTTATTTGATGCTGAAAAGGAAAAAAATCAGGGCTACAAGGACATCATGGAAACCAACGTAACCACTAGGATCCAGGGGCCAATTAAAGAAAACAGTCCCATTCTCCCAAAAATTAAGAGGCTTCAGCGAAATGTTAAGAAATTTCAAAATAAATCCTTAGCTGATAAAATTCCAGAATTCACTATTACCAGCTAGGATCCCAAGCAGAATGATACGTTGACCAAGCCCAATGAAGATAAGATGAATGATGATAAACCTCATCCCGTTGAACAGCAGATGGATTATGATGTCATGGAAGATTTAAAGAAGGTAAAGGCTAACGTTTCACTATTCGAAATGTGTAAAGTACCACAGCAAAAAGAAAGACTATTGAAAGCACTTGAAGCATCAGATGAGAGGATTCCCACTAACAATAAACCAGAAGAAGAAGAAGAAATTGGAGAAACCAGTAGTGGAGGTAAGTCGAAGAAAAAGCATCCACCCTTCCTCCTTACTTTTGAAATCTTTAACCACAATGTACATAATTGCTTGGTAGACTCAGGGGCGTCTGTTAATGTCATGCCGATATCAGTCTGTAAAAAGATCAATGGGCAGCCTAAGCCATCCACGTGGAGAGTTGTTCAGTTAGACAGGATGGACGTAAAGGTAATTGGGGAGATGGAAGATGTCCTAGTCTGTCTGGCATCAAATGATAAAGTATGCCAGGTCATTAATATCGTGGTGGCTGATATACCAGACGTGTACAGTCTTGTCCTGAGCAGAGATTGGTCGGCCAAACTAAATGGATATTTTGTCTCGGATTGGTCGCATCTGTGGCTGCCATACAAAGGAAGTCCGAACCAGATTAAGATTTTAAGAGAGCCTCACATGAAATACAATGTCACTTGACTGGAAGAGAAGAATGAACCAGTGGATTCTGTATTGGGAAATTATTTTATCGAATTGGAACTAGGAAATTACCAAGCAGAAGAAGCCAGCAACACATCTGACACTCGGCCTGATCTCCTTCGTTTCTCACAGGCTGATGAGATTGACTGTAACATAGTAAACTTAGCAGTAGGAGTATATTCGCATTCAGTAGTTAGTGATTGTTGGACTTTGTTTTTTCATGGCTCTAAGACGCTAGAAGGGTCAGGGGCCGGTTGTGTCCTGATCGACCCCCAGAAGAATAAACATTTTCTTTCATGTAGATTAGAGTTTGAATGTATGAATAATACAGCTGAGTATGAAGCGCTGGTGCAGGGATTAAGGAAAGCGATTGAATTAAAGGTAAGTAACCTAAAAGTTTTTGGAGACTCTGAAATTATTGTGAAACAAATCCGGAATCAAATACATTGTGTTTCCCCTCACTTGAAAGCTTACCAAAATGAGGTATGGGACCTGCTTAAATGTTTTAATGCATTCAATATTATTTCAATTCCAAGACTTAAAAATGCAGCAGCTGACTTGTTGACCACATCAGCCGCTAGGCTCGTGCCCACTAATAATCGATGCTCTGTTGAATTGCTTTTCAAGCCCTCAGTACCGGATATGATCACCAACCTGCGAGTGTTCGACGATGATCAGCAGATAATAGAATGCTTAACAAATGACGAGGTATTCAAAGGGGCGATTATAGATGATGAAGAACATCAGGCCGAGATGAAATATGACAATTTCATCCCTAAAGGAGTCAGAACGTTAGAAATAATGTTCGATTTAAATGAAAAGTTCAGAAGACTAGCCAACGTGAAGACTCACAGCTCATCTCTATAGTTCGAGCTGATAAATTTAGGGACTGAGACGAATCCTAAATTTGTTAATCTTGGCAAATGTTGTTCACCAGTAGAAAGAGATAATTTCGTCATCCTGTTTAAACAATACAAAGATGTTTTCGCTTGGACATATGGAGATTTGAAAACATACGACACCAGCATCATCAAGCACGTTGTCCCCATCAAAGCCGATGTCAAGCCGTATCAGCAACATTTAAGGAAAATGCATCCAAAATTGGAACCGCTGATTCAGAGTGAAGTGAAGAAATTATTGGATGCCAGAATCATTTTTAAGGTCAGACACTCGGAGTGGGTATCAAATCTGGTACCAGTGATAAAAAAATCTGGAGAAATCAGACTATGCGTGGACTTCAGAAATTTAAACCGCGCTTCAAATAAAGACAACTACCCTGTTCCACCCATGGAGCAATTGTTACAAATGGTTTCAGGTTCTGAACTGTTTTCGTTATTAGACGGTTTCTCTGGCTACAACCAAGTATTAGTAGCCAAAGAAGACAGATTGAAGACCACGTTCAGGACCAAGTGGGGAACCTTTGCCTACAGAAGGATGCCCTTTGGGCTTATAAATGTTGGAGCAACGTTTCAGAGGGCTATGGACATAGCTTTCCGCGGATTGATTGGTCGTAGTGTTGTAGTGTACCTTGACGATATTACAATATTCTCGAAGAAAAGAGAAGAGCACGCATTTCACTTAAGGCAAATTTTCGAACGCTGTCGGAAATATGGCATCTCACTCAATCCTAAGAAGTGTGTGTTCGATGTCACGGAAGGCAAGTTGCTGGGTCACATAGTTTTGAAGAAAGGAATCTCTATAGATCCAGAAAGAATTAAGGCTATTGAACAAATCCCCTTGCCCCATAATAAAAAGGGGATGCAATCATTTATGGGAACGATAAACTTCATGCGAAGATTTGTGCCTGATTTTGCTCAGATTGTCAAGCCGCTAAAGTAGATAGTAAAGCAAAATGCACTATTCAAGTGGACTGAAATTGAGAAGAGCACATTCAGCAAAATCAAAACTGCTGTTGCACATGAACCCTCCCTAAAAAGCCCAGATTTCGACAAAGATTTTATCTTGTATACCTTTTCATCCTATGATTCACTAGCAGCTGTGCTCACCCAAAAGGAAGATGAGGGGGATGAATTCCCAATATCCTTTATGAGTACTGGTCTACAGGGGGCCGAATTGGATTACCCAGCTATTGATAAACAAGCCTACGCAGTATTCAAAGCAGTAAAGCAGTTCAGGCCTTATATTTTAAAAAATAGAACCAAGGTGATCGTCCCCTACCCAGCTGTAAGGTCCCTTCTTGTACAGAAGGAGTTAGGAGAAAGAAGGGGCAACTGGGTAACAGCTCTTCAAGAGTACGACCTTGAATTCAAGCCAGCGTCTATAGTTAAAGGACAAGGGCTATGCAAACTGATGACTGAAAATGAAAAAAATGAAGAACACGCCTGGGAAGATGAAGCTGAATTACATGTAATGGAGGTATGTCCTTTGTTTACAGTTCCCAAGTCTTGGTATAGAGACCTCGTGCATTACCTGCAGACAGGGTTGTTGCCAGAACATTGGAATTCTAAGCAAAGAAGAGCACTGCATCTCAAATCAGCATCCTATCAAATTGTTGAAGGAATATTATTCAGGAAAAACTATGACGGAGTTCTCCTAAGATGCTTAGAGAAAGAATATGCGAAGAAAGTAATGACAGATTTGCATGACGGGCCTGCTGGGGGACATTATTTAGGAGATACTACAGCTCACAAAATCCTCAGGGCAGGTTACTATTGGCCTACGCTCTTCAAAGATGCACACGCACATGTCAGGAAGTGTGATATCTGCCAAAGGTGTAGTGGGAGACAACCTAAAGCAGCGACACCACTAAATCCTGTGATGATCACAGAGCCATTCGAGCAATGGGGGTTGGATATTATTGGAGAAATAAAACCAAATTCCTCTCTGCAACACAAGTACATTCTGACTGCGACCGATTATTTCACTCGCTAGGTCGAATCTATCCCACTGCGCAAGATAAATGAAGACGAGGTCATCAGCTTCCTACAAGATCATATCATGACCAGGTTTGGAGTTCCAATTTCGTTAGTCTTTGATAATGCTAAATAATTTTCATCAATTAAATTAACTGCTTTTGCTCATGATAAAGGGATAAAATTGCATTATTCTACTAACTACTATCCACAAGGAAATGGCCTGGCTAAATCCTCTAACAAAAACCTGATCAGAATTTTAAAGAAGACTGTAATAGAAAACCAGAGGAGTTGGCACTCAGCGCTACCAAACGCCCTTTGGGCCGATAGAGTCACCCCCAAGTCTGCGATAGGAGTGTCACCGTATACCCTTGTGTATGGTAAAGAAGCCATTCTTCCCCCCAACATCATCTACCCTCTTCCATAATAGCTCAAGAGTCCAGAGGGTCGGAGAATGAAGTTTTGCAGATGAGGATATGCAATCTTCTGAAAGCAGAAGAGGCTAGATCTAAAGCCAGGGAACGCTTTAAGCAACAGCAGGAGTTAGTAAAGAGATGGTTCAACAAACATAAAGCTGGAACAAAAGACTTTGAAGTAGGAGACTTAGTCCTCAAATGGGATCACCCCCATGATGAGAAAGGAAAGCACACTAACTTTCCAGCAGCTGTGGGTAGGCCCTTCTCAAATTGCAGCAAAGCTTGGCCCTTCTACTTATAAGTTGCAAGATCTACAAGGGTGGGAAGAGAACTTACCAGTGAATGGTTTGGTTCTCAAGCCTTATTTT
>LPNX011227311.1:365310-503823 GCA_001517045.1 Pseudotsuga menziesii
TTCAATAAGAAAGGCATGCAGGAGGACTCATATGAAAAGGGACAAAAGCCCAAAAGCACAAAAAGTGCTAAAGTGGCATGGGAATGAGGAACAAACGAATATTTCTGTTTACCATATGCTACAACCCTGTGGAGTCCAAGCTATCTGCTACCTAAAGACAAAAGTAATAATGAAACTCATCCTCTGGCCTCAACAGAGTTATCTAGACTTGAAAATCTTGGTTTTCACTCTCCCAAATTGGACTATCATCAATGATTAAAGGTACACATTTTCGTCATTTGAGAAATCCAGATAGCTGGAAGATAAATGCATTTGTTGTTAAACAGTCTGCCACTTAAAGAATAATCTCCCAGAGATCTAGGTTCACCAGGTAATCACCAATTGTTGCGGCTGCAACCGTTCTCCCCCAAATTTCTTAAATTTTGGGCCCCTCCTCATGATTTAGCATTGTTTTTAATCGTTGGATCCTTTGAACCTTTTGGTTGTGCTTCATTGTTGGATGATTTTTAAAGAATGACTCTCGGCCTGTTTTTGGAGGTTGCGTGTGTTTGAATTTGTTTGGATCGTCGATTTGAGTTTGGTTTTGCTGATGAATCTGTGAAAAGCCGCTGTTTCAGAGGTGAGATGTATTTTGACCGTTGATTTTTAAAAACTCTCCGAACACCTAATTTTTTCGATTGAGCGGGCGTCATTTTTGTTTAATCGGAAGCCGTAGCCATTTCCCTTCCATCGTTGCGGCTCCCAAAGTAGTTAAGCCTCCGAAGTCTAAAGCCCCCGCCATCTGATGCGTCAGTCTTTTAGTCGCTTGCCCGTAACCTTTCCTTTTCCGTCGTTGCGGCTCGGAAAGCCTTTTCGCGCTCGATGTTAATACCTTTCGACTTCCGATTGAGAGTTTTCTCTCCCGCGTTTCGGATGTCTCTAGCCCTTGTCTCTTCCACCGTTGCGGCTGGGAAAGTCATTTGGCTTCCGATTTCCGATTGTGTTTTTTCCCGCCCTTCGGTCTCTTGTCTGTGACCTCATTCTCTTCCGTCGTTGCGGCTGGGGTGAGATTTTTAGCTTCCGATGCCAGCGCTCTAAGCGTCCGGTGAGTCCTCGTTTCCTGTCATTGGTGGTTTTGTGCAAACCCGTGGATCAACAAAATAGTGGTGTCGGCGTTTGATAAAATGCTAATAATGGTGGTGCACCTGGCCATTTCTTTTGGGTTGGTCGTTGCAGTTGGTATAATTTGCTGCTTTGTTTTATAACGCAGTCCCAATTAATGATACACTTTGTTGAATCACAGGTGGACTCAAAAGACGTTTTCAGACTACCGCAGCGCGAAGGCATAATGGGTTGTTTGGTGGAGGTAGAGCCGAAAACAGCAGGATCGCAAGAAAACAAATGAAGGAAAAGACAAAATGAATGGTGACAAAGGAGCAGCTCTGAAAGGTCCGGCAGTTACCCAGCCAATCATGAGCATGCGTAGAAAAGATAAAGGAATATGAAGCGTTGGGGAACTGAAAGGTCATACTTTTGGGGGCAGCCCAAGCGGTCTACCGTTGTAGTTTAAATATTTCAAAGTAGAACTGAGAAAGGGCTTTTTCCCTAGCAAACTTGTAAACCTTTTGCTTGTAAGAGGAATTATTTCGTTGTACAAACCAGAAAGTGAAAATTTTACCTGTTGGAGAAAGTGCTATGTGGAATGGATCAATGCGTTTAAATGAGCAATGTTGAATGTGAACTATTTCGTTTTCAGTTGTGTCTCATTAGCTGTAAGAGTGTTCTAATTTCTTGAACCTATGTTCTTGTCTGAAGATTCTTCCGTATTTTTATGGTGTTCTTCCGCTATGAGTAATGGGATGTTTTAATTGTTGATGAGCTATCTTGTAATGTATACTTTTACTTCTGTTTATATGTTTGGTTATAAGAACAGCTATCTGTGATTTTCCATAACACCTGAACAGTATTGCATTACTCATGAATTAATCC
The DNA here is from genome assembly GCA_001517045.1 of Pseudotsuga menziesii. Lineage (NCBI taxonomy): Eukaryota > Viridiplantae > Streptophyta > Pinopsida > Pinales > Pinaceae > Pseudotsuga > Pseudotsuga menziesii. The sequence goes on from LPNX011227311.1 coordinate 367,279, forward strand.
AGCTCTCTAGAGATAGTTTAGTTAGTTTTATTTTATTACTGTTTGTATGATTTAGATGCTTGTGAGCGCTAAGACGAGAGGTAAGAACTTGCGCATCACGTTGTGACTGCTCCCTGCATACTGATCACCCTGCATTTAGTTAGGCACGTGCATATCATAGATTAAGTCAAAAAATACAAAAATATACACGATGGACCGGGCCGTAACCGGTAAAACCTTCTGTTTTTTGTTACTTGACCTACGGTAGCCGGACCGCAAACCAGAAGGATTCCCTACACCAAACAGTCACTGGCTAGTTGGGAATGTTGACTGGGGAGAATCCCTTACTGTTGTTGCTTGCGATTTTCCAGGCCTCAACAGAATGCTTTAACTTCACAGAGCTATCTTTGTGTTAATTTTCTGTTGTATTTATGTATTAAGAATTTATCAGCTATCGCTAGAATTCTATATGCAAACAATGCAGTACATCATTCATATTAGTAGTAATCTTGCTCCCTGGGGATAGTTTAAAATAGATTTAGATTAGTTGTTCTTTGCTTTCATAGAGTAACTGTGGGGCAGGAGGGGCAAGACGTAGGGAAGGCCTGCGCATCTCTACTGAGGTTCTTACCCACTATCATTTTTATTTAACCTAGGCATTTGCATATCATCCATAAAACATAAAATTACATAAACGGTGGACCGGGCCGCAACAGGTAAAATAGATTTAAACTTTCATTTAATTCTACGACAGTCACTCCGCTAACTAGACAAATCCCCAATACCAAATGATAAACGATCTAATTGGGAACGGTTATTGGGTATATCCCTACTGTCGGTAGTTGGGATTTTCCAGGCATCAACAGGACCACGAACCATTTGGTGAGTAACACATACATGGTCACGAGATATATTTACATGAGCATTGTTGGCGGAACCATGAGCTCTATTTATGGAACCATGAGCATTAGAGGTGGAACAATGAGTAATGGTTTCAAGTTGGTGGAACCTTGAAAAAAATTCATGGCAAATGAGCATTTTAGGGGTGGAACCATGAAGAATGTAAATGGAACCATGGACAATTTTGATGGAATTGTGAACGATGCGAGAGGAACCAAGTGCATTTAAGGACCGTGAATATCATAAGCATTATTTATGGACCATGAACCATTTGGTGAATAACACCTACATGGTCACAAGGTGTTGGATTCCTGAATAATTCATATGGAACCTTGAAAAAAAAACATGGACATATTTCATGGCAACTTGTTGCACATTTAGTGGTTGAATCTCAAACAAAGCTAATGGATCCATGAACATTGTTCATGGAACCATGAGAATTGTTGGTAGAACCATGAGATATATTATTTATGGAACCATTAGCATTAATGGTGGAACCATGAGCTCTATTTATGGAACCATTAGCATTATTGGTGGAACCACAAGCATTGTTGGTGGAACCATGAGCTCTGTTTATCGAACCATGAACATTGTTAATGGAACTATGATCCCCTGATGGTAGACCCATGAGCATCAATGGTGGAACCATGAGTAATGGTCATGAGGTGGTGGAACCGTGAGCTCTAGTTATGGAACCATGAACATTATTGGTGGAACCATGAGCACTATTGGTGGAACCATAAGTTGTACTTATTGAACCATGAGCATTATTGGTGTAGATACGAATAATGGGAAATTTGTTTGTGTATTATCAAGGGAATCACAAATATTGTTCACTAAGTTATAGTGGCTCCCCTTTGATTCGTTAGGAAATCATGGCGAAGGCATGCGATATTTCCATTCATGTTAATGAGGACAATTGTACTTCACATTATAGAGTTGATTATCATGCTTTTCAGATTCTCTAAGTTGGTGGAAAATGTACTTGCATGTAAATATTCTATGATAATATAATGTGATACTTCCATAAATAGAGCCCATGGTTCAACCAACAGTGCTCATGGTTCCATAAATAGAGCTCATAGTTCCACCACCTTGAACAAAATTAGTGTTGATGAAACCATGAATATATTTGGTGGCGGAATTTTGCATATTTGTTGGTTTAGTCTCCAACCAAGTTAATGGATCCATGAACATTGTTGGTGGAACCATGAGCTCTATTTATGGAACCATGAGCATTAGTGGTGGAACCATGAGCATTGTTAGTGGAACCAAGAGCTCTATTATGGAACCATGATCTCTATCTACACGGTTCCACCCACATTGTCCATAGTTCCATGAAATTGTCCATGGTTACATAAAAATTCCTCATGGTTCCACCCCTAAAATGCTCATTTTCAATTAATTGTGTTCAATGTTCCACCACCTCGTGACCATTACTCATGGTTCCAACAATAATGCCCATGATTCTAGAAAGAATGCCAGTTTATGGAACCATGGGAATTATTGGTGGAACCACAAGCATTATTGGTGGAACTAAGAGATCTGTTTATGGAACCATGAGCTCTATTTATGGAACCTGTTGGCCCTATGAAAATATAAGAAGAATTCATGACTGAATTATGCTCGAGAATATGAATATTCCGGTAGCAGGAAGAAGGAATCTGCGATGGAGGAGAGAAGTTGTGATGGAAGCAAACATGGGAGAAAGAGATGCAACATAAAAAGTAGCTATAGAGGAAAATTTGTGACAGAAGCAGCCACAAGGGAAGATTTCTTGACAGAAGGAAAGTTGTGACAACATCAGCCGCGGCAAAAGGAACCATGATAGAAGACGGTGTGCAATGACTGAAAAGGACAACTTGAGATATCGTGGGTAAGAAGTTGGCTAAGAGTCACATATGCTTTACGGAATAAAGCATCTTTGTATTTTGGGTTAATAATGTCTGCTGACACTTGTAACTAGAATAGGAATGGCAGCCTATCGGCTAACAAAATAGAGTCGACTGACTACGACATGTAAGAGTCTATAAAAGGGAGAACCCAAGCTTTGTGTGGGTTAGACAGTTACTTCCTGGTTGTTCTATGTTAATCGTGTTTATATGTTATCTATTTGTAGAGTCAAAGAGACATAGAGTTGTAGAGAAGAGTGATTCAATCCAGGTTGTGTGTGGATTGACAGTAGGGTGAAGGAGAGAAACTTCAGAGACTTAAGACTAAGAGAGAATGAGAGGAGAGAGAAGATTGTATAGATAGAAGAAGAATATCTAGAACAAAGTCTGCAAGCTGAGTGCGCAAACGAAAGGTGCCATAAAGTTTCTCATGCCAGATGAAGAGTGCCTTTGTGGTTTTCCCCTGATGGGTTTCCACGTTAAATACTGTGTCAATATGTATTAAATGAATGTGTTCGTGTCGCATGAATATATGTTGTGATAAGTGTTTATGTATTTACTTATGAATAAGTTCTTATATGCATATGTTGCACTGTTGTTAGTTGGAATCCCTAATAAGGAATTATATTGAATGTGCATAGTAAGTATAAGTAATACAACCACCGAATTTGGTCGAGCAAGTTGGTAAGGTGTTGTGAAAAGAGAAATCCCCACCCAACTACAGAAACCCAGTTTTGGCAGATACCTCGGGTGAGACTGCATCTGCGTCACATGTGTTTCCAACTGAGCATTGTTCTATCAGGCCAGTATCTTAGGCTTTGTTGACGTACAACAAGGGTCTGAACCTGGGTCGAAGGGAGAAACGCAAACAAAACCATAAGCATTGTTAGTGGAACCATGAGCATTGTCGATGGAACCGTGAGCTCTAGCCATGGAACCATGAGCATTATTAGTGGAACCATGAGCTCTATTTATGGAACCATGAGCATTGTTGGTGGAACCATGAGCTTTATTTATGTAACACTGAGCATTGTTGGTGGAACCATGAGCTCTATTTATGGAACCATGAGCATTAATGGTGGAACCATGAAGAATGTAATGGAACCATGGATACTTTTGATGGAAATGTGAACAATGAGAATGGATCCTTGTACAATGCATACAACACCACGTGCAAAGGAACCTTAAACAACATTGGTAGAGCCACGAATATCATAAGCATTATTTATGGGTGACAAACCATTTATTGAGTAATGCATACTTGATAATAAGGTAGTGAAATCCTCAATAATGCATATGGAACCTTGAACAAAATTAGTGTTGATGAAACCATGAATATATTTGATGGAAAAATCTTGCATCTTTGTCGGTTTAGTCTCCAACCAAGTTAATGGATCCATGCACATTGTTGGTGGAACCATGAGCTCTATTTATAGAACCATGGGTATTGTTGGTGGAACAATGAGCATTGATGAGAGATATATTTATGGAACCATGAGCATTAGTTATGGAACCATGAGTAATGGTCGCAAGATGGTTGAACCATGAGCTCTATTTATGGAACCATGAACATTATTTGTGGAACAATGAGAATTGTTGGTGGAAGCATGAGCTCTATTTATGGAACCATGAGCATTGTTGGTGGAACCGTGAACTCTATTTATGGAACCATGAGCATTGTTGGTGGAACCATGAGCTCTATTTATGGAACCATGAGCATTGTTGGTGGAACCATAAGAGTTGAAATGTGTTAAAAGTTCTATTGTTTGGAACCAATTATGCTTTTGTTTAAACAATAATTGTGATGTTTATACACCGTTGATCCTGATGCTACTACACAAGTTTCTAGATTCCATAGGATTATGTTGATCATGCTTTTAGCTCATTGTTAGAATTGAACATCTATTTTGATTGTTGGTCACTTAGAAGACCCTATAATTTGATCAAAGATAATTCACCATCTATATGACAAGTTAATTTTTCATTGTGAGACATTTGATAAATATCCATTGGCTTCAAGATGTAATGCCATAGAATTTGGACAACAAATATTTGTGGTCAACCAATTTCCATTGAATTGAAGATTGTTTTAGCTTTTCTTTCAACCCTCTAAAAAACCATTCTCTAAGTTATACATTGTAATTTTAAAGGTATTTCATGTAGAATATCATTGAGAATTAGTTGTATCATCTAACAAACTCTCATAGTTTTTTTCTTAGTCTCCTTTAGTCCAATAGTGTATTTCTATTTCTGGGTCCCTCAACTCTTTCCATCATTCTCTCTCCAAGTCCCAAAGGTCCCAGTGGAAAAAGTGCATTTAAGGGGTGGAAACATGAAGAATTTTTATGGAACCATGCAAAATTTTAATGGAACTGTGAACAATGCAGGTGGAACCATGTAAAATGGATATAAAACCACATACAATTAAGCAACTTTGAACAAAGTTGGTGGAACCATTAATATCATAAGCATTATTTATGAACCATGAGCCATTTGATGACTTATGCGTACATGGTCAAGGGGTGGTGGATTAATATTGAACAATGCGTATGGAACCTTGACCAAAGTTACTATAGATGAAACCATGAACATATTTGGTGGAAAAATCTTATACATTTGGTGCTTGAATTTGAGACAAAGTAAATGGAACCATGAGCAATTTTGGTGGAACAATGAGCTCGATTTATGGAACCATGAGCATTGTTGGTGGAACCATGAGCTTTATTTATGGAACCATGAGCATTGTTGGTGGAAGCATGAGCTCTATTTATGGAATATTAGGCATTGTTGTTAGAAGCATGAGCTCTATTTATGGAACCGAGAGAATTATTGGTGGAACCATGAGTAATGGTCACGAGGTTGTGGAACCATATAAGGAACCTTGAACAAAATTCATGAAAAATGAGCATCTTAGGGGTGGAACCATAATGAATGTTTAAAGAACCATGGAAATTTTTTATGGGATTGTGAGCAATGCTAGTGGAACCATGTACAATAATATCATATACACTGCAATAGTCTACATCATATACAAATTTCTAAAATACCATAAACAAAGCTATTAGTGCATGATAGTTCTAAAATACCATGAACAAAATTACTAGTCTATGATAAATTATGGTAATAATATTTAAATAATCCAAATCTTGGTAATCAATGGCCTCTCAATTACCTTTGCAGGTAACTTACATCAACATTGTTTTTTTTACAGAAACGGTTATATTATATTAAGCAGGTGGTATAACCACAGAAACCAAACCAAAATACAAAATGCCCTTGAGAAAGCGGCAATATGAGTTCAGCGTCTTAGCAACGCCCTTATGGAAGCGACAAATGCGTTTTAACAGTCTTTGAAACCACCTAGCATACTCAGACTTTAACAACATTCAACATCTACAATATATATTGGCAAAAACTAACAGGGAAGCTATTGACAAAGTCTAAGGTTTCACAGAACCCAAACAACAGAATTTTTAACAACAAAAGAAACCAACAAACAGAGCAGACATCAAAGCAAAAATGCAGACCAGTTCCCATTCCTTAATTGATTTTCGCATCAAAGTTGGGCGAAGAACCTGGCTTGGGAGGAGCTTCATTCTTGACGAGCTTCAGGGAAAGCTTGTCCACTTTTATTTCCAATTCCGCGATCAAGCCAATTACCACATTCTCGGACTTCCTCACTGCTTGGCTGATTTTCTTCCGCAAATACACAAGATCTTTGTCCACGTTTTTGAGACGCCGACCTCCTTCAGTATCAATCACCTCGACCTGATATTGCAGCACCATGACATCTCTCTTCAAAAACCTGATATCTGCTTCAACGAAGGGGGGGCGGGGGAGGACGAGCTAGAGGACTCGGAAGACGCTTCCATGATGAATACCAAGGACTGCTTCCCTTCCACTAAACAACAACATAGCTTCGGCTCTGTCAAGAATTTTAAAATGCATTCCTTCATCGAAATTTTGGTGCAACCTGTCGTGCCTCTTCGCAATTTAACATCCTTGCTACTCAGAATTGCAATAATCACCATAATTAAACCCTGCGTGTGGTCCATTGAACCAGGCTTCACCGCACTCCATTCACCCGACGTCGACGAGACTTGCAGAGTAATTCGCACCGGTGAAGGGACTTCACTGTAACCAGCCTTAATACCACTCCTGTCATCCAGCGTGTGACCACGTGCAAGCCCAACTCCACCTTCCCTGTCAGCCAAGGAATGCACATCAAGGGCCCAGGAGAGGAGGGCCCGCGGGGATTTAGGCACCCTAGTCCTAGCCTCGGTCCTACGGGAGAGCACAAAATTTGTTAATCCCATTAATTAATAATGTTCCGATATCTAGGGTGGCTTCCAAATTTGCTTCTAGATCAGCTTCTTTATTATGCCACCTCAAAACATGAAATTAGAATTCGATTTTAAGGAAAGAGAGGGAAAGGATCTTGAGTTTTTTTATCGGGAGCTTGAGATGCATTTGGTTAGGAAGAGATTTCTCGACCATGGCTTGAATAACTATTCTCGAGTCTCCTAGAACGGTGAGCTCAATGATACCTTGATTCTTAGCAATCCAGAGTCCCTTCCAGAGAGCTAGGGCCTCAGTAATATTGTTAGTTTCCAAGCCTATTCCCTAGGCGAATTTGGTTTCCAAATGTCCTTTCGAGGTGAAGAAAACCCCGCCCCCCTGCCACCCCAAACTTACATCAACATTGTTGGTTGAACCATGAGCATTGTTGGTGGAACCATGAACTCTAGTTATGGAACCATGAGCACTATTAGTGGAACCATGAGCACTGTTGATGGAACCAAGAGCAATATTTACAAAACCATGAGCATTGTTGGTGAAACCATGAGCTCTATTTATGGAACCATGAACATTGATGGTGAAACCATGAGCATTTATGGTGGAACCATGAGCTCTATTTATGGAAACATGAGCATTAGTGTTGGAACCATGAGTAATGGTCACAAGCTAGTGGAAACATGCAACAAACTTTAAATAAAATTCATGGTAAATGAGCATTGAACCATGAAGAATGTAAATGGAAGCATGGACAATTTTGATGAAAACCTGAATAATGTGGGTGGAACCATGTACAATGCATACAACATCATGTGCAATTAAGGAACCTTGAACAACATTGGTGGAAACGTGAATATCATAAGCATTATTCATGGACCACGAACCATTTGGTGAGTAATGCATACATGGTCACGAGGTGGTGGAATCCTGAATAATGCATATGGAACCTTGAACATAATTGGAGTTGATGAAACCATTAACATATTTGGTAGCAAAATCTTACACATTTGGTGGTTAAATCTCCAACAAAGTTAATGGATCCAACAAAAATTCAAGTATGATTTCTTTCACTGGAAATTTTGGCTATAAACTTTATAAACATGCAACCTTCAGCTATAAAACATAATAATCGACATTCACTTCTGTAATTAAATCCACTTCTGCACTTAGAAGGTCATTTCCGCCATGAAGCTGAGCTTTCCAAATTTTGCCTTCCACCTTCCGCTGCAAACTTCGGAATCAGAAGCCTAACATCCGTCAAAAGCATTCCTCCATACTTCCACCTTCCACATTTCGCCTTTCCACCTTTCGCTTCGGACTGCGGGAATCAAAAGCTTATCATGCAACAAGATCCTTTGATCCCCTCCTTTCCACTTTCCACATTCCGCCAAGTGAATCACGAAAAATCTTCACTCCTTTACCACTTAACCTTTCTTTCCACTTTCTGCATTCCGCTATGCGGATCGCGGATCGCAGAAATATTACCTTCCTTATAACTTTGTTTTTCCTTCCTGCGCTATGGATCGCGGATCATGGAAACTTAACGTTCTTATGAATCAACCTTTCCTCTTTCATTTTCTGCCTTCCGCTGTGCGGATTGTGGATCACAAAAATCTTAACGCACTCAAGACTTAACTTTCCTTTTTCGCTTTCCGCTTTGCAAATCACGGATCGTGGGAATCTTAACCTGCTTAAGAATTAGCTTTCCTTTTCTGCTATGCGGATCGTGGAAGTCTTAACATTCATAAGACTTAACTTCCTAGGCAATTCGCAGGCCTTCCTACCCAAGGTTTTTCGCCTAACTCTCCAGTGCATCCATGGAATCACTAAGTATACTTCTAAAATCTCAAAGGACTTCCGTCTTTGAGCCATTTGAAATACTTAAACCAGCTCAAACTTAGGTGTTTTGGAGGTGTGAGTGGCCAATTCTTAAGAACCTCAACAGCCAAACCCTCCTTCACAGTTTTTACCCTTCTTAGGAAGTTAAAGCATTACGCGGGACTTCACTTAGACAGGGAAGGAAAAACCTGAGAGAGCATGTTGGCTTCCCTCCCACAGGTTCCTTAGGATTTTATTTAACAATAAATAAATACAACATATTAGTAAAATTTTAAAGGAACTGTGCTACACCGTTTGAGACACCCAAAAACACCAAACACAAGTTACCGTCATTCAGACGGAGTAGGAGCCTCCAATTCCAGAAACTCAATCAAACCTACCAGTTATACTGGATTGAAAGGCAGAGTGGGTGCATTCCAAGCAGTGGTAACCATCCCCAATAGACCAAGAATACTTCTTCTGGGAGAATGACAAAACCCAATGCAGGGCATCAACATAGTAGGTTTACCATACCAGTAATGGACTACATAACCAAAGAAATAAATATCATAAGAATACACATCCGTTCACCCATACCATACTTTCATAAACAACATCATAAGCCTTCTTGCTAGCTAACTCTAAAATTCGCAGGTCTGCAACGATAAGCTATTATTTAATTAATTATTTGCACACTAATAACTTAGTAAATCTTATTATTTGAGTACAATCACACTACATTAATAATTATCCTCTCTAAATACATCAATAATAAGTTTCATTCACAATTACAATTGATATAAACAAATATCGTTTAAAACCCCTTTGACTTCACCCTCTCTAACTTTCATTTTGAAAGTGTATCTTTCTAGTTAATTACAAATTATCAATATTATTAATAAAATTTCAAGCATTAACTTAGTAAATATACACATAAGAAAATAAATTCTAATAATTAAACTTAAAACAATAATAATGATAAAAATAGATTTGACATTTTGAAAAATATTTCTCATTATTTTCAAACAATATGTATTGGAGAAAATTGTTTGGAATATGTTATGGTATGAATAAAGCAAGCAAATCATGATTAGCTTCATTATACATTGGTAAGAAAATCATGATTAGCTTCATTCTACAATGGTAAATTTGACAATGTGTCATAATTTATGGATTTTTCATTGTATTGGAGTTTTACATTTTCTCAAGGTTTCTATTGGACTTTGTGTTCATAATCAACTGATTGTATAAAGTTGTTCGATATAGAAAAAGTGCAAATAATTAAATGGGTTTTAGTAATATTTAACCATTATGGTTGAGAAACAATAATTTTAAAATAAGAGCAATAAGTTAATGGGAAAAGAAAGATATTCAAAAAATGCTTATAAGAAGAAGAAATTTCAAGTATTTACAAATAGATAGAGAATTAAAAGATGTATAATAAATTAAAGGCATCGAAATGATAATAATAATAAAGTACGGTATTAGATGTAAATTAAGATTAAAACAAGAAATAAGTAATACATGAAATACATTAAAAAAAAATCAGGAAGAAGGTAGAGGAGGAAAAACCATCCACAAAAGAAAAGAAACAAAAATAAATGATTAAGAGAACATATGTTTAAGTTAGTTGTTTTTATATCTTGAGATATTCCTTGATTATATGAGAAGAGTAATGGGAAGTGGAAGCTAAGATAGTAGATGTGGTGTTTAGAGTTGAGCTTTCAAAGGTTAAGTGATCAAGGCAAGTATTAAGATGGAAACGAGTTATATATATATATTGATGTAAAAGAAGGCTAAGACACAACAAGGTTTGGTTGCAAAAGGGGTAGTATAAATTAGAACTAAGAATTAATTGTTCTTTGTTATGATTTGGAGTTGGACTACTGGAATGAGAAATCTACTGATGGTAGAAAGTTAAATCATTTAGCTTTATGTGGTTCCTTGATGTAAACGATTTTGACATAGATTGATGCGAAAGAAGGCTAAGACACAACAAGGTTTGGTTGTAAAAGGGGCAGTATAAATTAGAACTAAGAATAAACTTTTTGGGGTTTAAAATGGGCCTTCTAAGGAAAATAATAAAATAATAGTTATTAATTTTGGAAGAATAATGAAAAAAACTACTTTTTGTGTTCGTATTTTCAACATATCTCCCTGTTGTTTTACTCAAATTCTAAGCGGGAGAGCTCGTTGGATGCAAAATTTAATTCTGCATCCAACGAGTACCCACACTGCATACTTTTGACGGACCCTGCTACCCCAAAAACAAGAAATACCTGAAAAAATGTGACGATGATGTCATCGTCACATTTTTTTAGGTATATCTCGTTGTTTTTGGGGTAGCAGGGTCCATAAAAAGTATGCAGTGTGGATACTCGTTGGATGCAGAATTGAATTATGCATCCAACGAGCTCTCCCTCTTGAAATTTGAGTAAAAACACGAGGAGATGTCAAAAATACGAACAAAAAAAGTAGTTTTCTTTAATGACAAATATGTCAATTCAACCATTATGGTTGACTCATTTTATTGAAATTCTATTGGTTCTTGAATTTCAACTCACAAAATTTATTGTTGGCGCGTTTTCTTATAAGGCCCATTTTAGACCCCAAATTTCCTCTAATGTTGTTCTTTGTTATGATTTGGAGTTGGACTAGATGGAATGAAAAATTCTATTGATGGTAGAAAGTTAAATCATTTAGCTTTATGCAGTCCCTTGATAGAAACGAGCTTGACATAGATTGATGTGAAATAAGGCTAAGACACAACAAGGTTTAGTTGTAAAAGAGGTAGTATAAATTAGAACTCAGAATAAATTGTTCTTTGTTATGATTTGGAGAGTACAACTATGTTATAATTGAACCAAATGGAATGAGACATTTTGATGATAGAAAGTTAAATCTTTTAGCTTTATGATAAGTGGAGAGTCCACTTTGCAAAAACCACCCATACAAAATCATTTAAAAGATGTAACTCACATCCAAATAATGATTATACTTTCACCAAAGTTTTTTTTCAATATGTATATTTCTTCCTTGCATCTTGACATTATTAATAATTAATCCAATACATATTGATATTATTAATAATATATTTCTTCCAATGCATATTGACCTTATTAATTATTAGCGTTTTTAATGTGGATTGATATTTTAATGTTTTTAATGTGGATTGATGATAATTAAAAACTTTTATCAACTTTAAATTTTATAATTATTTCTTATGAAATAAGTTGGCTAAGTAAGAGGTGGCTTTTAAATTATATTGATTAAAATTTAGACATAATCTCCTTTCAAATTATTAAATTATGAAAAATTATGAAAAAATTAATTAAATAAATTAAGTGAAGAAAAAGATACTATTTAGATGGCTTCTATCTCAGGATTTCTACTGTTAAGGTAAGCTCACCTAGAATTAAAAAAAACATATAATTCAAATAGCTTATATCTCACTAATTGTTCACTTAATCAACCATGAAAATAATCTTTGAAATTACAAATAATGTATTTGAATATTTGATATTATTTTGTTTAATTTAAATTTTAAAAATAATAATTTAATTAAATATTTGAATTATGACTCAAATCATCAATCATCAAATTGCTTCTATGGCACTGCCTAGGATCTTGGCAGCTCTTAGGTCGGCTTGCTTCCTTGTTTACTGAAATCTATAGATTAATCACTTTCCCAATAAGAACCTTGTGCCTGGTGACAAGAAGTGTTATCACTCTAGGAAACTCCTCTAGGTTGCAACTCGAGGATGCCTGGTAACTTAAATGTTTTTATGGTTTTCTAAGTGGATCAAGTCAGGTGACCTACAAGACCTCACACTCTCAAGACCTGCATGAAACTCAATCAGGGATAAGGCTTCTAACTACCACTGTTCAGAGGTTTGATAATATGGTGCAGAGATGGAGAACTTATCATGCTAGCAAATTCATACATAAAACAGATATATATAAATAGTTGATCATAACAAGGAAAGTACTTATAATTCAAATCATCAATATGCCAATAGGATGACAGCAATCAAACATCAATTAACCTGAATAAACCTGAATAACACATTCAAGCATAAGCACAGAATAGACAAGAAATAGAAACTGAACATATGATAGCAAAAGACCTTATATTAGGTCATGAGCAATATGAGAAGCTTGGCAATAGTAATGGTCTACAAGTCCCCAAAGTCAAACATTTTCTTCAAAATAATTTCTTAGGCTTTATAGCCTTTACAAAAATATTCAGATCCTGAAAATTGGATCTGTTTTACTAAAAATAAATAAAATTAATGTTTTTTGCAAAATTAGGCTAAAACCCCTAATTTAACTACTAGTCTATCTAACGCTAACTCTTGTTTACTCATTGAACTTTTTGATGACTGCAATGAGCACTGAAGTATAGCTTTAACCTGTCATCTGATAGATAAGCCACTATTGGTAAAAAATAGGTAGGGTTTGTGACCTTTTTCTCCATGGTTGTATCCTCAAAACTAGAACAGACCTCTCCTAATGGTGTTTTCCAACAAATTTCAGCTTTATATTTCATCCTTGAGGTAGTTGTACTCACCAAAACTAGTTCTGCATGCCAAAACATCTTTTTGCACCCTTTTCTGCGTTCGGTGGCTAATGAACAGCTGTTACATTCGCCTAAGCCACTGAAAGCTCTGTTTTCTGCAAAATTTTATTTAGCCTTTAAATCAGACTTTTACACTTTACTCCTGTCCTTCTGGTACTTTCTCAACCTGCATAAGATTTGGAATATCAGCAATATCATGGGCTACCTCCAAATTCTGAAGGCTAATAGTTGCCTCTGCTAGGGTTTCCAGCGCAAGGTGTGTTCTAGGGTTTGAATCTTTCTTCTGCAGCCTTGACCTTCTTATCATCCTGTAGAGCTTGGATTTATCCTTCATCAATCTTAGATTTCTTCAACCTGTATAACAGCAGCATCATGGGCTGCCTCCGGATCCTGCAAGTTGTTGTTGCCTCTGCTAGGGTTTCCAGCGTAAGATGTGTATTAGGGTTAGCGTTTGGATTTTCCTTCTAAGACCTCTAGTTCATGTATTTTCCCTAATAGCCGGTTGATTCTCTGGGACCTAGGTTTGATCTTTGAACTCTTCAACATCTACAGCAAATCTTCATGGACTGATAGATGAGGTCGAAAATGCCACCTAGAGGATTGACAGGTCATCTTTTGCCCTAAAACTTTGGCCAAACTGCTGAAAACTGGGGCTCAGAGATGTATTTAGTCCTTCAAATATGTGACACATGTGTATAAACCAAAAGAGGTTTGTGTATATTGTTTTGTTGTGAGAAAAAACCTCTCTTTGTTTTTTGGAATTCGTTTTAATTTTCCCGGGATATGGATTTCAAAAACATGTGTCAAACAAGAAATTATGAGATCCGAAAATTAGGTCTCAGAGATGGATTCGATTCTCCCAATATGCAACACCTGTAGGAAAATTGAGAGAGGTTATTGTTCTCTGACTTGTTAGGAACAAAAAACTCTGAGCGTTTTGCAAAATGATTCTCTAGTCGCTTAGAATCACCGTTTAAAAAAAATGCCTTTTCACAGTAAAACGACACTTTCTGTGGCTTGGAGCGCCCTAAAATTTCGGTCTTAGCTACCGAAAGCAGGGCTTTCAGTGGCTAATGAACCGTTGGTACGTTCACCTAAGCCACCGAAAGTCCCTTTTCAAAAAACGTGATCAACAGGCTTTCGATGGTTAACGTGGTCCTGAGTCGAAGTTGTTAGTTTCCGAAAGCTGGCTTTTCGATGGCTAATGAACTATCGAAAAGTCTGCCTACGCCATCGAAAGCTTTCCAATTTTCTTGAAAAATAGAGCACCAGCTATTCAAACTTTGTTAATCACAAATAAAATCTCAAAATGCATCTTGAAATCCTCATCATTGAGCAAAAATAAATTTTCTGAGTTTGACTGAGTGAAAACTAATTTATTTAGGAGATAACATCTGGCTCCTACTCAAGGATGGGAACCTCTTTGTGAGTTTCCAAGAACTCTAGACCAAAATTCCTTTCCTGAAAAATCAGAATTGAACCTATCTTCTACTGTACCATTGGACATGGAGTCATTTGTCCTTTATAACTAATACCCTGGAATCTTCCTATAGCCCGCTTTGCTTATTTATGGAAACAACTGAAAATGACCTAACTGCTCATATTAAGAGCTTATTTTCCTACCTATTCCTACTCCTAATTCTAATCAGTAGAGGCTTCTTATCACGTGACAACATGCTTCCAATGAAGCCATGTTAGAATTTGCTCTGTTGAATTTATCATTGATCTTGACCCCAAAAATAAATGAAACCCTAGCATGCAGCAATGTAGTTTCAAAGGGTGACAGAACCAGCTATCATCTGACAAAAATATTTTGATATCTATGTTGCTTATAAGTTCCATATAGTCAGCAACAGGGTCATAAAAAACATAAAGGAATACCTCTCTATGATGTTGTTCCAACTCAATGAAATGTTGTTTCTAGCTGCTTTCAGTGATCTCCACGTTAACTGTAGATTGCTCAACCTCAGACTGGGAAGGATGAGTTATGCCCTGCTGTTCTGGACTTTTCAGATCATCATCTTCCTCTTCATATTTGTTGCATTCTTCCTTTGTCTGCAAATCAGAAAACTGAGGGCTACCTTTAGTATTTGTTGTAGATCCAAATTTGTTACATGTTGTTCCTTCAATCTGCTCATTATCTTTCGGGTTTCCAAAGGGGACAAACTGATCTTCTTGACACCCTAAGTCAGCAGATGCATTTGGTACAAAGTCAAAAGCATCTATATTATGGTTAACATTTTGAAGATCATTAATATCTCAATCACAATGAGAGGTGTCCCCTATTGCAGCATACTCTTCATAGCTATCATTAACTGCATCATGCATATGTCTCTGATCATCTCTTTGCTGAAAAGTAGAACTAAAATAAATTCCAGAAGTGGACAAATCCACACAAAATTTAAAATCTTCTTCATCATCATCAGCAGCCTTTCCATCAAAATTTAATACAAAAGGTACATAAGGAGAAAAACAATTTTCTTGTTGTTCTTCTTTATTACTTGATGACCTCTGTAAATTTATCTCCTCCTGTCTGCCGCTGTTTCCCCTAGTCTGTAAAACTAAAAACTGTGGATAACTCTTACTGATTTCTATTGGCTTTTGACCAACAGAAAACTGATCCTCATGGTTCATAATGAAAGAGATTAACTCTTCAAATTTATGGAAATCAGAAATAATAGTATTCGGAGAACCTTCATCTTCTTCATTACTCCTTTCTAATTTATGTTTATGGGAAAGTACCTCATCGTGAAGATCATAAGAGAGATGAGGCAGCTCTTGAGGGAGATATTCTTCTCTATTTACCTTTTCATCCTGAGAATGCAACTTATATTCTTCACAACAATTATCAAATGCAAACTCATCTGAATAGTACCTTTTACAGTGCTCAGTGAATGCTCGATGAAAATCTTTCAATGATGAAATGCTAGAAGGGGGTAAAGAAAAATACCACTAATGTGCATTGCCATATAATGAATACATGAACATCTTCATGCTGCTGATCTAATAGATCCATGCACTCGTGAAACTTGAGGAGGTGTTCTGCAGGATTGTCTTCTTCCTCCTCTTTGAAGACAGGTAGAAAATCTCCCCATTCAGACATATCAGGTACTAAATGTGGGAAACCAGGAACTGAAGAGAATTCAAGAGGTGCAAACCTCCGAGCCAACAGAGCAGCAAATGCTTTTGACATATTAATATTGTGAAGTCACCACTGAATTCATCCTTCATGGAGTCGCTAGGGATGAGATCTTCACAAGCAACACTGGTTGAAGATTCCTCAACCCTAAAATTTTCTAATTTGCTTATAAAATTCTGAGAATCAAATGTTTCAGTAGAAGAAATAATAGCAGGAATATCTCTTGAAATACCTGATGTGGCTTCCTTTGCAGCTCTGGAGGTATGTCTTAGTGAAGCCCTAGCTCTTCTTAGAATCTCTTCTGGATCTGAAACATGTGTTACTGGTGGCCCTTTAAGGTTTGCTTTGGTACTTGGTCTTCTTAAAGCTGTCTTATTCCAATGGAGTCGCCAGATAGATGATTACAACCAGAATAGTGTCCAAAATTTGTCTATAATCAAAGTAGGATCTATGTCGTCTCCCATGGAAGCTGAGCTTCAGTCTCCTTTCCTCGGCAACGGCGCCAATTTGTTGTCACTCCAGGAAACTCCTCTAGGTTGCAGCTCAAGGATTCCTGGTAACTTAAATGTTTTTATGGTTTTCTAGGTGGATCAAGTCAGGTGACCTACAGGACCTCACACTCTCAAGACATGCATGAAACTCAATCAGGGATAAGGCTTCTAACTACCACTGTTCAGAGGTTTGATAATATGGTGCAAAGATGGAGAACTTATTATGTTGGCAGATTCATACATAAAACATATATATATAAATGGCTGATCATAACAAGGAAATTACTTATAATTCAAATCATCAATATGTCAATAGGATGACAGCTATCAGACATCAATTAACCTGAATAAACCTAAATAACACATTCAAGCATAAGCACAGAATAGACAAGAAATGGAAGCTGAACATATGATAGCAAAAGAGCTTATATTAGGTCATGAGCAATATGAGAAGCTTGACAATAGTAATGGTCTACAAGTCCCTGAAGTCAAACATTTTCTTCAAAATAAGTCTTAGGCTTTATAGCCTTTACAAAAATATTCAGATCCTGAAAAATTGGATTTGTTTTACTAAAAATAAATAAAATTAATGTTTTTTGCAAAATTAGGTCAGAAACCCTAATTTAACTACTAGTCTATCTAAAGCTAACTCTTGTTTACTCATTGAAATTTTTTATGACTGCAGTGAGCACTGAAGTATAGCTTTAACCTGTCATATGATAGATAAGCCACTATTGGTAAAAAACAGGTAGGATTTGTGACCCTTTTCTCCATGGTTGTATCCTTAAAACTAGAACAGACCTCTCCCAATGGTGTTTTCCAACAAATTTCAGCTTTATATTTCATCCTTGAGGTATTTGTACTCGCCAAAACTGGTTCTACGTGCCAAAACATCTTTTTACACCCTTTTCTGCTTTCGGTGGCTAATGAACAACTGTTGCGTTCGCCTAAACTACCAAAAGCTCTTTTTCTGCAAAATTTTATTTAGCCTTTAAATCAAACTTTTACACTTTACTCTTGTCCTTCTGGTACTTTCTCAACCTGCATAAGATTTGGAATATCAGCAATATCATGGGCTACCTCCAAATTCTGAAAGCTAATAGTTGCCTCTGCTAGGGTTTTCAGCGCAAGGTGTGTTTTAGGGTTTGAATCTTTCTTCTGCAACCTTGACCTTCTTATCATCCTGTAGAGCCTGGAGTTAACCTTCATCAATCTCAGATTTCTTCAACCTGTATAACAGCAGCATCATGGGCTGCCTCCGGATCCTGCAAGCTTGTTGTTGCCTCTGCTAGGGTTTCCAACGCAAGATGTGTTTTAGGGTTAGGGTTTGGATTTTCCTTCTAAGACCTCTAGTTCATGTATTTTCCCTAATAGCCGGTTGATTCTCTGAGACCTAGGTTTGATCTTTGAACTCTTCAACATCTGCAGCAAATCTTCATGGATTGATAGATGAGGTCGAAAATGCCACCTGAAGGACTCACAGGTCAACTTTTGCCCTAAAACTTTGGCCAAACTGCTGAAAACAAGGGCTCAGAGATGTATTTGGCCCTTCAAATATGTGACACATGTGTATAAACCGAAAGAGGTTTTTGTATATTGGTTTGTTGTGAGAAAAAACCTCTCTCGGTTTTTTGGAATTTGTTTTAATTTGCTCGGGATATGGATTTCAAAAACATGTGTCAAACAGGAAATTCTGAGAGCCGAAAATTAGGTCTCAGAGATGGATTCGATTCTCCCAATGTGCAACACCTGTAGGAAAACTAAGAGAGGTTATTGTTCTCTGACCTGTTAGGAACAAAAACCTCCGAGCATTTTGCAAAATGATTCTCCATTCGCTCAGAATCATTGTTTAAAAAAAATGCATTTTCAGAGTAAAATGCCACTTTCAGTGGCTTGGAGCGCCCTGAAATTTCGGTCTTAGCTGTCGAAAGCAGGGCTTTCGGTAGATAATGAACCGTTGGTGCATTTTCCTAAGACACCGAAAGTCCCTTTTCAAAAAACATGATCAACAGGCTTTCGGTGGTTAACGTGGTCCTGAGCCGAAGCTGTTAGCTGCCAAAAGCTGGCTTTTCAGTGGCTAATGAACTGTCGAAAATTCTGCCTAAGCCACCGAATGCTAAAATTTCAAATTTTCTTGAAAAACAGAGCACCAGCTATTCAAACTTTGTTAATCACAAATAAAATCTCATAATGCATCTTAAAATCCTCATCATTGAGCAAAAATAAATTTTCTAAGTTTGACTGAGTGAAAACTAATTTATTTAGGAGATAACAAGAAGGGTGGGATAAGTATTTCCATTGTTCTCCATTTTGAAGATTCGAGTTAGGATTGCTACCCACCTTCTAGGGTGATGCTTGAGCTGCTTTAGTAGGCCTCGTCTATTCAGGTAAGTGTTTAAAAATTCTTGTCAGAAATGTGAATGCTCCATCCCAACACCATTAGTTATAGAGTGATTTTGTTATAGAGTGATCCATGTAAGGCGCTCCAACCAACTAAAGCATATATAGTATGTTGCCTTTAAGTAGATTTATGAGCATCTGAAGTTGTAGATGCCATTCATTTTTCTTTGTTTGATGCCTTATGCAAAGTTGGATACGTCATAATTCATATTTTTTTATTGATTTTAATAAAGTGCCATTCATTTTTCTCAGTTTAATGCCTCATGCAAAGTGGGATATGTCATAAAAAAGATATCTCTTGACAGGTGATCCGATAGATTATTCATCTTCAAAAATTGCACTGATCCAACATGGTACAATAGCTATTAATCTATGGTTCAAAGAACATAACATATGCTAAACATAGTGCACGACTAGCCTTAGGGGCCGCGCGGTCCGACATAACATCGTGCAGCTTGTATGGGCCGCACAGCTTGCGCAGTGATAGTATGGACCGCGCAGTTTGTGCACCGTCAAGAGGTAATATAAAATGGTTTGTGGCAAAGCCCGCGCGGTCACATATGTTGCGATGCTGCGACATTGGTTATATGCTGCGATGCTGCGACATTGGTCATATGTTGCGTACTGCGACATTGGTAAAGTTGATGGTGACATCAAACGGTTACGTTACATGTGGCATAGCCCGGTTGCAGGCTATTGCAGCGTGTTGTGAGTCAACATGTGCGTGGAGTTAGTCGCAACGGTTCGGGGATATGGAACGTCGTGGTAACATAACGCTTGTGCAGCGATTTGGCGGGATTGCATGGTTCAGTTTAGCATATGGTTGTAATGATAATAAAGAAGATAACAGCTGTCGAACCCATTACTTATGGGGGGCCACAGAACGTTAAATAGGGGATTTGCTGGCCACATTAAAAAAACGACAGAGGGAGACTCAGAGTGTGTTAGAACACAGAGCTTCGTTTTTTTGTTATGAGAAGCTTGGGGAGTTGCTGTGAAGTGTCCAGATGCTGTTTTTGTTTGAAGTCGACATTCTTTGTTATATTTTAGCTTGCTTTGCCTTTCGAAGGCTAAATGTAATTTTCTAGAAGAGAGGTCTTAAAGACTTTGTACAGCATTCTGTTTACAGTTGCTGAAGTTGATTCCAGAACCATTTGTACTATCTTAAAGAGATTAATTGGATCGGTACCCATTGGAGAGGGACCCGGAAACGTAGCCCAGTGGAGGGGGTGAACTCCGTTATCAACTTCTGTTTGTGACTCTCTGTTTCGGTGTTTTCTCATTTCTGTTTTAGTTTGGCTGTTTCATTTCCTGTTTAGTTTGTTGTTATATCATATTTCAGCATTTAATTAATTGTTAAAGCTATTTGATGAATTCAGCAAACTGATTAACGCATTCTTTAAATAAACTTTTAATGCACTCAAGTTGAGGTCCGACAGAGCCTTATTATGGTATCAAAGCAGGTTAATTGCTTGTGCAAGTTTGTGAATGCTTACCAGGGCTAGGTTAAATATTGGTGAAGGAGAATTGATTGAAGGAGAACATTCTCAAGAACCACGTCTTCTCCACGAGGGGAAGAAAAAGGACATACAGAACGGGAAAAACCTGTTATTTCTGAAACTGAGTTTCTGGAGGCTTTCATGAGCATGAAAGCCATGATGGAAATTCTACTCGATGAGCGAGCAGAAAGGAAGAAGAAAGAAGAAGGATCTTCATCCAAAGATGCAGAAGTGAAGAAGGAAGAAAAGGGTAAAGGAGTAGGAGGTGATGGTGATCCTCCTGAAACTAATCAAACTTTCTCTTCTTCTCATACTTCTCATTCGAATAATGCAAGTCCTAATATGCCTTATTTCAAATTGGATGTGAAATTTGAATTACCTATTTATAATGGAGATTTAGATGCTGAAAAGTTAGACAATTGGATCAAGCAGCTTGAAGTATATTGCAAGGTGCAGGGCATTAATGATGACCCTTCCAAGATTCAATTGGCCACTTTGAGGATGAGTGGTATGGCTCTTACTTGGTGGGAGAGCAAGATTCAGCAAGATCTTCGAAAGAATGATAAAATTATTTCAATTTGGAATGAATTCATTGAAGTATTAAGGAAGCAATTTTATCCTTTAGGACATATTCAACAATTAACCATGAGTTGGCAAATGTTCAGACAAGCTAAAGGACAAAGCATTCAAGATTATACTCATGAATTCAGAAAGAGGGCTACTGCATTGAATGTTTCATTAGACACACAGGAAACTCTTCTTAAGTACATTGGTGGCATGCATTCTTATTTGAAGCATACTTTGTTGATGTTTAACCCCAGTAATTTGGATGATGTATGTGTTCAAGCTACACATTTAGAAGCCAGGGGTAAGCATGCTAATGATACTTTTGTGAATAAATCCTTTAAATTTGACAGCAAATCGAAAGGTAAAGATACGGGGAAAAAGAAGATGGCTACTGTTAAGAAAGAGGGTGAAAAGCCTACATGTTCGCATTGTCAAAAAGAACATGATGTCTCTAAGTGTTGGAAACTCCATCCAGAGTTAAGGCCAAAGAAGTACGGAGAAAACAAGGATAAAGGCAAAGCAAAAGCTACTGCAGCAGTTATTCAAGACTTGGGATCCGACTCAGGTGATGAAACAAAGGTTACAACTGTCGGAATCCAGGGTAAGAATAAAAGTATCTCACTTCCCATTGATGCAAAATCAAGTTCTAGTGCAAGTACAAATCTGCCATCTACTTCTAAGCAAAGTGATAAAAATAGAAATGCATTGTTTCATGTTCGTGTCATTGCAAATCACACAAAGATTGATACATTGTTTGATAGTGGTTCACAAGTAAATCTGATATCAGAAGAAGTGGTTAAGAAATTGCATTTAGTTACTATGCCTCATGAAAAACCCTATCCTCTTGGTTGGGTTACTAATGATACACAATTGCAAGTTACAAAGAAATGTGTATTAAAGTTTGCCATCACTGAAAAGTTTATGGATGAGGTAGAATTGGATGTAGTACCACTTGACATTTGTGGAATTGTACTTAGGAGTCCATATTTGTATGACCGGAAAGCAGTCTTTTATAGAGAGCAGAATAAGTATCATCTTTTTTAAAATGGTGTGGAATATATTGTACGAGCACATAAGATAAAAACAAATCTAGAAATAGTTTCTGCAGGACAACTGAAGAGGTTGGTAAATGCTAGTAAGAATTTTGTGTTAATGATGGTGAAGATGAAAAATAATGAGATCTCTAAATCTTTTGAAGGGTGTGACCCTAAGCATAAATCTGAACTGATTGAAATCATTTCTGAGTATGATGATTTGTTTCAAAATCCGAAGGGGTTACCACCAAAGAAAGAGATTCAGCATGAGATACATTTGCAGCAGGATGTGCCACTCTCGAACATAGCCATGTACCGAATGTCTGTAATGCAGAATGAGGAAATCAAGAAGCAGGTTCAGGAGCTAATTGAGAAGGGGGTCATCTGGCCAAGCACTTCTCCTTGTGGCTCTCCTATAGTCTTGGTTCCGAAAAAGGATGGGTCTTGGAGGATGTGCATCGACTATAGGGCCCTTAACAAAATCGTCATTAAAAACAGGCATCCTCTTCCTCGCATTGATGATTTGCTTGATCAGTTGAAACATGCAACTTACTTTACAAAATTAGATCTGCGTAGTGGGTATCATCAAATCCAGGTTGCTGAAAATGATGCCTGGAAAACAGCGTTTAAAACAAAACAGGGTTTGTATGAATGGCTTGTGATGCCGTTCGGGCTCTGTAACACACCTGCTACTTTCATGCGGGTCATGAATGATGTCTTTCGTCCATTCATTGATGATTTTGTAATTGTATATCTGGATGATATCCTAGTGTTTAGCAAAACCTGGGAAGAGCATATTGTACATGTGAAGAAAATTTTAGATGTACTGAAGAAGGAGAAGCTTTATGTAAAAATGTCTAAATGTGAGTTTGCTAAAACTTATTTAGTATATATGGGCCATATCATTGGTGGAGGCCACCTGCGAGTGGACCCAGCCAAGGTTGTTGTTATTGTAAACTGGCCACTGCCTAACACCGTTACTGAAATCAGAAGTTTTCTGGGTGCGGTTCAGTATTGGAGGAAATTCATTTCTGAGTTTTCTTCCATTGCTGCTCCATTACATGCGTTGACAAGTGTTAAAGAAATTTTCCAGTGGGGAGGCAAGCATCAGAGAGCCTTCGACACTTTGAAGGAAAGGATTAGCACAGCACCAGTTCTGACATTGCCAGATTTGCAGCAGCCATTTGAGATCGAAACCGATGCCAGCGGGTTTTCCATGGGAGCCGTTTTGATGCAAGGGAGGAAGCCAGTCTGTTACCATTTAGAAATGTTCTCTACTGCGGTAAGTATCTATCCGACTTATGACAAAGAATTGTATGCTTTAGTACAGAGTGTGAAGAAGTGGAAACATTATATCATGAAAAAAGAAACAGTCATACATACTGATCATCAGCCACTTCAATATTTACAATCTCAAACTAAAGTACAGCAAAGTAGGCATTTAAGATGGATGGGATTCTTGCAACAGTTTCATCTTGTAATTAAATACAAAAAGGGAATTCACAATAAGGTAGCAGACATGTTATCAAGGCCTCCTACAAATGCTTCAATCATTCTTCAAAACAGTTCATTAACACATGAAAGTTATATTGAACAGTATGCAGAAGATAAAGATTTTAAGAAAGTATATGCATCACTAATACATGGTAAACAGGAAGAGAACTATTATGTGCATAATCAACTCTTGTATCATCTCGGTAAACTCTGTATTCCAGAGAAAGAGAAAATGCATGTGATTCGAGAAGCACATAGTTCATTGATTGCAGGACATTTTGGTGCAAGTAAAACATTGTCTGTATTGCAGAATCACTGTTATTGGCCTCAGATGCAAGAAACTGTAGCTAAATATATACGAGGATGTGTTATGTGTGCAACAAGCAAGCCTAGCAATAGGAAATTGGGTTTGTACACACCTCTTCCAGTTTCTTCTCGTCCCTGGGAAAGCATTTCTATGGACTTTGTAGGAGGACTACCTATGTCTAGAAAATGGCATGATTACCTATATGTTGTTGTGGACAGATTCAGCAAAATGTGTATCTTAATGCCATGTAACAAACAGATCATTGCTGAACAAACAGCCCATCTATTCTTTCAAAATGTTTGGGTACATTTTGGGCTACCCATGTCTATTGTATCTGATCGAGATTCCCGGTTCTTGGGAGAATTCTGGTCAACCTTATGGGAGCTTATGGATACCAAGCTTAAGAAAAGTACAGCTTTTCATCCACAGACCGATGGACAAACAGAGGTAGTAAACAGAACAGTGGTTCAGTTGCTCAGAGGATATAGTAGTAAACATCCTAAACTTTGGGATGAGCAGTTGCAGTATATACAGCATGCTTACAATCATGCAGTTCATTCTTCCACGAAAAGATCTCCTTTTGAAACTTGTTTTGGTTATCTGCCAAAAACATCGATGGACATCTCTTTTGGCAAAGATGCAGTGGATGGACATCATGATGCAGATAAAGCTCTAAGATTCATCCAAAGAATCCAAGCGGTGCAGCAGGTAGTTCAAGAACAGTTGGAGAAGAGCCAGGGAAAATACAAAGCCAAGCATGACAAGCATCGAGTTGATCATCAATTTCAGGTTGGTGACAGAGTTTGGTTACATATCACCAAAGAAAGAATGAAAGGTGAAGGTAAAAAGCCTAAGCCTATCAGGTATGGTCCTTTTGAGATCTTGGAAAAGATCGGTACAAATGCTTTTCGCTTGAAGTTACCTCCATACATGCAAATCTATTCAATTGTCAATGTTGAGAATCTTAAATTGTATGAACCTCCTATGATCATGGATGAGGAAACTAACATACAGATTCCTTCAGTTGATAATATGGCACCTGAATACATGAAAGAGTTGCAGGATGATGTTATTCTTGACAGAAATGTAAGGACTTCACGAAGGGGGAATGTTGAGTACCTTCGCGTGGGGCTTAAAGGCATTCATCCTAG
This sequence comes from Pseudotsuga menziesii, assembly GCA_001517045.1. Lineage (NCBI taxonomy): Eukaryota > Viridiplantae > Streptophyta > Pinopsida > Pinales > Pinaceae > Pseudotsuga > Pseudotsuga menziesii. Next base: position 392,825 of record LPNX011227311.1, read on the forward strand.
CAAGGCAAGATGGATGGAGATTGGAAAAGTGAGGGAGCGGTACCCTCACTTACTTGCAGAGTGACTCAAGCTTTTGGTGGTCCAAAAGCTCTCCAATGGAGAGGAATGATCCGGTGGATTATTCATCTTCAAAAATTACACTAATCCAACATGGTACAATAACTATTAATATATGGTTCAAAAAACATAACACATGCTAAACATAGTGCGCGACTAGCCTTAGGGGCCGCACGGTCCGACATAACATCGCGCAGCTTGTATGGGCCGCACAGCTTGCGCAGCTTGCATGGACCGCGCAGCTTGCGCAGTGATGGTATGGGCCGCGCAGTCTGTGCACCGTCAAGAGGTAATATAAAATGGTTTGTGGCAAAGCTCGCGCGGTCACATATGCTGCGATGCTGCGACATTGGTTATATGTTGCGATGCTGCGACATTGGTGAAGTTGATGGTGACATCAAACGGTTATGTTACATGTGGCATAGCCCGGTTGCAGGCTATTGCAACGTGTTGTGAGTCAACATGTGCGTGGAGTTAGTCGCAACGGTTCGAGGATATGGAACGTCGTGGTAACATAACGCTTGTGCAACGATTTGGCGGGATTGCATGGTTTAGTTTAGCATATGGTTGTAACGATAATAAAGAAGATAACAGTTGTCGAACCCGTTACTTATGGGGGGCCACGGAACGTTAAATAGGGGATTTGCTGGCCACATTAAAAAACCGACAGAGGGAGACTCAAAGTGTGTTAGAACACAGAGCTTCGTTTTTTTATTATGAGAAGCTTGGGGAGTTGTTGTGAAGTGTCTAGATGTTGTTTCTGTTTGAAGTCGACATTCTCTGTTATATTTTAGCTTTCTTTGCCTTTCGAAGGTTGATTGTAATTTTCTACAAGAGAGGTCTTAAAGACTTTGTACAGCATTTTGTTTACAGTTGCTGAAGTTGATTCCAGAACCATTTGTACTATCTTAAAGAGATTAATTTGATCGGTACCCATTGGAGAGGGACTCGGAGACGTAGCCCAGTGGAGGGGGTGAACTCCGTTATCAACTTATGTTTGTGACTCTCTGTTTCAGTATTTTCTCATTTCTGTTTCAGTTTAGCTGTTTCATTTCCTGTTTAGTTTGTTGTTATATCAGATTTCAGCATTTAATTAACTATTAAAGCTATTTGATGAATTCAGCAAACTGATTAACGCATTCTTTAAATAAACTTTTAATGCACTCAAGTTGAGGTCCGACGGATCAACAGGGAAGAGTACTTCAATAGTAAATGGCCGAAGGAAAAAAATGAAGAACATCAAGATCAAGATCAAACCATGTTGGTAGAGAATTTATAGCGCAGGGGTGAAAATGAAGATGATGAAGCCATGACAGATACGAAGATGCCAACATAAAAAGTTGGACAAGATCGTATGGCATCTGCACGACCAGATCTGTGAATGGCGTATCCTCATCAACCACCTTCCACAGTGAGAACCAAGCTCAACAGTAACCAGGAGAAAGTAGGGTCAACATCCATTAATTGGTTCCACCTCCTTCGTGACCGAGAGTGTGGCAACAACATCACGAAGCTGTCAAATATTTTTAGGGATTATGATTTAAAAACCTTTGATATTGCTATTGACATGAGTGATATTAACCAATTGGTCATGGCTGGCGACATAATACGTGTTATTCATACCAATGATAATAGCACTGGGACCTATATTGATCCATTCATGCGACATTAAATCTTGGCTTTCATTGATGATCTTGACAATCATATAATCAACCAATTGCCCAGGAGATTCTATTTTTCCAAATACATTCTCCATATTGATTCATTGATTTAATCGTTGCTCTGTTGGAGTAACCACAGATTTTTATAAGCATTGAAATTCCATCCATAAAAGCAGGACTATCTACAACCCACAAACAGCTTTTTCAGGGCATGATTTATGATTGGGATCTTGATATTCCAAATTGCAAGGGCATGATTTATAATCAGTTAGAGAGAATGTTCAAGATTTTTGATTTAAAAGAATACACTCAGTGGTTTACAATACCAGAACCAGCTAGTAATTTACAATATCAGATTCAGTCAGCTCTTAATTACAATACAATGCAAGAACCAGTGTTAGTAACTTTAAATTTGGAAGTCTGGGAAATACGGACATGGTGATCCATCAAACTGTCTAAAAGAAGTCAATTTTGTTTAGAATTTACTCCATATGCAATGGGAAACTTGGTAAAGAATATTTTCTCCCTCTTTATGGTGGAAAAGCTTAGGCAAAATTAGCCCTACTATGTGGCAGTGATAGAATGGTTGTGCAACAGGTATCCAGGCAGCTGGAAGTAGTAGACATAAGTTATGAAAATCATGTTCTCGTAAAGTAAAGAAAACAAATATTCACACAACGTTCTAGCCCTACTATTTAAATAAAAATTCCAAGTTCATCTCTTATGACTATTTTGATTGAACGGCTCGAGTTTGTAATCTAGAAGGTGAGATTTTAGCCACACTTTAAAACCACCGAATATTTTGGATGAGATTTTGTTGGTGATCTCACATTGGTAAGAATCAGTGTTAGCAGTATTGTTACAGGAGAATGTTTTGGCAAAGATTAGCATGGATATTTCAAATTGTTTTCAGGGCAAATAATAAGGGAGTTTGTAGCGTATGGTCTAACAGATTCTATGACATTGGAGACATTAATAACTATTCGGAATTTGAATTATATGATAGTATGGACTCGAAGAATATGAAAACTCAGGCGATGAAGAAGACAAGTGAACAACATTTCACCAAGAAATTGATAACCTCTACAAATTTCCAACAACTAATAATTTAACTATTGCATTACGTGTTGGTACATGAATCTTTTATCAGAGTCATCAACCAAACTGATCTAATAAACTAGAGACGCACCCATGCCAAAAGAACCTTCATAATGGCAGACAATCTTTCATCCACTCACGATCTCAAGAGCCACATCCCATAACTATAAACGTCTTTGCAAAGCATACTCAGGCGCTATGTAGCCTCTGCCTCATGAAAATTTGTGGCACCTATAAATAAATGATTTGATTCGACCTTGAGAAAAAAATATAATAATAATCAATATATAAATGAATTACACAACTTAAAATGTTCCACACCTTCGGCTAGAAACATGGTTTCTCCTTTAGGAAATATTTAAAAGCTTCAACACAAATAAGTGAAACGATATACATATTTTAAAAAACAGCTTGAATGGTGAAAAACTTAGGATTGATGATGGCAACCTACCTGCTTGTTAAGAATTTTATATGACATAAACTCGTATACCTACAAGGGAGACCAATAACCAAATAAACTAACAAGACTACCATGACGGACCCTGGCAAGGTGCTTCACTCATGTCCAACAAAATCCCCCAACTACCAAGTTGAGGTAACAACAATAGAAGCCCACTCAAATTCAAATTCAAATTCAAATAAATGAAACGCTGGTGTTAATAATTCATTTCAAATTCAAATTTTTGCATGTGGTTTTCCCTCTCTGTGTTGCCCTCGACCAGAAGTAAATAATGTGTTAGCTGGATTGGACATCGAACTTTTCCGTCGCCAGAACCGGTGGATACCATGAACGTCCATACCTCATCCCATGGATAGGTGCGGCTCATGCCATGGATGGGTGTGGATGGGTATAGATGGATGGGGCTTATGTCATGGATGGGTGCCGATGGGTATAACACCTATAAGTCTTGCCGTGCAACTAACCCTCCAAAGAATGTGTGCTTCTCAATGACTAGGGCACCTCCAAAATACAATAAAATTATTTATGTGTACTTGACCAAATCCCTCAAGCTGGTTGCTCCTTTTCATCTAACAATCTTTGACCAATTTACATAACTTTTTTAAGCATGTTCTTTTCCAAAAAGCAGCCAATGACCCTTCCTTGAAGCTTGAGCACTACCCTCTAATCAAGCTGGACACTGAAAACTGGTCGTTCCTTCCTCTTTTCTGATGTTGTTAAAACCAATACAGGTATAACTCTAACAGGAGATTGATGTTCTGAGAATAACAGAGCAGAATCTGACTCAGATGATTATATGCAAAGAACAATAAGAACCCTGACGTATGTTCAATCAGAAAAGCTTCACCCATATGGAAAGAACAACAGCCCATCTTGCACTCAAAAATATCTGTAAGTCGTTCAAGTCTTCCCTCATCGAATCAGGATCTCGCCATTGGGTACTAACTTAAGTGAATAAACTTTTGCACCAAGAGTAACCATTGGGTATACTTTAGCATTTTTCAGACGATCAAGCTGCAGGCGCACATCAAGCAATTTAAGGATGGGATGGACCACAAGTGAGTTATTGTAGGTCCATTGATTTGTCTCTCTGGCCTCTAACAGCATTGCATATCAAGGGAGTAAGCTATCCACCCGACTATTTGCACAGGGACCCACCCTAGACCGTCAAGTGATAGCTTACTCCGTTAATGTTCTATGAGACCTAAAAATTTGCAAAGACAATTAGAAAAAGAGTAGATGAGATCAATAATAATAATAACTTACTCCAGGGCATAGCAAATTCTAACCTCTCTATATGGCTGTGGAGCAAATTCTGATAGCATTTTTCCATCACACATAAAACTTGTGAAACATTTACTTAAGCTGAATTGCAGAAAAGTTCCTTCAAATTGATAATTACCGCACGAAAAAGTTGGAATATTTTATGTGAAACATTTACTTACGCTAACAGTTTCTTCAAATTGAAAATTCCCGCATGAAAAAGTTGGAATATTTTATGTGAAACATTTACTTACGCTGAATTGCAGAAGAGTTTCTTCAAATTGATAATTCACTTAAGAAAAAGTTGGGAATTAAATTGTCCGCAAAATGAGTCATTCAGACTCTTGGAGATAATGTGCATGCTGTAGCCCACCCATTTATTTTTATTGTTTGTTTGTGATGAGTTTTATTTTGAGTTTTTCATTATATTTTCAGCTTCTCATTCAAAATCAAAATCATGAAGTTTCCCATTTTTCATTATATTTTCAGCTTCCCATTCAAAATCTTCATTATGAAGCTTCCCATTCAAAATCAAAATAAAACTCATCACAAACAAACAATCAAAATAAATGGGTGGGCTACCGCAGCAACTTATTAGCCCACATTTTGCAGACAACTTAATTCCAACTTTTTTGTGTGGGAATTATTAATTTGAAGAAACTGTTCTGCAATTCAGCGTAAGTAAATGTTTCACAAATTTTATGTGTGATAAGGCTTTTCCGTTCATGCTATCAAAATTTGCTCCACAGTCATATAGAGAGGTTAGAATTTGCTACCAGTCGAGTAAGCTATTATTATTATTGATCTCGTCCATTTTTCTTCTAACTGTTTGTACAAATTTCTCGGTCTCACAAAACAATAACGGAGTAAGCTATCACTCGATGGCGTAGAGTGGGTCCCAGTGCAAATTGTCTGGTAGATAGCTTACTCCTTGGATTCAGCAGATGTTTACCATTGCTGGATTTCATGAAGCCGACTGATCTGCAAATCTAACATTTGGTAAGTTTCAAGGTACATATCTGCTTAACTTTGCTTCATCAAATCAGGTAGCAGTCTCTCAGTTCTCCGATGTGAAACTGCCCAACAAAAAGGAACTCCATCACTGGTTCAGAATAAATGGTTAGCTAAAAAGACATTATGCGACAAGGATATTTTTCTATAGTTTCAGGATCATAATAAGAGGCTGTGATTTCTTTGAGGATGCTGTTGCTACACGCCTGAGATAATTTTTGATGATCTAGCCTGCGACAGAATGGAGGACTAGCTGCATCTTGTCCTTGGCATGATAAAAGAAAGGTTTGGATCTGCTCTGTGGCCACCGCGCCTCATCTGCTGACTCCCCTTTTCTTTATTTCAGCTGATACTTCAACACTGGATACATGCCATAGATCTACAAATCTGGGCTGTGCCAAAACCTCTAATAATCAACTCTTTAAAATCTCCATTTCTGGGCGTGGCACACAGGAACGGGGTCTGCTGTTATCTTGGTGGTTTGGTTGACTGATTTTGAAGATGCCACAATCACCCAACATTCCAACAGCAAATCTTTTCCAGTAGCCTTTTCCATCCCTATTAAGCAAGGGGAAACTGCTCTCCATTAATTAATTTACCATCATGACTTGGCTGCAGGGAAGCAATAGAGTATCTTATGCTACATCTGAGGCTGAATATAATTCCTACCATTTGTTGAAGATGCATACAACTGCTCTTGTAAACCCTTTTGTTTTCAATCTGTTGCTCCTTCAGCACCACACGACTATGCAAATAAAGTCTTAATATGGTCTGCTAGCTCCAAATTTTCCATAATCAAATTTGTGGAGCCAAATTGGATCACTATATGGGGAACTACAGCTACAACAACAATTGACTTGATCCTGGCTGCAGATTGATTCTGCCATACGTTAAGCCATATGTGGAGAGCAGACTTCTCAAGAACCATCTTCCAGGTCTTGAAACAATCCTCAATACCTCAGCATGATCTACTTTGCTTGACCACTTCCAGACAGCCATACAATGCCTGAAGTATACCCTCTTATCAACTGGAAAATGAACATGCAAACTGTATTCAATTCCTGCAGCACATGCTGTTCATAGTGCACCTGGAAATACATTGCTTCTTGGCTGCTTGCAATTGAGTTGGCATGGTAGATTTGGGAAAATCAAAGAGTCTTCAACACTAACTACTTGCTGATCATCATGAAATCACCAATATCCCATCAAGATCCCATGCTAGGGCATCATCATAATATGCAGCAATAATCTAACACCAAACACCTATGCCATCCATCCATCAAGTGCTTAACACAACCATGAACTCAACCACTTGAAAATGAAGATGTAAAGCATATTAACTCAAGCAACCTGAACCCAAGGCATCAAATATCTAATATAAGCAAGTAACCAAGCAAAACACCATCAAGCCATCACCCATCAATGATCCAAGGACCAAATAGCAACACAACGCTGTGAATCAACACATATAAGCAACATGTGTGTGCACCCCAGTACGATCCAAAACTCCAGCGACCTGTAAACAAAATAGGGAATAACAATGACTTTTCAAGACAGAGTAATTGAAACCTCTCAAAGTTACCTTTAGTCATTACTTTATGCATTTGCAGTCCCTGCAAGACTAAATGAGTAATTCCATTGATGCAGATCAGAGTGTAACAATAATGCTCCTCAAGGTCAATGACAATCCCATATCTTATAACATACTTTCATGTTTCTTTCAAGGTAACAGATGTAGAAAATATCACAGTATTGTTTGAAAACAATTTATATAGTATAAATTACTTTCAAGTTCCTCACCAGGCAGTAGATGTCAAAAAAATCAGAGAAGTTGGTCAAATTTAGCTCAATCTACTTTAAACAAAAAGGCTCAGCAGAGTTAGTGTAGAGTTAGTGTAAAGCTGCAAATAAACTGGATAAGAATTTACAACTGATGTCTATTTCAAATTTGGTTACACCAGCATAGATCCATCTTAAAGGTGGCTCTACCAAGCGTCGAGAGGGATCAAATCTCTCGAGGTGCAAACTCTTTCTTCTCTATCGAATCCAATACTCGCCCATTTTGTCCTTAGAATTGCATCTTCAACATAATATGTGTAGTTGAAAGCATGTTGCCATGGATTATCATGCTACCGCGTATCCTTGCACATTATTGCACACTGCCATGGATGATACCTGAAGGAGTATCACTTCATATATTTGATTGTGCAGGTAATATTTGTGGTAATTAATATCATATTGTTATGGTAGTGTATTAATACTCTTATTACCTATGCAAATCAATTTGTTACCTGCGCAAATTAGTTCCATATCCCCACAAATTAATTGTTGCACTGGATGTTGCATGTATTTATGCATATTCTTGTATTCTCTGGAAGCATCAGAAATGATAATATTGTTGTAGTGATTGAGAGAGAAGGTAATGTTTGTATTAAGTCATTAATTATCTGTATCCCCTAGGTATTAATTCATATTGTTGCAGTCTGTGCATCCACTGAAAATGATAATATTGTTGCAATGAACTGGCATGTAATATTTATATCATATCATTAATTATTTGTATCATATCATTAATTATCAATTATCTGGATAGGTCGAGTATTATTTGCATTACATTGAAATATTGTATTTGCATTACAATGATTAACATGATAGTAATGTTCATCCGCGAGATGTAGAATAGTTGGTGGCGAGGTATGGTTAAGACGCCTCGGTCGCCGGTTCTAATCTCGTCGGGATGCCCCTGGTTCCACCACTTAAGTCCAGGGATGATACAATCCCACCACATTCTCGACAACCGAAGTCACCGAATACAATTACGAGATAAATCACTCCCTATCACTTTAGAACTAAGTCCAAGGATGATGCAATCCTACCACGTTCTTGAGTACTGAAGTCACCGGAATCATTCTGAACAAAAGTTCAAGGATGATACAATCCTACCATGTTCTCGAGTATCGAAGTCACCGGATCCATTCTGAACAAAAGTTCAAGGATGATACAATCCTACCACGTTCTCGAGTACCGAACTCACCGGATCCATTCTGAACAAAAGTTCAAGGATGATACAATCCTACCACGTTCTCGAGTACCGAAGTCATCGGATCCATTCTAAACAAAAGTTCAAGGATGATACAATCCTACCACATTCACGGGGACCGAAGCCTCCGAATACATTCTGAATAAAAGTTCAGGGATGATGCAATCCCACCACATTCACGGGGACCAAAGCTTCTAGATACATTCTGAACAGAAGTTCAAGGATGATACAATCCCACTACATTCACGAGAACCTGAAGTCACCGGATCTATTTTAGACAAATGTCCCGGGATGATACAATCCCTCTTCATTCTCGAAGACCGAAGTCACTGGATCACTTTAGGACAAATGTCCAGGGATGATACAATCCCACTGCTACATCATTGCTCCACCTTTCGAGGAAGGTATTTCCGAACAACACTAAGCTTGTCTCGAAAGTGTTCGAACTTTACCCGAGACAGAGGCTTCGTCAACACATCAGTGTTGAATCATCATCTTGTAACATCATCATTTGAACCATCATCATCTACATCTTCAGTATGTGAATATTGAACTATCATCATCTGTATCTCCAGTATTTGAATACTGAAAGCATCATCATCTATATCTTCAGTATAGAAATACTAGAAGCATCATCTGCATCTACAGTATGTAAATACTGAAACATCATCTATATCTTCAGTATGGAAATACTAAAACATCATCATTTGTATCTTATCTCGTATGTAGAAATACCAAATTTCTATGTGCTTCAATGGAACACAGGGTTCTCTGTCATCTCAACTCTGGTTATCACATAGAATCACTGTAGTATCCATCTCCAGGTCAAAGAGACCTGACATCAGCTTCCAAAGCCATATGGCTTCACAACTAGTAGAGCAAGTTGCTATGTATTCTGCTTCAGCCGTGCTAAGAGCAATACTGGACTGTTTCTTGCTAAACCATGGAACTATAGCAGACCCCAGACAAAAGAATCCACCTGATGTGTTTTTTCTGTCCAAGGCCTCTTGGAAGTCTCGCCATACTTTTCTTCATCTTGAGTTATCTCTCGTACCCAAGGTCTTCATCTTTCAAGGTGGATCTACCGCTCTCTGAAGCTCTTTCTTCCATCACGGTGTCTCTGACCCTTGGAGCTTCAGATTCATGTTTATTGGAGTGAATCTTGAATTGTCATCAATTGTTCTTCAGAACAAGGCTCATCCATCTTTTCTTGTAGGAGGTTGTACAAGACCTTTCCTACAAGTCAAATGCACCAGTTGCATGGTTAGAACCATTTTATAGAACATATGCATAACGACAACATTCATCCATATCTCACGGAAACTTTCTAAATGCCTTCCATCTCTACCATGACATCATTGAGATTGTGCACTAATCCAATATGTCAACAAAGAGGTTTCATTCTAGATAAGTAGCAATGGAGAGTTGTATAGCACCATGAGCTACTTACCCATCACATGCATATTAGTAGTATACTGTCATTAATAAAAACATTCTATCATGCATAACACATCAACTGAATATAAAACAATATCATGAAATGACAATTGAATACTTATCTTTTATTCGTTTCGTGGGTAGACTCCTTGATCCTTCTACTTCATCATCGTCTTCATTCATGACATCATCATTTCTTATCCAAATGCTAAGATGGATAAGAGGTTCTTCAAGAATTGAGTTCTTCATATTCCTCATAGCTTGAGGGATCTTTGAATCGTGAGCACTTGATCTTTAGTTGCTCCCATCTCTTCTCTTATTATGAGTCGAGTTTCTTCTTGTGTAAGGCTTTAGCCTCATTTCCCTTTGGAACTGGAACCTCTCCATTTATGTAGGTGTCCAATTCATTTTCTTCAAGAACTAGTGAAATCCTATGCTTCCATGCTCGAAAGTTTTCAGCTTCACCAAGCTTGTCATCAAGCTAGGGTGCTAGGTCATTTTGAAGTGAGAACCTCAAATGTAAATGGCAAAAGATTAGATCTTACCGATTTGAGGTGTTCGTCTTGGTTCCAGATCTGGCTGATCTAGGGTTTGTCAAAGAAACCCTATTTTTCAAAACTTGGAATCTTTCAGATCTGATTGGATAGAAAGATGTGCCTCCTAAAGGCGAGCTGAGCAGCATATTCGTTTTCCCAAAACTGTGATAAGAATTGCAAAATATTTGATGCCCTAGTTTTCTTCAGTTTCTTCTGCAGAATGTCTGATATTGTTTCTGTGGTATCTCTGAAATTACTGCTCCTATGTATCTAAAATTTCGTATGAGGTAGCCTCGTCTGTCTTCTTTTCAACACCGTAGGTTTGAGCAGAATTGGTTTCACCAATTGGGACTTATGCGCGTTTTCCCACAGTGACTTATTTCAGGATTGTTCAAAAGAGCGAACTTGTATGGACTGCCACGTGTCACTATTTCACCTTTGGGGTCTGAAAATTTTACCACAGAAAGTACAGTCTGTGCCCTTTCTGGAACAGCTTGTGTAATTTCATTTGGACCTTCGTAGCCCGAGATATAGCAATTCTCCCTAGGTCACCTATTTAAAGCTGAATCCTGGGAGAAGCTGGAACCCTAACTTGGAGGAATCATATCTCCTAGAATATAGTGAATCGGAGGCTGAAACTTTTACATAGTGTACATCAAGAATTTATCTTCGGACTGTGAAAGTTTTGGCTCCTGAGCCTTCTCCAATATCGAGATATAGTGAATCTACCAAAACTACTAGTTTTAGTATTTTAGGGTTATCAAGCATGAAACCCTAATCTTCAATAGATGTAGCTGTAGCACTATTTCGACTACACAATGACTTCTTTCAGGGTGGCTCTGATACCATGTTGAGTTTTTAATGGTTATATCAGATTTTAAAACATTTAGCATCATAACAACATACCATAAGCCAAAAGATCACTGAAAGATATAAAAAGAAACAACCCAACAAAAGCTTCCTCAATATAGATGCCCCAAAAAATAAAAAGGTAAAACCCAAAACTGATCCTCCTCCTTCTCTAGCTATAGCTCTTTCTCTCTCTCTCTTATGCGCTACACAAGTGAGTGTGTATCAAATGAGAGGCGCCTCACTCTATTTATATTCTTTCGTTCACTTGACATTTAACCTAGTTATGTAGGCTCGAGTAAACTTAACTCAATTATGTAAGCTCGAGTAACCACAACTAGACTAACTTAATATAATAACATATTCCGGAGGGTACTAATGACCCGACTTACAACGGAGGGGACTTCCTCATGACTCTTATTAATCCTCTCGATTAGGAACATCGGGGTACAAAGAAATACAAATGATTCTCCTGATAGAAACATCGAGGATTAATAAAAATATATATAGAATATTCTTCGAAGTTACAATAATTCAACATATAACACTATAGAACCAATATATGATGCCTAAACTATACAATAATATTTCATTGTTGAGTTACAATGTAAATAAGTAAGTGAAACTATGAGAGTGGAGTCACTTTATCCCTGATAACGACAAGGAGACCAAGTATTGTGCAATAAGATGAGAAGCCATTGAGAATTTGTTTGACAAGAGTAGAAGAGAGAGTACAAACTGCCAAAAGCCAAGACAAAATCTAGAACAGTAATTTATATAGAAGAAAACCATAGCATTCAGTTATGTGTGTGCACCTATAACAATTACACTGTCTTCCCAGAAAGATTTCAGATCCTGAGATGGGTATGGTTTCCAATCTTGTTATTGACAGTGAGAAATTGACTCAGCGTGTCATCTGTTGGTAGGTGCCACTTTCGATCTGTCCATTAATGGCAAGTCAGATATTTGTTGTCAGATGTCAAACAAGTAGCATTGTTGATGAGGGTTCTGACTTGAGAGTGTCAACAATAACCAAGTCAAGTATCTTATCCCAGAGATGCTCCAACCCAAGCTTTGTCAAACTACTAGCACAGTTCTACTAAAGCTCTTGAGAGCTTAAGAATTCATAGGTTCAAGCGTTAGTGAGTTTTTCCTCAAACAGTAAAAACCCGGCATGAAGTGGATTCTATATAAAATTGGGTCCATAAGGTCAAACAGATTTATGCCTCTTTGCTTCCAGGATTTACAACTTCTTCCCATAGAACTAATGCCTTTTCTTAATAGGATTTTTAATGATCCTTGGTGTTTCTTAGTGTCTCAAGTCTTCCCACAGACCAACACTATGATTTAATCATATACACTTCTATTATTTTTCAAGTCAGAGAGGCTAGAGAAAATTAGGCCTTTGTGTTTTCAAGTTTCATAAGCCCAACAACAATCAGACCAAAAGTATAATTTGTACCAAAGGACCACTCAAGGGGTGTCATGTGTATAAAGCAAGTACATAAAAATGTTGACTTGGAAATGAAGGCCATGTTGAAGTGAAACATGGCATGAGTAGTGTTACGTTGCACCTATACCCAACGCACCTACTAGTGTACCCCAGGGAGAGAGGGCCATTTTTTCAACTAGGAGGGATGTTGTCAAGCAATGGTGATCATGGTTGAGCCCTTTGGTCCATCCTTTACAAGTACTATGGCTTAGTGGCAATACTGACTGCCCTTTGATGGGGTTTTTAACCTCGAGGTTGGTGTATGGGGCTCCTAAGGGTTGACCACTAGGTCACATGGATCCATATCTTGTTTACAAGCTCAGGTGGCCTCTACTTCAGCTGCAAGACACTCGTCTCCATTCACAGCCATTTTGGACACCCTCTTGGTCCTTCAGTCAGTGGGCATCTGCTTTCCCTGGCCTTATCTCCTCAAAGGAAAGCCACCCTCCATGATAGGCCTGTTGATGCTTTGAGGAGGGTGTTGAGGGATTTTACAACATTCTATGGGGTAGATGGGGCATAATGCCCTCCCTCCAACACACTCCAGCCTTTCGTTCAGAGTGATTCGCTTATTTGAGCATATTTTGGCACCGAAAGTACAAATACCCCAAGTAGCCTACCTTGAGCCTGCTACCTTAAGCCATATATTATTATAATTTTCTTTTAATTTTAAGTCGAAATTTTATAATTACAAATTGACATGTTTTAACTTTTAAAGAATGTAAGCTTGGATATTTTGTAAACACTAAGTGTGAGATCATATAAATAGATCTCCTCACTTTCATTTTAAAAACAAGACTTATGAGATAGTACACTATGCATTTGTTCTACTCTTGTTAGGGCTCCTTGGAGAGATACACCTCTCTTGAGGAGGTTTGTATGGGTTAATGCAAGTTGTTTTCTACTAATTCTTTGGTGAAATTATTTGCTTGGTGACGTTCTGATTTGTTGGATAAACACGAGCACTTGGAGGTGAGGCTTATTATCTCTTTGTTTGAATGTTGGTGGATGTGTATGTTTGTGACTAAATGGTAGTCCTAGTGCTGCATTTTCTCTTGGAATAGGCCATTACCAGCCTTTTTGTCACCATAGCAAGCTAAGGTACGCCTCATTGTGAGGGTCCTCTAGGGTTTTAACCTTAGTTTTCTAGGCTAGATGTTTGACCTAGGATCCCTTCCTCTTTAGGTTGGCCATCCTCCCTAGATGCCCTAAGCCCAAAAAACACTGAGGCGAAATTATAGGGAACCCTAAAAATGTATAAATTCCTAAAACCTAAATTTGCCCACTATACCCTATGTTGGTGAGTGCTTAATGATGCATTTCAATAAGACCGAGGCAGGTAGGTGGACATGTATGATGTTCATTCCTCAATTTCATAATGTTTATTGTTTATCTTTTCATTTGAAGCATGAAGGTTTGATTGACAGTTTCAAAGTTTCAACGATTATTGGGGTTATTAACATGATTGAGAAAAAGATTTGTAGAGTGCTTGTATACCCAAAAAAATGTGAGTAAATGCAGAGACAAGTTACGACTCACATATGAAGATTTGCGAGGTTCAACTCTATGAATAGCAGATTTGCGAGGTTCAACTCTATGAATAGCCTCCCAAGTTCAAAACTTATGGGCGAGTTTCAGGAAGATTTTTTTCTAAGAAGACATGTATGATGAAGGTGTCCCATACATAAGTCCACTAGAAGCATGGATCAACAAAGCTTGTCAAAGTGACGCTTCTCTGTGGCACCAGTTTCAAGTCTTCCAAGTTCTTAAGTAGGTTTAGTTTGCTGCCCTCACCCAGATAAAGATCCTAGTACAAACTCAACATATCATCAATGAGATATTGTCATGGATTACATTAAAAGAAAAATGTAAGATACCAAGTATGAATTGCTTGCTCAGATGGTTACATTGGTGTTATGATTTCACCTAACCTACTTTGACTACCAAGTTTAGAGTAGGTAGGGTTAGTTGCAATAGACATATTTATGTTCAGTGCATTTGATGTCTCTTCATCATGATTCGATTAGTCTTTATTATTCTTAGTTTGTTTCCCTCATTTTCGCAAACAAGGCAAGACGAAAGTGTCTGCCTCTAGATGCGTTTAATCCCTTTGGATGTTTGATATGTGTGTAGGTCTTCAGGTACCAAAAGATTCACAGGTTCTTGAGCACTCCCAAGAAGAGCACTTTTCCCGTAGTTGGAGCCAATGTTACGTTGCACCAGTACCCAACGCACCTACATGTGTACCCTAGGGAGAGAGGGCCATTTTTTCAACTAGGAGGAGTGTTATCAAGCAATGGTGGTCATGGTTGGGCCCTTTGGTCCATCCTTTAGAAGTACTATGGCTTAATGGCACTGCTAACTTCCCTTTGATGGGGTTTTTAACCTCAGGGTTGGTGTCCAAGGCTCCTAAGGGTTGACCACTAGGTCACATGGCTCCATATCTTGTTTACGAGCTTTGGTGGACTCTACTTTAACGACAAGACACTCGTCTCCATTCACAAACATTTTGGACACCCTCCTAGTCCTTCAGTCAGTGGGCACCTGCTCTCCCTAGCCTTATCTCCTCAAAAGAAAGCCACTCTCCATGCCAAGCCTTTTGATGCTTTGAGGAGGGCGTTGAGGGATTTTACAGCATTCTTAGGGTTAGATCGAGTATAATACCTCCAACTCACTCCAGCCTGTTGTTCAGAGTAATTCGCTTATTTGAGCAGATTTTGGCACCTGGGGATACAAATACCCTAGGCTAGGTAGCCTACTTTGATCCTACCTTAGGCCATATTTTATTATTATTATCTTTTAATTTTAAGTTGACATTTTATAATTACAAATTGACATGTTTTAACTTTTAAGGCATGTAGGCCTGGATATTTTGTAAAAACTAAGTGTGAGATCATATAAATAGATCTCCTCACTTTCATTTTAAAAATAAGACTTGTGGGATAATACACTATGCATTTTTGGAGAGATACACCCCACTTGATGAGGTTTTTCTGGGTTAATGCAAGTTGTTTTCTGGTAATTCTTTGGTGAAATTCTTCGCTAGGTGATGCTCTGATTTGTTGGATAAACACAAGCACTTGGAGGTGAGGCTTCTTATCTATTTGTTTGAATGTTGGTGGATGTGTATGTTCATGACTAAAGGGTATCCCTAGTGCTGCATTTTCTCTTGGAATAGGCCATTACCAACCTTCTTGTCACCTTAGCAAGCAGTACACCTCCTTGTCAAGGTCCTCTAGGGTTTTTACCTTATGGTATCCCTAGTGTTGCATTTTCTCTTGGAATAGGCCATTACCAACCTTCTTGTCACCTTAGCAAGCGGTACGCCTCCTTGTCAAGTTCCTCTAGGGTTTTTACCTTAGTTTTCTAGGCTAGTTGTTTGACCTAGGACTCTAGGTTGGTCATCCTCCCTAGATGCCCTAGGTTGAGTAAAGCTTTGCTAGGGTAAATCTCCTTTTGTTTTCACACATTCTCTTTTCCCAAACCTAGTCAATAGGGTTAGATAGATTGCATTTTACGTGGTAGACTAAAGTAATTTTAGGTCTGCATTTTTATGTCGAAAACCCTAAAAATCAAACTGAAAAAATACCTTTTTGCATTTTTTGTACTCCCTAAAAATTCAGCCTGGCCTCTAAATTCCTAAAGCCTAAATGTTGCACTAAAAAGGCCCTAAAACAACCAAAAAACCTAGCTTTTTCACTACCCTAACCTCCCCACTACAGCCCTCCTTTCTTCCCTTAGGCCTGCTAAACAGCCTTTAGGCACAGACCTGTGGGTGGATGAAGGAGAGGAGAAGAGCAGCCTAAACGCTGTTTAGCAGGCCTAAGGGAAGAAAGGAGGGCTGTAGGGGGAAGGTTAGGGTAGTGAAAAAGCAGCCCTTCTCCTCTCCTTCATCCACCCACAGTTCTGCTGCTATTGGGCTGCGACCACTTCTTTCACCTCCCTTACAGCCCTTGGACACCTTTGTGACAGTCCTTCAACCATCATTTAGGGCTGCCTTACAGTGACAGCCCTCCCTTTTCCTATCTTATAACCCTACATGCAAGGAAACATTGAGGTTAGTATTTTAAAGTATAATCACACTAATACTAATGAAGGATACACTGACATTATAATACTGCTATAAATATTTGGGTAAATAACTTAATGCATGCTGCTGTACTCAATATTGATATATATATGCATTTTGTTCGGGACCTGAACGTTGTAAATAATTGATTAGCATTGCACACACTCAAGCTAAGGATGAATCAAAAATCTGAATAGAGAGAGCTGTCATAAGTACTTCCATAAAGGACTGATATATACTGCTGAACATGCTAAATGCACACATGAAAAGTCAGGTTGTAATACATAACGAAAAGGGATCATTTTTGTAAATAGGATGATAAATACTGCTGTCACGTTTTGTTATTAAAATCCACGTCATATTGATGCATTTTGGATAATATAAACGACTTATCTCTGCTGATATACTAGTTTTGTTTCAACAGTCAGGAATGCTTCCATCTTGGCTAAGTCAAGGACAACACAAAATGAAATCCATCATTGAGGCACAGGGCCCTGCCACATCAAGCATTGGGACCAATTAGAGGATGCCACATGTTCAAGGCCAACAGAGGAAGATTGTCACCGATCCCAAATTTAGGAGAGCCTTATCACCATTAAAGCACCTAAATGGTAAGCTAATATTTACAAAGTCCTGCTTGGTGGATTTATGTTCATCAGGAAGCAGATTGTAACCACCATTATTATGATTAGTCATAGATCTAAATGTTATTTCTTTAAGATGAATGGCATAACAGTAATATAATTTATTAATTTCTCAGCCAACATTCTAGTGTCATTCACCAGTTTTAAAGTTAGTAACTTATTTTAAATTCAGGCATGCTTCGGGATATATAGCAACTATTTTTTGTTAAATTAATTGCATCTCCATGTGGCAGGTCCCAGGTTACACAACAAAACACATTCAAACATCCGAATAGAAAATCACCTCTAAAGTTGCATTCTCCATGATATGACGAAAGAACCAAATACGAAGATTTTTCCCAGATAAAAAATATAAGCAATCAAACTGGTCATTTAAGAGTTAATACAATGTGAAAAGCCAGAATTCAGAGTTAGTCTTTCTTGAGAAATTTGTTATCAAACATACAATCTCTATTTTAAGCAAGTAAAAGACAAAATAACAAATTTAACAATAGATCCATCACTGATGTTTTCCACCCAAGGACAGCAAAACATCAGTAATCATGATGATTACTTTACTATCATGGTGAATGCTTGAAGACATGTACCGCTCAAAGCCAATTTACAAATTTAAAGCTCTAATCCATAGTCAATGCATATCAAGTCCAAATTGATGAAGATGAAACGTGATCATCCAATAAGAGTTTAGGAAAACTTAATGCAGAATCCATCGCTTGAGTGAACAACATTGAACTCATCAAAGTTTTCCATGTCAGAATCTGCTGCCATATCATTCCATTTCGCCCAATCATCTGAAAAACTGTTTTCTTCCCTCTGAGGTGAAGGAACTCTCAATTCATGGGTAAGGACAGGAATGGGTTCCTCAACAAAATACTTATTCTCAAGTAACTCTTCAGAATTCAACCTAGCTGCAGGGTCATAGCAAACAAGTCTTTCCAAGATAAAGAACACGCTCTCTGAGCAATTGGGAACATGGTTTTTCAGACCAACAGGTATCCCATCACCAGGAAAACAAAGTTTCCTATAATCAGGAAGATTAGAGCATCCAGGCCAATTTTCTTCTGTTGGACTCCCAAGAACTTTAACCAGCCTGCTAAGTTGATCAATGTCTGAAGTCCCAGGAAAAAGAGGTTCTAAACTCAAGAGCTCCCCCAGAATGCAACCCAACGACCACAAATCAATTTCTTTGCCATAGATTGTTGCTCCGTAGAGCAACTCCGGAGCTCTGTACCATCGAGTTCCAACACCAGATGTGAATCCATGCATCACCCTATCACCTTCATTTTTCCAGCTCAAATCCAAATTCCCAGTTTCTGCCATATCATCAAAATTAGATTCAATCGCCGTGGCTGAATTCTCCTCCCCTTCATTCCACACTGCCTTGACACTATCCTCATTCTCCATCAACCTTTCTCCTGGAGCATCAGCAACAATATCCTCTCGAGGAAGCTCACACTCTTCCTCATAGATAACCGCAGGCTCTTCAACTATCCTTGCCTGCAGATAAATCGAATGTTCAGGCATCCTACAGACAAAGAATCACTAACCTTTAAGAACTATGCAGTTTCAACTTGGGAAACGGTTAACCTTGCACTTCTATGCAGCATATGTGTGAATAGTTATACTAAAAGGCATAATCAATTCATTTATCTAGTTTGCAAAGCCTTTTAAATCAGTGAAACAATTTTCAACATTTCAGATTAAAAGGTCTTGACTAATATTATATCTCTGCAGATAATTATTAAAAAAAAATTGGACTTTTCACACG
The DNA here is from genome assembly GCA_001517045.1 of Pseudotsuga menziesii. Lineage (NCBI taxonomy): Eukaryota > Viridiplantae > Streptophyta > Pinopsida > Pinales > Pinaceae > Pseudotsuga > Pseudotsuga menziesii. Next base: position 412,210 of record LPNX011227311.1, read on the forward strand.
TGGCATTTGTTGAAACAGCTTTTCAACATATCTGATAAACCTAAAACTTGGAAAAGTTCATGTTATGTTACCAGAAATAGGCAATGAGAAACAGAACGGAATATAGGAACATTTCAAAAAATGGGAGAAATAATCTAGAGGGTTTCGAAGTGTAACAAAGATGAACCAATCCGTTGCTACATATATAATATATCATACGTGTAAAAATGATTTGTGATGTACTAATGTAGTGTCAAGGCATGATAAGAATGGGAAGGGGAAAAGAAATGACGGTCTCCTCGTCAAGTATCTGCTAATATAGCATTTTTACATCCTGATTCCTATTTAAATTTTAGACCTAATATACATATAAAATTAGTTAGTAATATCATAATGCAGTGTCAAGGCCGGATAGAGGGGAAAGGGAAGAGGAAATGAAAGTCTCCTCGTCAAGCGTCTGGTAACATGTTTTTTTATAAATCCTTTTGAAACCTACTTGATCTATAGGAGTTATTCTCTTAGAATAAAACCAGAATTACAATAACAAATTCAATCAGAATTCAAAAGGAAACAACAAAACAAAGAAGTAGATGGCAATATGAAGCCACTATATCATCTGTACTTACCTGCCCAAAATCAGCGAGTTTGAGAATCCCATCAGCCGAAATCAGCAGATTAGACGGCTTCAGGTCACGATGGATAACCCAATTGGCATGGCAGTGAGCCAACCCCTGCAAGATCTGAATCATCCAGGCCTTAACCTCAGCCTCGGAAATACCATTTTCTCCCTTATTCTTAGCAGATTTTATGACAGAATAGAGATCGGAAGGCAGAAACTCCAAAACCAGAACTGCGTCTTCATTTTCCCTCCAAAACCACTCATAAAGCCTCACAACATTGGGGTACCCAGAAAGCCTCTGGAGCGCCTCAATCTCTCTCCAAGAGCTTTGATAGTCATGAACCTCCTTGAGGGCCACTATCAGGCCGTCCTCCTTTCTCCGCCCTCTGTACACATCCGAAAAAGTTCCGCTGCCGACCCTCTCTAGAATCTCATAGCGGGCACATATATCCTTGTTGCCGTGGAGACTCCAACTGCTCTGCACATTGTCCTCCATGTTTTGTACTCCTCAAATCTCCGAAAGGCCTATGCCCATCAAAATCTTTTCGAGGTTTTTAACTCGCAAATCCCTGAAACACTAAACCCCTAAGGAGAAACCCCCAATTCCATGGTCAAAGAACATTGCCAGTATTTATATATCCCAAATCACTCGATTCAAACGGGCCTTCATAAGCCCGGAGAGTTTCATTTGCCCTCATAACCGTGTCGGCCGAATCAAATTTAATTAACATCCGAGTAGCCTTGAGGATCAAATACAGGCAGGGAATGCGGGATTTATGGCCCGACAGAAGCCAATTATGATAAACAAATGGAGAAATCTTTGGGTTTAAAGCCAAATGGAAATCTTTACTGTCTGAAATGGCGTGCAAGTCGTTTGTTAGTTCGGTGTTGAAAGGGCGTTACCTGTTCGAACATTCCCGTTTTGAGAATCTCATAACCGTGCGCTTCATCACGTATGGCATATAAAAGGAAAATAACAATAATTATTACGGCGTTCTCAATGGAGACGGGAGTCTCGAACTCTAACTTTGATTCCTCGTCGCTCTGTCGAACCATTTTTTGCCACGTGTCGATTCACTTTGGGCTCGCCACATTTTTACCTTGTTTAGTGTGTTTTTATAACGGGTAACTGGTTTGCGGTTGACGGTGACACCCAAACCGCCCCATTTCCAGGGAGCTTATTAATCTAGATCCGACAAAAAATCTCACAGAAATCATAGTTCCAAGGTAGTCTGAATTCCAACAACTCCGATGATTCCTGGGGTTTTGGTCCTTTGAATCTCCCAAAAACCTTAAAAAATCTGAAAAATAAGTGGATGAAAAGAACTTTTGGTTCGATTCCCGCATTAGCACAGACGGTCAGAAATGGGGCGTTCTCAAGCTCCCGCTCTTCAAAAATTTGCTTCTTACAATTTCTTCACAACATTGTCGATCACATAGAAATCCTCTCAAAGTCATCATCCGTGAGAGCCGATGACTAATCAGCCTCCAGGGCCATTAAAATTGTAAATCCTTCAATTCAATTCCGTCCAATTTGATGCAGCATGCCTTTTACCCTCGGTGCTTTGTATGTTAATTATCGTTAACGTTCTTTGGCTCCCAAGGTATTTGTTAAATAAAAACAAAATGGATTCATAGGATTAAAAAACAACCATACCCTACAGCAATTAAATATAAATAAGAGGATTTGGAGTAAATCAGACGCTCCAACAATTCTTATAATGCGGGTAAATAGTATTTATAATTATAATCATAACTTAAAAAAAAAGGGAGATAGACAGAATTAGAGACGGGTTTTGGGTTAGTCTAATGCTTCGACGATTTCGCTCAGCGTTAGACTACTCCGTTAACTTGCGTCGTTAACTCTCAAGGTTTTTGGCATTCTCTATCCCGGTTTTAGTGAGCATCCTTCATCGGGTCCCACAGGGTCCCTGAAGATCTTCCGTCACGTAACCTCGATCATCTATATGCTATGATAAACAGTTATAAACAGTCCTGTACAATATTATAGTAAGTGTCTTCATGGCTTTGAGTTGTCAAATAAAGGAGGTTCAAAATGGTCTCAGAATTATAAATACACTGCCCTCTCTAGACGAAAACATATAAGTGCCAAAACGTTTGTATGAGAGAACAAAACATGTAAGTGCCAAAAGGTTTGTATGGGCTTTTCTTGGCGACAGTGTCTAACTCCTTTTGGAGAACCGGTCCATAGTTTGATACTGTATAATTATACTGCAGGACATTATTCAGAAGAGTCTTACAAGCATCTTGAATAAAAGAATCAAGTTTATTTGAACCATTATGCCATGCTAATGAGGCAAAATAACAATTAAGGGCTCAGCAATGGACTCAAATGGCCTCATGCCAATGAGGCAAAATAGCAAACAAGGGCTCAAAAATAGCAATCAAGGGCTCAACAATACACTCAAATGGACGAGGGCTGGTTTATCATCATTACCCTCGAGGGAAGTAGAGAAGACGTCGTTGTCAGTTTGTATATTGCCCTCTCCATATTTGCTCCCGTTGTCATTGAAATGTTCTATTTCCTAAAATGAAGGGAAAGAAACATATGCAACGCCTTCATACTCATTCAAACTAAAATTCTCTAAGTTGTTTGCACAACATGACTCTTCCCAAGCCTTGGACAGAACTCCACATGAAATAAAGAAAGTTGCAATATCTTGACCAACGGTGGACCTGCAACAACATTTCTGTGAATTAGCACCAACCGAAGAAGTAGGTCAAAAACAGATTCTTGTATATGCCTTTGCTGGGCTGAATCAAACTCCCATTACAAATTTATTATTTACTACAACTCCATTCAACATTTTAAAGTAAATGCCGTCATTTTATCTCTTCAAAAACAAACAACAATAACGCAGAGCTTACTATACTGAAAAATCCAACGTATTTATTATTTACTACAACTCCATTCAACATTTTAAAGTAAATGTCGTCATTTTATCTCTTCAGAAACAAACAACAATAATACAGAGCTTACTATACTGAAAAATCCAACGTTTTTATCTGGTATATTTTCTAGAATCTGCTCAATCCAATTACTTATCATGAAAACCTTCCAATTACTTATAAGAAAAAATTTTGAAAAAAAAATATGATGTTAAGCACTCCATATCCTTTTAATAGGCACGGATGTTATGACTATGAGTTGGAGCTACGCACCAGCAGCTTGAATCAAACACATTGAAATCAACACCAAAAATACAGATAAATTTACTAGAAAATATATTCCATAAACTCAAATTTTCTGAAAATAAAAACCCACTAAACGAAAAAAAAAATGCAATCATTTACTTTCCAAGGAAAAACCTGGTAAATCTCAATTGTTCACCTGCCAAACCTATCAAAATAGACACAAAATGGAAAGAAAAGAAACATATCAAAATGTATAGAAAACAAACATGTCTTGCAAAACCAAAATGATTTCTCGCTTGCTTCAAGGAATTGAAATTTTAATACTGGATGCTTGCTTCAAGGACTTGAAATTTTAACACTGGATGCAGGTGGTCTTCACACTAAGTTGGCTGAATATGGTTCCATGAAGCAGCTTTGGAGGTGTTGGGAAACAACGATAACAACGTTTTTCAGTCACTCATCACACAATTGCTCGGCTCCTTCTCTTTTCTGACTTTGAATCCTGCTTAAATTATAGTGTTATAATTACACACAGCATGAATTAAAATCAAAACACGCAGCAATAGCATATCATAGAAGCATACTCGTCTATCCCGTTGTAAGAATAAGTTTGCAAAATATTGTATAGGACTATTTATCAGAGTAGATGATCGAGGCGACCACGAGACAGGATCCTGTGGGACCCCGTGAAGGACGCTCACCCAGACCCGGATGGGCACTACCGGAGGCAACCGGCGCCCGTTAACAGAGTAGTCTAACGTCGGGCAAAATCGTTGAAGCGTTAGACTACTCCATTAGAGACATATATGAGATATGACAGCGTGAAATAATACACTCCCCGCACAGAACGCAAGATCTATGTAATCCTCTGAACTTTGAAGGTATGATCCGATCCTTTTCTAGAGTTCCCAATCTATTTTTCACTATTTCCAATATCATTTTTTATTCTAAATCTAGAATGTTTCGTACAGTTTTCTTTTCTTTTTCTTTTTATTTTTCATTTCAAAATTCATATATTTGATTGAATTTATGACATGTGGAAAGGAATCATTTTTTTTAAATGCATTTTTTTATTTATAAGCTATTTACTTTTCTTTTCTATTCATTAAAATAAACAATACCTATCAAAGTTTATTGTTAGACCAATACAAAAGCGTGACGAAAGATAAACCATAAAACAATAAACCTATACTTAAAAATGATTAAAACTAGCAATTGTACCTAGGGGTGAAATAAAAGAACGTTGTGTTGCAAGCTAAGCAAGGAGATGTGGACATATACAACAAGAAAGACAATTTGAAGTGTTGAATACTATATTGGTAGATACAAGTCTATGTTAACCATACCATATTGAAATCCATAACATTTGGCAGTCCCTCGCTATGTGTCTGCGATATTGAAAGAGGAAATCCATAACATTTGGCAGTCCCTGGGCTAGGCGTCCGCGATATTGAAAGACGAAATCCATAACATTTGGCAGTCGTTGGGCTAGGCGTCTGCGATATTGAAAGACAGCGCTCAACTCAGAGGATTTAAGCCCACCTCACTCCATTGTCAGTACACTAAGCCACAAGGAGCCACAACTGAGGTGTATTACACCAAGGCTGAAGTATATAACCTAGTTAAAAGGTTTTGGCTTATAGTTAATTTTTACCTAATTCAAGGATCCCACAGGTCACTACTAATTGTCAGAAAATCTAATTGTCACTACTGACTTGAAACTCTGCTTTGGGACCATGAAAAAGAGTTAGCAGCAGCAGTACAGTGAATAAAAGCAATGACCACACACAATATAACAGAAGTACAATGAACACACACAGTAATGCAAATCAAATGAACAAGCCTATTGAATCCAATCTTCCCTTCAGGGCACATAAGTGTATAAAGGCATGATTATTGACAAATGGCCTTCCTCAAAATCTTATTTTCCTTATTCCACATTTGACCTTTATTATTTGACATCATGAAAGCACTCACACACGCATACAATATTTATGTACGATAAATGTGACTAATAGCGAAACTAACTAACAGGATTTACTATCTGTAAAGTCTATGGGTTTTTTTTCCTATTTTAAATGAGTTGATTATTTGTTCTAAAGAATATCAATTGATCAAACCCATCACTGTAACTTAACCTTCAACTATTCCTTAATCCTCATGTAAGACAATCGATCTCATTACATCAAAGCATAGATCAATGCAACGCAAACCAGAAGGTCGCATGTCAACCTGCCTTTAACATCCATCTCATTTACTTTAAAACTTAGATCAGTGCAACGCAAGCTAGAAGGTTGCTTATCAACCTGCCTTTAACTGTTTAGCACAATTGAAATCGTAGTATTTTCTACACTATACCTTCATTTATCAGAGAATGTGAGGTGTTCTTATTATGAAATGTTGCAGTAAACCGATATGCCATTATTTATGCAATTCCCAGACAAAAATTAGAGCAAATGAAGCCAATGTTTGATGAGCCGACTCCCCTATCGATAGCACCTGCTTTCAAACACAGAGAAAAACTAATGGTGTTTTACCGTTCAAGTTTCCACGCCTTCTGAGGTAGGTGAGCCCAAAGTTATCAGGACCACTATGAGCTAAATCCTAGATAGATGAATCATGTTGATCGAAAATTCGTAAACAAAACTCCCACGGTGATAATGTGAGGCCTAATAAATATGGAGATAGGCCCGAGCCTTGAAATTAAATTATTTTTCCTACAAACTATCGGTGAAAACCGCTTTATGGGGGTTGTGGATATTAATTCTCTTTGTCAACAAGTTGTAAAGAATCGGGGGATTGTCAAAGGTATTAATAAAGTTTAGAAAGGTATTATTAATGCTCAGGTTTGTCAACAAGTTGTAAAGAATCAGGGGATTGTCAAAGGTATCAGGTTTGTCAACAAGTTGTAAAGAATCGGGGGATTGTCAAAGGTATTAATAAAGTTTATAAAGGTATTATTAATGCTCAGGAAAGATGCAAGGTTCAAAAATATCTCTCCCTCCTTACCTTCGATCATAATAATTAGAAGAGATGCAATGTTCATATGTCCAAAAGAAATCTATTTGAGCACCCAACTGTATTTATTCGGTTAGCACCCATCTGTCCTAGTCACCCTTGGATGGTCATAGCACCTATCCAGCCCCATCTTTCCACTGAACCATTCTGGCATAAAGTACCATACAACAAGGATGCCGGAAGGAGTATTTATCGTGGGGGAGGGCTATTCCATATGTGATGGAGAAGCAAGTGATGGAGAAGCTATTCCACATGTTTTGGAGTATGCGAGGTAATCTTGGTGCCTAAAGTAATTGATAATAAGTTGAAGGCCCTGCTTGTACTAAAGCGCTCAATAATACTTCTAGCCTTAAGGCCTTGGATCAATCAAGGAATACTTGTTGAAAACCTAAAATTAATAGGTTGGTCTCGTTCAAGGAACACCCGAGTGGTGACGCCAGCAGAAAGACTTATTGCCCAAAGGCCCTCAACCTGCTCCCCCATTTTCACAGGGATAATATCAACACTTATGGTTAATGTCTCCTTCATCATTAATGTGAGATGTTGAGGTTCAGTAGCTCCTCACAGATCAATCCAACAACGCAAAACTCGGTAACCAAAAAAATCGGTTACAACTTCAATTCTGCGATATCTGGAGGCACATAATAAAGCACAAAATTCCATCCAAACACTAACGAAAACATGAATCCACAAATTAGCTACTCGCCAAGCGGTCTCAAGCCTCACACACCAAGGGATCCCACAGGTCGATACATGCACAACGCGTCATCTATATACTATATCGCTCAATTCTTTTAAGACATCGAGATACGTTAATCATGAATCTATTACTTTTTAACAGAAACTTATGCTGGTCCATAAATTCAGTAGGTGCTACATGTAAAATCGCAATTAAAACTCTCATTTCAGTTTAGATAAGAAGCTACAGGTAAAATCGCAATTCAATTTTTTGTAAAGTGAACAAAACCAGCTTTTGAGTATCGTTACATTCCATTACAAAAAAAAATGGCATACATAAAAATAGATAAGAAGCTACAGGTAAAATCGTAATTCAAATTTTTGTAAAGTGAACAAAACCAGCTTCTGAGTATCGTTACATTCCATTACAAAAAGAATGGCATACATAAAAATAGAATAAAATAGATATGATACCCAACCTATCAAGCATAACGAAAACAACATCAAACAAATATTATTTACTCATTAGAATTATCCAGGCATTAGAGATAGTCCACCTATAAACCAATGGAAATTCAAATGGACAAACTAAATACTAAACGGTCAAAAAAAGATACAGGAATTTTTAAAAACCAAGATTTTATTTCCAATATCCAATCTCAAAGCACTCACACCATAGTGAACCCGACCCATCTCCACGTGGCAACACTCTCCCACTCCACCTACCACCTTCCAGATCCTCCCAAGTCTCCTTCTCCTGTCGATTCCTACCATCCACACCTCCATCTGTCTCCCAAGGTAGCTTCTCTTGTCCACCCACGAGCTCCTTTGTCGATCGCTCGTCCAATGGTATGACGGAGAGCATACAGCCACGCAGGTTGCATGCACGGCCTCTTCCCACTGTCCCCAAGGAGAGTGCCCACTACCCATCCCATAAGGCAAGGCAGTCCCTCCTGGCGCGCGAAGGCTATTCTGTAGGTTGGAGCGACTGTGATCTCATCATGTCCCAAGCTTAAATGTGGCTCAGCTTGCACACAGTTTCTCTTGGTGCTTCTTCAACTGCTTCATATACAGCTGCATCAATACTGCTTCATCGATTGACTCAACATTTGCTTCATCCCGGCCAACCAAATCAATCAATTGACCTAACAATCTCCTTACCTAAGGCGTTAGGGTTTCTTTGGGTATGGATACGAGGGAAATTTCGTGGCACAGAGAAATGGGTCTGTAGACCCTGGTCCTAACAAGGGATCGCGGCCATGAGTGCCCACAGGGAAAAAACAATAACGCTATTCATTGTGTAGGCTGTCGTAGGCTATTCCATGGAGTCTAGGTAGGCTATTCCATCATTTTGCAGAGCTTAGCATACCATGAACATGCTTTCTCTGAGGCAATTTGCAGTTTTCTCATCAATTTACAGAGCTTAGCACACCATGAATACGCTTTCTCTGAGGTGATTTGCAGTTTTCTCAATTTTGTGTAGTTACATCAATTTCAATTCAGGTAGGCTATTCCATCATTTTGCAGAGCTTAGCACACCATGAACATGCTTTCTCTGAGGCAGTTTGCAGTTTTATCATCAATTTTGTGTAGTTACATCAATTCACTCTGAATTTGTAGTGGCATTATTTATGAATTATGATTTTGCAGTGGGTTTGTTATCCTTCATTCTCCACGAACATAGTAACTATTTACATCTTTGTATTTTCAACAAATTTATAGGTTTGAAGTATATCTGTTAAAGAAATTCGCCATGAGTTTGCTTTCGGAACAATCCTATCCAAGGGTGGGTTTTCTCAGCAATGAATGTGACTTCCACTTACGACCAAAATCAAGCGATTGATTGGAAATTGGTATATAAGTTATGGTTCCCATAACGCCTTGCATGGAAGCAATTTCGATTCGTTCGAATGCCACTAAAGCCCTCTATAATAATCCGCACATAATCCTTTGTCATCATCTCCATTTTGGTTTTTGTATTTTTATTTTTGTATTGGGGTGTTTTTGAATGGGACATTATTGCAGGATTATTTGCAGGTATTGAGGTTCAAGAGATGAAAATGGATAAAACATCATTTGGGTGTTTAAATCTTGCCCATCAATACGAAAATAACAATATAAATCGCTCATTAGAATTAGCCAATCATTAGAATTAGCCAGGCATTAGAGACCTCCCAACTGTAAATTCATGCGGGCAAACTAAATGTTAAAGGGAAAAAGAAAGATACAAAGAGATTCAAAACTTGGAATCATGGAGTTGCCAGCTCATCCTAAACCCTACCCTACGAGGCGAAGGGACTGCCTTTGTATCATGTTTCCAGCAACTCATTCAGGAGAAAAGCAGTATGGGATTGAACGATTTATGTAGTTCTTATGGAAACAAAAATCGTTTAGAGGTAGATGGAGGTAGGCACAGATTGATGTGCATTTAAGGGAGCAGGTGCCAGTTTAAATGGCCATCCTTTCAATTGACAGAAATGTCAGGCAGCAGATCAACTGATCAACGTGGTAGATTACCCCAATCATCGGATGAAAAAAAAAACCATTAAATTTGGGGAGTCAACTCCCACTTGTTGAAATGCCTTATGACGTAATTAGCAACAATGAAATATACAAAAGTTTATGTGAGTCACCATATCAGTTTTATGTGAGTCACCATATCAGTTTTAAGATGAAACCTAATAATCACCCCTATACTTACTTGTTAGCCACCATTTTTACAGTCTCCTTTTGCACACTCGGTTGTAGTTGTATTTTTGAGCCTACGTTTGACACTCTTGTGCCTCCATAGCACACCATCACGTCATCATTGCCCCACCACACTACTCGCATAGACTTAGGGAGCATACCGCTCAGCTCGGTTCCTTGAACCTCCACTGTCTGATCCATATTCGACGTTGTTCACGACCTTCATAGCCATACAATGCATCTAAGTCTTATTCATATTCCTATCAATCCAAACCTACCTTATTCACAGACCCATCTAGCTCCATGGCTTGTGCACCTCCTAACCTCTTTCAGGGGGGGATGGTTGATAGTGGACTCATCTTGGGTATCCCTTCTACCGGATCCATAGGTCCTGGTCCTAGTGGGCCCCTCACCACCGCACACATTGTTGCTGGTATGCTACCCAGTAGTGGTGGCCCCACTCCAGACATTGTGGTGCATAGTATACCTTCATTTGTGCATGGGGGCCTTGGCCCTTCTACCACCATTCTGGTTATTCACACATTTCTAGTGACTACTCCTACTGTCGGAAGTCATCCATACCAACCCTCGTTTGCATGTGGAAACTACATGCCCGCCAGTCCCAGCACCATTTTTGGACCCCCTCGATCTAGTCTCGGTCCTAGTCTACCATTTATGAGTGGTCTCAACTTGCTTGATTTGGCACGATTGACAAATGACCCCATCCGTCATGACCCGTTATGGCCTCCCATGCCTACCAAACCCATCAGACATCCCTAAGTTTGAGGGAAAGGCGGGAGAAGACCCTCAAAACCACATTATGTTATTCCACTTATGGTGTTCCTCTAACAACATAGTCGATGATTCTATCCAATTACGGTTATTCTAGCGCACACTCACAAGTGTTGCAACCAAATGGTATATCGAGCTTCCTCATGACATTTATCTTGAATTTTCCTCGTTAGCCTCGATGTTTCTCCAGTACTTTCAATTACCCGTCCGTTACAATGAGAGTGTGGAAATCCTATTATCATGTCGACAGAACATTGCTACCTATATCATAGATCATATCCATGAGTGACATCATCATCGTAGCTTTTGTAAAATCCAGATAGACGATAGGATTTTCCTAGATCGGTTTCTTAAAACCTTACTCCCCCCCATCGCCAAGGACATTCCATTCGAGTGCCCACAAACTAAGGAGGAATCCATCCTCAAGGAACAACAGTTCAATCTTATTTATGCCCAATCACCACCGCACACATTGTTGCTGGTATGTTACCCACTAGTGGTGTCCCCACTCCAGCCACCATGGTTCATACTGTACCGTCATTTGTGCATGGGGGCATTGGCCCTTCTACCACCATTTCGGCTATTCACACCTTTCTAGTGACTACTCCTACTGTCAGAAGTCATCCACACCAACCATCATTTGCACGCAACAACTACATACCCATCGGTCCCAGCACCATTGATGGGCCCCCTTGATCTAGTCCCGGTCCTAGTCTACCATTTATGGCTAGTCTCAACCTGGCTTGTTTGGCACGATTGACGAATGACCCCATCCGTCATGACCCGTTATGGCATCCCATGCCTACCAAACTTCCATCATACCTCCCTAAGTTTGAGGGAAAGGTGGGAGAAGACCCTAAAAACCACATTATGTCATTCCACTTATGGTGCTCCTCTAACAACATAGTGGATGATTCTATCTAATTGAGGCTATTCCAACGCACACTCACAAGTGTTGCAACCAAATGGTATATCGAGCTGCCTCATGCCACTTATCCAAAATTTTCCTCGTTAGCCTCGATGTTTCTCCAGTACTTTTAGTGTCTTGATTTCATATGCTTAGTTAGATATCATTCATGTTTAATCCAATTTCACATCAATAACATATGCAGAATCACTGAAAGAAACACAATCACAAGATAGACACAGATTTATCCTGGGAAACCCTCAAGGGGAAGAAAACCCAACAAAACTTCCTCTATATAGATGTATAAGATAAACCCCCCCAAAAGGTGATCCTTCTCCTTGCTGACATGTCTCTCTCTCTCCTATGCGCTATACACAAGTGAGTGTGTGTGTTTAAATGAGGGACACAACTCCTCTATTTATATTATTTCTATCACTTGACTTTTATCCTAACAAGTTGTCCCCAACAAACTTTTGGGCCGAATTCACCTAGGAAGACACAAAACAATATTATATTATATTCAAGAGGGTACCATTGATCCGACTTACAATGGAGGTTATACCTCATGCCTCTATGATGACCAAATACAATAGTAACATCCCGATGGAGGAATAAGACATCTCCCTTGCGTTACTTCAGTAGAATACATTTAGAATATTCTTCGAAGTTACAATATTTCAACACTCCCCCTTAACAAGAAGGGTATTCTACTGAAAACAACATCATCAACTATAGGAGCAAGGAGATAGAGCATCTTCAGCAGTATCAAGGTAATAAATCTATATGTCATAGGAAGTTTTCAACAATCATCAGCAACTGGAACAGTTACTGGAACATCTTCAATATATCCAGTACTTGAACATCATCTTCTATAGCACTGAGTCTTCATCTTCTGTAGGCGCACAACGAAATAAAGGAAGAAAAAGGGAGAAAAAGAAGCACAGAACAGAGAAAGCTGCGACGAGGAAAAGGGAACCCAGAGTCGGTGGAAGATTGGCAGGTAGAAGAGTAAAGGCAGGAAAGCGACAGGTCAGGAAAATGATAGGAGTTCGAGTCGACGAAAGACTAAATGGCGCTTTTTGCGGCTAGTTATGACATGTGATTAATGTAATAAAGTACGTTTGTGCGGCCAGTATAGCCTGTCATTAGTGTAATAGAAGATATTTTGTGGCTATTTATGACTATAATAACTGAGCTGTACTCAATCGACCCTGTGCAGTCTTGTAACTTCTATAAATAAGAGGAACTCGTTCTGTATAAGGGTTAGCTTCAGAAAGATTGTAGTTTTGTTGGTTCAATTGGTAATATTAGAAGTATTTTGAGGGGATTAGAGAGGAGTCTGATAGTAGAAGGCTGTTGAGCTGCGGATCTGCAGTTGTGTGCGCAGACCATTTTGTAGAGTCATTTTGCAACTGAGTGCACAAATAGTATAGTAGAAGAGTTGATACAGGCTGTGTGTGAATCAGTACTAGTTGATAGAAGAAAAACATAAAAACAAAGAGCATGAGAGCAAGAAAAGTTTGAGCTAGATAGACATATCTCAAAACAGTCTGCAAGTCACAGATTGCAAGGTGCCATATATTTCTCATGCCAGATGAAGAGCACCTTGGTGGTTTTTCCTGGTTGGGTTTTCACGTTATTTCCTGCGTCACATGAATGATTGATTGTCGAATGGTTAATGTTGAATGTTGAATGTTTAACAGTTAAGGTTGAATATTTGATGATCTTGCATTGTTAATGGTTATCGCTTGAATGAATGTCGCAATACTAATAAAAGCAGTGAATGAATGAATGATTAAAGCATTGTCGAGCATTGTGTATTATTTCATGTTAAAATACTATTAATTTGTAATACAATCATCACATTGTCATTTAATATTAAGGAATCATCTGCGTCACACAGTTGCACCAGTTGTTAAGTTTCCAAGGACAAGGTTGTGTCACACACTGGCTGTGTCGCACCGTTGCGCCATTGTCAAGTAGTCAAATACTCCATCCTTTGAACTCTCTCGAGTGCATTGGTTGCATGCCAAGGGACTGTAATCCCTCACCGATTGTGAAAACATGGTTTTGGTAGTTACACATTAAGATATCTTAGGTGAGACTGTGCCTACCTCGCAGGTGTTTCCGGCTGAGCTTGCTCCGTTGGGTCGATGTCTTTGGGTGTTTTATTGGTATTGTGTTGTTGTTGAACCTGGGTCGCGAGAGTGGGGAAAAGTAGGCCAAAGAATGGTTTTGTTTCCAGGACCCTTAATCATTTGAGTCGAGGGAAATGTTGTGGCATCCAACAAATAAGGATTTGAGGATTGGCTGGAGTCAAAATGTTAGCATTTGCGCAAGAAGAGAGTGCAAGATCGCAGTTGAGCACACAAAATTGGTTGGACAGATACATATATTCTGATATTCAAGAGATCTTCTTTGCAGAGTTTCCTATTATGCTGCATGAGTGGTTTTCAATATTGGCAACTCAACAAACAAATTTCCAGAGAAGAGAAGTGATCGAGTGGAGTGCTCAGCTGATTCACGAGTTAACCAATGTAAGTAATCAACATCTCTAGAACTATTGATTTTTGGGTCAACAATATCTTGCAAGGGTGTATTACTGAGTTTGCAGTAGAGATAATAACCTCATATAGTGAGGCCAAAAGAAATATTTTCCAAGGACCTCGAAGAAGGTATTTGTTCTCTATAAATACATGGATAAAGATGCTCGTCTATGAGAAGGGTATTTTGCAGATCAGCAGTTGAGTCGCATATCCAGAGGAGGGGATATTTCACAGACTAACTATCAAGAAAATAGGAAATGGTGAGCTTAGATGTTCCCAGGAAGTACAGAACCTGAAATAGAAGCTGGATTCCTGAGGAGTGGAAGGAGATTTAGGTCAAGAAAAAGAAGAAAGAAAGTAGGAGGTAGACGAACTCCTAGTCTGTTCGAAGAAAGTGAGTGCGAAGTTGAGTCATGGCTAGACGAAGGGTCTTGCGATAAAGAGGAATACTATAGCCCAATTTTTGAAGGAGTAGGAGAATCCAAGGAATCTGTGGAAACACCAAGATCAGGACACAACTACACCACACCAGGAGTATCACCAGAGGTAAGGTATAGAGCCTCATCTCCTGAAAGAGTTGTTAATACTGATAGTGCTAGTACTACGACTGCATGCAAGGGAGTCCACCCTCATTAAATTATTCATTAGACAACCCCGACACCAACTCAATGGCTAGGGAAGATATTAGATTACCCACATTCAATGGGAATGGAGTATAATATCCAGGGCAGCATTGGTTCCTTTACGAAGTTGTTTGGATGGTTTGCCAAGTTCACAGCATGGACATAAGAAAAGCGCAGATGATCATGAATCTACGGGGTCACACGCTGGACTGGTTTATAAAGTTCTGTGTAGTACCAGCAGGAACCCCACAGAAGACCCTTGATGAGATCCAACTCGCGATGATCTGTGAGTTTAGGAAACCTAAATCTGAGTCGTAGTGCATCACTGAGATCAAGGAAATAAGTTCGTATGGGATTTCAATCAGCGGTTTAAAACTTCGATGGCCAAAGTTAGTTTCTAGATGTTGGATGTACAACATAAAGAGTGGCTTATTTTTGTGATATTACCATACATCTGAGCTCCTTTGATGCAACAGAATATTGCGTCACAGACAGAAGCGTTAGAACTAGCGATGAAGCTGGAATCACCGCCGATCGGATATGGTGGCGCATGAATGATGTAGATTCGGTCGTAGTTGGCTAATCTGACCGTTCAGCTTTAGGACATCAAGAAGGGTAAAGAAGCCCAAGAATACTTGTGGTGCACAATATGTCGAATGGATGGATACACTAAGGATAATTGTCTATCGTACATGAACTATATCTCGTTGGGTGCGCCAAATTCATTGAGTACCCATGTACTACCCTGGTGCCGAATATGCCAGACTAGAGGGCATCATGACGAGGATTTTCTATACTTGTAGAATATTGTAAGTACCCCAACCAACCTTTACTGTAAGTTTTGCAAGTGAGTAGGGCATGATGAGAAGGATTGTAGAGCATATCAGCTCCTGAAGGAGAAGACAATAGACAACTACTTAATGAAGAACGATACGCAGGTTTAGGTTGAACATGAGCAAGTGCACTACTAGCCTGCACATTTCCCAAAAAACCAATATCAGAATCAATATCAGCCTCAGTATGCACTTCGAAATCCGTATGCACCGCAAAATCAATACCCACCATAACAACCACAACCTCAGGGAAGGGGGGTGGAAACTTAAGAGGTAGAGGAGGAGGAGGAGGATTTGGCAGGGGAAGAGGTCAAGTCGTATGCTATAATTGTGGACAACCGGGCCATTATGCCAGAGATTGCAATGAACCTACAAAGACATGTTCATATTGTAAACCCCACGACCATAATGTGGAGCAATGTCCCCAGTTAATTGCAAAGTGGCAAGCTCGGACCATCGGAGGTCCTAACCCTGTACATAATCCAAATTGAAATCCTAACCGAAATGTTCAGATGATTGTTGCTAAGGCGAGAGAACCCAGTGTTGTTGTCGTAACATGAGGAGGTGTTGTGACTAGAGTTTATCAGAATATACCGCAAGAACAAACACAGGTAGCCGCGACGGAGAAGAAAGTACCATTCGACGTTAAAAAATAAAAGCAAGTATTCTTAGACGCGCGATCGGAGTTTGTGGATCTAGAATAACCGTCGCCCTCAACTGAAGTCAGGGAGATGCCTGAATGCTTCCAACAGATCTTCCAGAAACAAGCCCTAAGAAAGGTTTGTAAGCTCAATCCATTTCTTTCAAGTTTCTTAGTGTTGCTCCACGATAAAGATGCTATCGCAAAACTACAAGCACTGATAGAAGAAACCCCAGTTGATTCGCAACCTGAAAGAAGGGTTAACCATGTCAAAAATAAATTTAAAACAAGGCGTGAGTTAAGAATGACTGCGCAGATAGGGGACTACAACATGGATTACATTATTCTTGATCTGGGATCGGACGTCAATATTATGACACGAAATACTTGGGAGAGCATGGCAAAGTCGCGCTTAGACTAGTCCCCTGTCCAGTTGAGGCTTGCAAATCAAGCAAAGGTCCTACCAATTGGTAGGTTGGGTCAAGTCCATGTCGACATTGAGAGGTTGTGCACATTCACAGACTTTGAAGTCATCAACATTGTCGATGACGAACCCATACCCCGCGCTTATGGGGATATATTGGGAAATCGACAATAAGATGATCATAAATTTTAAGAAGAGGATCCTTTCATTTGAGGATGATGAGATGAGGGTAGTGTCACCCATTGATCCACTGGAGGACAGACATATATCGAACCGGTCTACAGTGAAGGACAAGGTGATTATCTAGACCATACCTATAATATCAGTGCCCCAAAAGATTATTATGTAATCCTACAACGAATGGAAACCTCAGTTTGAGGAGTACTAGGTCCTGCACATCAGATTCAGAAGAGGCCTTGGAGAATTGGCAAAACAGATTGCATGAAGTCTCTATGCGGAGATGCGTCAGGATTACAAGGTATGTGCGACGGGTGGAGAATCAGTCAAGGGAGTTACCAACATATGAGGGCTTGCCTAATCTTATGACCTTCCTAAGTGAGTTTGAAGGGCTGGTAACAGAACCGCAACACTTGTCTGTGTTAGACTATGTACTGAAGGCTATGCTCGCTAGATGGTGGGGTACTCATAAGCAATGCATATGAGAATGGACACAATGCAAAAGGTTGTTGGAAGTCAAATTCGTCTAAGAAGTCGCCGTCGTAAGTTAGAAGTACACAGGGCTATCGAACCCTGTCGAACAGCTCAATCAGTGTCACATAGAATTTGGAGAATACCCGTGACAAGAATGGTTCCATCATTTCATTCATACATTGGAAATGACTCCCAGAAGTTGTTATACATCCATGGAGTTGCAACAAGGAATTCAGGATTGGGACAAAGTGGTTCAACAATTTGTGCACACCCTTGCATTTGTTGATGAGCAGCCCACAGTTGATGCTGTGCTTCAAATGATCAAGGAGAAAATATTTGCTGAAATCCTTGTTGAAGTGGCGAGTTCCCACTAGTGTAGCGCGACCATCCAGCAATGGATGGCTTGTTACAATCTGGCTAGAGAACCAGATGATGATCCAACTAACATAAACATACCAGAGTCAGAGGGTATGCGCGAAGTCGAAGGAAGTGGTATTTTGAGTAACCAGTTCCTCAAGCCGCTAAAAATCAAGAAAGTAAACACTGGTTCATCAGAAAACCTGAAGTTCGCCAATATAGGAGATTATTGGGATGATGAAACAGTATCAAAGATCATAGACTTGCTCCATGAATTTTAGGACCTATTCCCTATCAACTTCTCAGAGATGAAGGGAATAGTCAGAGATCTGGGAGAGATGAAAATACCCCTGAAACCTGATGCTAAATCAGTCAAGAAACAACCTTATAGGTTGAATACAATGTATAAAGAGAAGGTGAAAGCTGAGTTGGATCGAATAATTGAACCTGTCGAAGAATAAGAATGGATCATCCCTATAGTGATCTAGGATAAGAAGACAACAGGTGAAGTCAAGATCTATTTCGACCTGAGGAAGTTGAACGATGCATGCTTGCACAATCCATTCCCAACACCATTCATAGAGGAAGTACTGGAAAGCGTCAAAGGACATGAGATGTATTCATTCACTGATGACTTCTCTGACTATCACCAAGTAAGAAACGTGAAGGAGGATCGACAAAAAAAACCTTTGTCACAGATAAGGGATGCTACCATTATACAGTAATGCCCTTTGGACTCAAGAATGCACCTGCTATTTTTTCTAGAATAGTAGTTTCTGCTTTTAAATATTTCATACATAAATTTATTGAGGTCTACTTTGATGATTAGACTATGTTTGGTCTAGTAAGAGACCATAGTGAGAGTCCGCGCATGATGTTGGGTCGTTGTCGCCAGTATCAGATCGTGCTTAATTCAAAGAAATGTATTTTTTGCGCACCATTTGGTGTACTACTGGGCCATGTCGTGTGTCACGTCAAAATTTTTTGTCAGCCCAATGAAAGTTGCGATTATTCTTGACTTTCCACTGCCTTCATCAGTCACACAACTCAGATCAGTGTTAGGACACACATGCTGTTATAGAAAATTTATTAGAGGATATGCATAGATAACTTCACCTATGGAGAAACTGTTGAATAAAGATGCAATGTTTCAGTGGACAGAAACTTTCCATGAAAGCTTAGAAAAATTAAAAAACAAGATGGACACCATGCCAATATTGGTATTTCTCGACTAGAAGAAGCATTTCCATGTCCATGCCGACATGACGTTTGTTGCGCTCGGCATAGTCTTGACACAACTAGGTGAGGGTGTGCTTGACCACCCTATTGCTTTTGCTAGCAAAAACTATCGACGATAAAGAAAAATTACACGACGACAGAAAGGGAAGGCCTCCCCATGGTCTATGCATCGCAGAAGTTTCGGCACTACTTGTTGGGTGGACATTTTAAAATGTACATTGATCATTCGACATTAAAATACATGGTCAACAAGGCAGTGTTGGGGGCAAGATCTGTCGATGGCTCCTCCTATTCCAAGAATTTGACTTTGAATTCATTATTAAACGTGGTCGATTGAATGTGGGACTTTATCATTTATCGTGGATAGAGAGTGGTGAAGAACCAACCAGCTTGGAGGACAACTTGCCCG
Organism: Pseudotsuga menziesii; assembly: GCA_001517045.1. Taxonomy (NCBI): domain Eukaryota; kingdom Viridiplantae; phylum Streptophyta; class Pinopsida; order Pinales; family Pinaceae; genus Pseudotsuga; species Pseudotsuga menziesii. The sequence goes on from LPNX011227311.1 coordinate 431,769, forward strand.
ACGTGCAACTATTTGTAGTCACTGTGGTTGAAAAAAAGTTTGAAGCCATCGTTCACCTCCTAAGTACAGGCTATGCGCCTGAAGGGTTCACCACTGCCTAGAAGAAAAATTTGGTCATCAAGGCCGCAGATTATACATTGATCGCGGGACACCTATACAAAATGGGCCCTGATGAAATATTGTGATGTTATGTCTTTGACCATGAACGACATTGGGTAATGAGTGAAGCACATGCCGATGTCGCAGGAGGACACTATGCTGGAAAGGAAACTATGTGCAAGATATTTCAAGATGGCTTATGGTGGCCAACCATACATATTGGACACTAAGAGGTTTTTTCTCCACTGTGATATTTTCCAGAGAACCAGAAAACCATTGACGCGCGACGAAATGCCGCTAGCGCCATAGATAACCCTTCAAGCATTTGATAAGTGGGTTTTTTTATTTTGTTGGACCAATCCATCCTCCATGGAAAAGGACTGGCACGCGCTACATTATCATTGCGACAAACTAGTTAACTAGACAGGTTAAAGCCATGCATGGTAAGGATTGTACTGCTACAAAGTTTTTATTTGAAAATGTGCTGACCAGATTTGGCTGCCTGAAAAATCTCCTAAGTGACCAAGGAATGAATTTTGTTAACAAAATGATTGATGAGCTTATTGCAGAATTCCAGATTCAACATAAAAAGACGACACCCTATCATCCTCAGGCGAATGGAACGGTTGAAGCATTCAACAAGATTCTGAAAAATGCATTAACCAAAGTATGCAATGCACGCATAGATGATTGGGATCAGAAAGTTTTAGCTATACTATGGGCGTACCACACAACTTGCAAATGACTGACAGGACACACTCCGTTTAGACTGGTGTACGAGAAAGTAGTTACTGTCCTGAGCCTAAGAATTTTCACGCTAACAGAAATGACCAATGAATATACTATCGAAAAAAGGTTTTCGCAGCTCGTTCAGATGGAAGAGGAACACTTCGTCACAGGATTTCATCAAAACACAGAGAAGCAGAGATAGAAAGCATGGCATGATCGCCATATCGAAACTAAACATTTTGAAGTTGGAGGACGTGTTTTGTTGTATGACAACAAATTTTTGAAGCATCTAGGGAAATTGAAGACGCATTGACTAGGACCATATGTGATCGTGCACATCACGGAGGTTGGAGCAATAAAATTACATAAGCTGGATGGAACACCAGTCACGGGGATGATCAATGGCAACCTCCTGAAGCCTTACCATGCTGGCTACGACACGACTGCGTAAGAAAGAAAAGGTATGAAAAATAGAGAAAAAGAGGAAAGGGAACTCTTCTGTCGCATGACTACAACAGAAGTATGCAAATCGCAGTAAGAGCGGGAATGATAGCTAGACGTCATTAAAGCACGGATACCCAAAAATATTTAGGCCGTTATGACTGCTAGGTGTCATTAATTCAACAAGTCCGAGGAGAAAGGAGGTGTGATTTTTGGTCCCATCCGTCTTCCTCTCCATAACTGCCCTGATAGGTACAGATCAGAACTTAAGTACGTGAGTTAATGTTGGAATGCGTCGAATGGGATACCAATGTGTTCAACAAGACCTCGATATGCCATCGAATGACACATGCAGGATGAGCACATCCCTATAAATATGAGCCTTAGTCATCAAGAATCCTTTTACTTGCACAGAGAGAAGAAGAGAAAACCAGAGCTTGTAATTGTGAGAGACGAAGCTAATGGCCATTTCCATTTCTAGCACCAATGAGCAGTCTGACGTTACGAGAGCGTCACTCTACCTGATAGTAGAATAGATTACGTCATCATAGGTACAGAAGTGAGAAGAACCAGAAACAATGGTGCGACCAAACCCACGGATAATTCCTACAGCCAGTTTGACCCCTACTTTGGCCTCTACGTCGGCCCCGGTTCAAAACCAACCCGCTAATCCACTAGTTAACATACTGGTTGTATGTCCATGATCATTTATATCGGAAAGAGACATCCCAAAAACATCAAGGCCTCAGGTCAGGAAGCCGAAGCTTACAAAGAAGCATAAGGTCACTGAGGACATACTTGGAGAGGACGCACCAGCTTCGCCACCGCGAAGAGATGCAAACGCCACTATAGAGGAGCCGAACCTACTACCACCATATGTTCGGCCAAGGAGAGCAGAGGCGTCTGAAATGAAGCTTCCTATGAAAGCATGTTCCTCCTTGGTCACACCCCAAATCCTTACTGGAGTGTCGCTGTTGATGAACATCATCCCAAAGTTGTTGAAGCTCCAATTTGAAGATACTGATACAAGGAGGCAGTCGGACCTAGAACGACACAACTACATGGTCATGCTCCCAGTCGTGTTTCCCAAGCCACAGTTGGTAGTTCCAATGCAATGGGCTTGAGGTATAGAAAGTGCAGGCCTTCTCAACTTACTGCTCATGCCGCACTTTGACCGAAGAAAACAGGCGAGAACCTATGTGCAACAGCTCCTGGTATGTTTCCATGGAGGACATTTATGGATCGACAGACCCTATCTTGTCGATGTCGAGCTCATTTCGACAATAACGGGTCTCCCTTTCCATAGATATGACCCTTCACCATATCTGCACATAAACAAGGATACAACGAAGATAAAGGAGAAATATGACCTACAACGTGCAAATAGAGGATTCCTCATTTCCTCTATTACTGACAATATGGTGAGGTTCGCTGCAAATTTTTTATCTTGTAAGCTGCTATGCAAGATGCGGTCCATTGAGTGCACTGTGGGATAGTGGAACTTGCATAACAATGCGCAAAAGGAGTGGTGTTCAATTAGTTGTAGTATCTATTGAATGAGTTGCTGGAGGACGCCAAGCAGGCACAGGAGGAACGTAAGACCAAATTTCACTACTCCTGGTTGCTTGTCTTAATTTCTTTTATTGTTTGGTCCAAACCACTAGATTAATAGCCATTGGATGTCCCAATACTTTTCCATGGCGTGAAGTATCAAAACCTCCGGGAGGACAAGGAAGACAAGATCCAGCAAAAGGAGATTAACATAGAGTTCTTTCTGCATGTGGAGGCATTACGAGAAGTAATAAAACACCAGCATAGATTGCGAGTTGCAACAGTCCAAAAGTATTAATCTTTCATAATGTTCCAGGCTGGTGTCCACAACATTATTCTGGATCCACGACAGGACCCAGAGAAGCAAGTGCAACCAACACTTTTCATGATTACTGACTCGGATGTGGAAGAGGCCATCCAGGATCGGAATGCGAAATGGTGCCTCCTGGTCGACGTGGAAATGGACCAAGAATATAACCAAGGAAATGACCAAGGAAATGGCCAAGATGATGGAAAAGGTAATGATGGGGGTGATGGGAAAGGAAAGCAATCGCTGAGTTCAGAAGATGATGACAGTGATCAGGGTTCTGATCAAGATGATTTAGAAGGCATGCCTACTGACAAGGATGTGTAGACTCAGAAGAAGGCCCAAGAAGAGGCACAAGACAAAAATCAGCCTTAGCCGCAACATAAGAAATGCAAATTCGATAAAATGGCTAATACGGTCAGCCTAACCGAGGAGGAAATGAGCTTGCTTTCCGACGCAATCGCATAGGTTGCAAAGTCCAGTCTTAAAGGCATAGGTAAAAATCTACTGCGACTGACCAATAAACTGGCAGAGCACATCGATATGCTCATTGAGGCCATCACTGAAGTGCGGCACATAGTCAAAGCCAAGACTTATGGCGTGGATCCAAATGACGCATTAGTAACACTACTGCTATTGCCACCCATGAAGATAAAAGTCCAATTGCGAGCAATGGATACAAGGACACAAGAGTATGATGATGTTGTCCATGATTTTGGGACACTATCTCTAGATTTCTCTAAAATCACATTGGCCGGAGTCTATGCTATTCAACATGCGGTCGCAACTGAAATAAGGATCCGGGAGAATGCTCTTGCATTTCAGGATACAAAGCAAGAAAGGAAGGTGAAAATCCGCAAGGTCCTCCTTCACGAACAAGAGAAAGAAATCAAAGCACGTGAACAGAGCATTGCACTAGCTGAAGCCATAAAATACACAGTTGCAGAGTTCCCTTTGGAAGAAGGACAAGAAGATGCAGATACAACAAAAAAGGTAGCCCAATTGTCCAGGATTACTACAGACCTAAGGAAACAGGTCGAGGAACTTAAAGTGTAGCAACAACCAAGCACACCTCCTGAGGTGATTGAAGAGTGCAGGAAAACAACATTTGAGGCTATTGAGAGAATAAATAAAGGAGAAAAACTCTGCACTGAAGTAGTTGAAGCCGTCTCTGCAACGTGGGAATTGCTTTTGGAAGATGAAGCCATGGAGAAAATCAAGGAAGATGCATGAAAAGTTGATTTACAGATCACCGCGGTTAAGGAAAACATGAAGAAGCTTCTAATCAAAGAGAAGATTGCAAAGGTCACCGAGTTGAATCAAATACAATAGAAAGTAAAAACTCTCCGCGACTAGGAGCAGAAAAGAAACAAGGAAGTAACGACACAACAGACAGAGGCTGAAAGAGTTACAGGGCTCATTCATCCTGTATAGCAAAAGCTCCAGCTTATCACTTAGTCGCTAGAAGAATTACCATCGAAACACATTAGTTTCGACCATGTGGAACAATTGGCAAAGCAGGAGGAGGAAGTAATGCAAGAGGTTTCCCGAGTGGAAGGCATTTTGAAGGAATTTCGGGACAAGGTTGGTCCTGTGGCGCAGCCAGTGCCAGAACCATGAGACCTGCTTAGTGGCTCGGGATGAGACACATGTGAGTGTTGGGGGCCTTTTGGACCAGGAAAGAGCTAAAGGAAGAAACCAAATCCCAAGCACAAGAGCAAAAGCAGGCGCGCGATAGAATAAAGGCAGGAAAAGGGAGAAAAGGAAGCACAAAGTAGAGAAAGCTGCGACAAAGAATGGTGCGATGAGGAAAAGATAACCCAGAGTCGGTAGAAGATTGGTACATAGAAGAGTAATGGTAGGAAAGCAATAGGTCAAGAAGACCGTAGGAGTTCGAGTCGGTGGAAGACTAAAGGACGCTTTTTGCGGCTAGTTATGGCCTGTGATTAATGTAATAAAGGACGTTTGTGCGACCAATATGGCATGTCATTAATGTAATAGAAGATATTTTTTGGCTATTTATGACTGTAATAATTGAGCTATACTTAATCGAACTTGCGCGGTCTTGTAACTTCTATTAATAAGAGGAACCCGTTCTGTATAAGGGTTAGCTTCAGAAAGATTGTAGTTTTGTTGGTTCAGTTGGTAATAGTAGAAGTATTTTGAGGAGACCAGAGAGGAGTCTAATAGTAGAATGCTGTTGAGCCACGGGTCTGTAGCTATGTGCGCAGACCGTTTTGTAGAGTCATTCTATCGCTGAGTGTGCAGATAGTAGACTAGAAGAGTTGATCCAGGCTGTGTGCGGTTCAGTAGGAGTAGATAGAAGAAAAACATAAAAATAGAGAGCATGGGAGCAAGAAGAGTCTGAGTTAGATAGACATATCTCAAAATAGTCTACAAGTCCCATATTGCAAGGTACCATATATTTCTCATGCCAGATGAAAAGAACCTTGGTGGTTTTCCTAGTTGGGTTTCCACGTTATTTCCCGTGTCGTGTGAATGATTGACTGTCGAATGGTTAATGTTGAATGTTTAACAATTACAGTTGAATATTTGATGATCTTGCATTTTTAATGGTTATCGCTTGAATGAATGTCACAATACTGATAAAAGCAGTGAATGAATAATGATAAAAGCATTGTTGAGCACTGTGTATTATTTCATGTTAAAATACTATTAAGTTGTAATACAATCGTCGCATTTTCATTTACTATTAAGGAATCATCTATGACGCACATTTGCACCAGTTGTTAAGTTTCCAAGGACAAGGTTGTGTCACACGCTGGCTATGTTGCACCGTTGCGCCACTGTCGAGTAGTCAAAGACTCCATCCTTCAAAATCCATCGAGCGCCTTGGCCGCATGCCAAGGGACTGTAATCCCTCGTCGACTACAGAAACATGGTTATGGTAGTTACACATTAAGATATCTTAGGTGAGACTGCGCCTACCTCGCAGGTGTTGCTGGTTGATCTTGCTCTGTCGGGTCGATGTCTTTGGGTGTTTTGTTGGTATTGTGTTGTTGTTGAACCTGGGTCACGAGAGTGGGGTAAAGTAGGCCAACATCTCGTTAGTGATAGGACCACTCTCAAGAGAGTGTTCTTGTCTATGACACCATCCTACAAGTGAATATAGGACCTATTGTTCAGAAATAAACACCCTTGTAACCTAGGGTCTGGGGTTACCAACGTACTTCTAAAACTTGCAGACAATCAGCTTTAAAGTACAGAAAGGAAATAGGAAGATATGGTGGACTCACCCGATTAACGATGGTCGATCCAAGCTTTGTATTCTCCCGCTCTGCTCCTCTCCAAAGCTTTCAGGGATGCACTTCCTTCACCTGCAAAGAGACAATTCTCCAAGTACAATCTTATACATGTATATATGACAAGTTAGATGAACAATATATAGAGTGCTTAATAAAAAATATTCATCAAACAATGATACATGAAAGAGACTCAACACAAGGTTGGAAGAAGAATTCTCTTTATTAACAATAGTGAATGAGATAAGTGTACAACCCAACGTCTGAAACAAGGACTCCTCTGCAACCAAAGGATTCTAAGTTTTGTTGCTCCAAAGACTTCTGAAGATATACCACCAGCATAACTTTTCTCTCCAAGATTGATTGATTAATGCCCTCCCCAAGGCCTCTATTTATACTTTAGGAAATAGAGCATTTTTGAAGGTTGAGGAGGTTGAGAAAGTTGAGATAGTTAATGATTAAAGCTCAACAAATCTCCATTAATTGTGTTTTATTATTTTTAATGTCAAATGGAGGTGTACACGAGTATTGATACTGGAAACCCGCGTATGACACGCGAGTTGCTATAAGGGAAACCCGCATACAGATCTGTACGCGGGTTGCAATGAAGATACTCGCGTACAGTACGTGGGTTGTTGTGGAGATAGTCGCGTCCAACATTCAGCATATGAAAAGGTAAAATGGCAAGCTGGTTGGATAGTGAATGCATCTCATGTCATGCCCATCTATAGTGTTTAGGCAACCTTCAATCCATAAGTGTCCTTTTGTGTGCCAACATATGAAGTGTCGGCACTCAGACGAAGAAGTGCCATTTGGGTTGATAACAGATGCTCCCTAATGTGGGAGGTCAGAGGGAAGTGATGGCCGAAATACTTTATAATCATTATCTTTGGAGAACTCAAAAATCCAATGGAGTAGAGGTAGTACCTGAAACAAATACATAATAATGTCATATACAAAGTCATATCTGAGGATGCTATGTTCAATATACTGGAACACTAGCTCCTTTACAATGTTTGAGTACATCATATAATACGGGTACAAGACCACATATATTACAAAGGTGGATCGAAGCCACAATATACAATAATGACAAGTCTTCAAAGATCTGGAATCTGTGTAAATGGATAGAACATAATCTTGTGTAACTTAGTCCATAGATAGAGAACTATGGTCTTCATAAACAACCCCAAAGAACCAGTACAATCCAAGCCATGTGAGTAAACGTAGGTTGAAGTCGAACATGGAGTGGATTCAATAGATTATCAATCAATAGGTGATAATCGACAACTGAAGCAAAGGAATTCACCAATAATGAAAGTGAATCCTGAGGTACGATCGTCAAAACTCTAGGTCTTCGTCGTCAGGAAGTGTTGATGCGGAACCATACTGTGATAAGGAAGGCAATAGATCCTCCATCAGATCACAAGAGTGACTAGGAAGTAGGTAAAGGAAGGGAGACACAAGTGATAACAGATACGACAATGATGGGATCAGGATATAGATCAGACATTGAGTTAAGTCCTTGAACAATGAGCACGACACAGAGATGACCCAAAGTAGCTTTTAACTTTATAGATAGAACAACTAGACTTATCTGTCATGTAGGAGACATGATCAGATTCCCTAGGTAGAACTGACAAGAGGAGGAGTAATAAACTTGAAGTAATAGCTGAACTGAAAGTGAACACTAAGACATGGGTATCAAAAAAATAGAGAGTGCTATGTTCAAGGATGACATGCTTCCACTAACTGAAAACCAAGAGAAAAATTCTTCCTTACCTTCCCTATTAAATTTTAACGAGTCCAATAAAGTCAACTCGGATCTCTCTTCATTTTTTAACAAGCTTGAAGAGAAGAGAGAATAATGCTTGATAGTGTCACTGATTCATGGATTTAATGAGCCCGAACTAGTACATGCTCAGTTGATGTTTTCACATTTAGAGAGTCTGAAAACTCCAAAGAAGACTTTAGGGGGGTCCTTTTTCGTCTAATTTAGTCTCCTGAGGCCGGAAAAGTATAAAACATACCACAGAAGAACTCTCTTAAATTTCGTAGAAGAAAAGGTGAACCTTTTTCGTACTTAGTTAGGGAGGTCCGAAAAAGGTTAAATTACCACCTACCCAACGCTCTTTTAAGAGCAGCATATAGCTTGAGTTTCACAAGTGTGAAGGAAAGCAAGATCACTCGGAAAGATCCATTTGAGTACAAGAAATGGGGCTTACAACAATAAACTCAATGCCTTGTTCTTTAGTGTTTAACGAGCATGACAAAGACATAAAGTACACAAGGAATATTTTTCATTTTTTAGGTCCAGAACACGAAAAAGAGAAAACTAAGCTCATACCGGGTGTTCCTTTTCCGTAAATTTAGTCCCTCGGGTCCGGAAAAGTGATAAACCTATGCCTGAGAATACTCTTCTCAATTCTGTAGAAAAGAGAGTGATCCTTTCTTGTATTATTCCGCATGGTTCGAGAAAGAGATAACCTACCACCAATGCGGATGCCCATTCACATATTCTTAACAAGCTTGAACGGAAAAGTTAACTCGGCAGTCAAGTCTGTTTTGAGGAGTCAGAATTGGGCCTAAAGAAACTCCATAAAGGCAGGGAGTCCTATAAAGGGATAGCTTGTAAAAAGAGACCAAAATGAGGCTCCATTTGGCGTGAAAATTAGCTATGAGGATTCCCTTGTACCTAAGACAGCTGCAGCATGAGTATCGAAAGACAACATTGGTTCTAAATGAGGATACTCACGAGAGGAAGGCCCTATCCATGGAAGAACAATGGTAAAGACAAGGAGCTAATGGTTTAAAATACCATAGTCCGTGGTTAAAATGTTGATTGCTAAGTTTAAGATGGAGTAAGTATAGATGCAAAATGCATGTGAAACGACAAAAACCCACCCTATATGAGCAAAAAACACCTTAAAACAATGATAAACCCGTTACAAGGAAAAAAGAGATATGGTATTAGTTTAGTGAATTATGAACTATAGGAAAAAACTCACTTGAGAAATTTAATTTCTATAAATAGTTCAAAAACATAAATAAAACTCACCATTTTGAATTTTAGCCATAAAAGACAAGTTTTCACCTCTACCTTCAGTTGATCGGTGTGGACAATCCAGTGGAACAAATCCAATTCCGCAAGTGTCAAGTAAGACTACAACCCAATCTCTTCAATTTGATCCTAGCAAATTTCAAAATTGAGTCCAAATTTTATATTTTTGAGCGCCCTTAAGCAAGGAACGCTGTGTACGAGGGTTCTCTATATTGAAACCCACGTACACGCGTTTTGTACGCGGGTTTCCCTGAAGGACAGTCGCGTACAGTACGTGACATGCCTAACTAGATAGTCACGTACGTTGTGTGAGGGGAAAAAGTAGTGGTTTGGGTCAAAATTTTGAATTTTTTCATGAAACTAAAGGTTTGCAATGTTTCTTTTACTAGATTTGAAGATGGTGCTTGAGTGGAGGGAGCATGAGCATGAGGATATGGACCAAGAAGCACTCCAAAGTGCCCCCACCGTAAATGTTTTGCGGTCAAGTGGGTTGTTGAAATTCTTTTGCACATCACCTATGTGGGCCAATGTCCGCCTACTAGAGCTCATGATAAACTACTGGGATCATGATTTAGGCATGTTCAACCTTTAAGGTGAATCCTTGGAGATTACTTCAGAGGATATATATTTCATTGCCGGTCTATCACGACGAGGAGCTCTGGTCAATTTGGAGGGCACCGACAAAGGTGGTGACCCCTTGAGTGTCCAAAACTACATTGATATATACTGTGCACCAGGTACCCAAAAGAGAGGGAGTTGCATCCCTATTGTACACATACGTGATCTTCCTCTATAGGTATTGACAAGTACCATAGTGAGGGTTGTGGGATCATCTTCTCTTCATCTCGCTACACGAAACCATATGAGGTTGGCAGTGGATTGCATGCAGGGGGCCCTATATGATTGGTGCTCGGGAGTTATCCCGATTTTGAGAAAACAACTCTCTGACTGCAAGAGAGGAAGGAGGAAGAACTTTGGATATTCTAGCATACTAGTTTCCTTCTTCAAGAGAGAGTGTCGGGATTGAGCCCTGCAGTACCTCTACCAGTTCGTTCTCCTCGTCAGCCTAGGCTGAGTAGATGGGGAGATATCTTCCTCCGCCAAGGAGAAGGTGGCTCAGTGCAGAGTGTATATGATGATGACTTCTACTTTTGGTGAGAGCAGTAGTTGCCAACACTGGAGCAGTTTCCATATGCTGGGATGGATTTTCGTGGTGATCCAGACCTTGTCCTCCCTCCAGGAGGAGCATGGGGAGAGCTAGGTAATTTCTATTTTCAAGTTTTTAAAATTTTTATGAATTTTAAATATATAGATATATACATATGTATAAGAGTTATAATCCTATAAACATGTCAAAATGTAGATATTGGACCAGTCCGCCCTGAAGGGCATCCACGCATGTATGTGCGTCCTATCTTAGGCGAAGACCAGGGGCTGATTAGGGTTCTGGAGGGGAAGTTGGCCATGCTTACCCAGAGAGTACCCACCTTGCGGATAGAGCACATCCCAACCGTCATGCAGGTGTTTGTGGTTGGAGTTCCACTTGTCTGGATACGCCTTTTGAGATGGGTAGCCAGAGCAGTTTTAGTATACATAGATGTTGTTGAGGCTGCTGAAGCTGAAGAGGCTGAAGAAGCCAGAGTACAGGAAGACCGGGGGGACCAGGGTGGTCCTGCTTATATCTAGGGCAATTGATGGACTATGATCCATATTTTGTATATTTTTTGTATATTATACAGTTATGACTGGATTTGAGGATCAGAGACTCGACCTATCTATAAACAGATATTCACACACACACACACACACACACACACACACATATATATATATATATATTTTGTCAGTTATTTACAAATGTTTCTTATGTGTATGCTGTATATTTTTATAAAAAATGTGTTAAATGCCAATCCAAGATGTAATTAGCGTATGCATAAGTTAATGAATTCTGATTTCTTGGAATATGATTGAATGTAATGAATTCAAAATTTATTTCCAATAACCTAACTTGCATAAACTGACGCAATAGAATAGGGTTCCGCACCTGATAAGCTCGATTGAGCTGGGAAACCACCAGTTCAGAGTCTAGTCGAACTTCCAGCTGAGTGATACCACGTGACAAAGCATCCCATAGAAGCTTAATTACAGCCCTATACTTAGTGACATTATTAGAAGCAGGACCTAAGCAAGCGCCTCTTGAGGCAACTAACTGTCCCGAGGGAGAATAAATGACCAATGCTGCTAAAGCTAGATTACAAGTGTGGCAATTGGCGCCATCAGTGAAACCTATGAACCTCTCGAAAGACATCTGAAACAACCAGCAGATGGTATAAAAAACACAAAGCGACGAACTAGTGTACATAAAAATACATACAATAAAATACAAGAAAAAACGCTAAGCCTAAGCATCGTACTTTTTCAGGTAGATCCCATTTCTAGGCTCATGTAGCTTATTCCCATCAAAATCAATTAACTCATATGCACCCTTCTTTAAGACCTTCGACATGACATAAGGCCCCAACCACATGGCCTTTTTTCCTGCCCCCATGGGTTCTTTGTCTTGGTCCCAGAGCAAAACAAGTTCCCCCTCAGAGAACATCTGAGGCTTGACCGACTTATCATATTGGATTTTGACCCTATTTTTGTGAGCTTGATTTGCTTTCAGCGCATCTCTATGCTATTCATCAAGATGTTCTAAGTGTATTAGACATTCTTCAAGCTCTGTCGTATCGGCTAACACATGAATAGCTATTTTCAAAGACGGGATTTCACATTCAACTGGGGTAACGACTTCCACTCCATGAACGAGTTGGAAGGGGGAGAAACTCATAGCAGTTTTTACATTAGTTCGGTATGCCTAAAGTGCGGGGTATAGCATGATATGCCAGTGAGAACGGGCTACATTAATAGTACGTTTGAGGATAGTCTTCAAAGTTTTATTAACAGCCTCAACCTGACCGTTTGCTTGAGGATAGTACAAAGATGAATGTTCTTGTCTGAATCCAAGCATAGTGGTCAGTTCCTTCATCATGCTATTTTGAAAATGACTGCCATGGTCAGTGACAATCACCTTGGGTATACCAAACAGTGCTATAATTTGATTGAACACGAAGAAAGCTGCAGTTTCCTCGTCGACTTTGAAGGTGGGCATTGCCTCTGCCCATTTCGTAAAATAGTCCACAGCAACAATGATATATTTGTTCCCCCCAGCCGAGGCTGGGTTACACGTCACATAATCAATCCCCCACTTCATGAAGGGGCCCACCGAGACAACAGGAAATAACGGAGCGGGATGTGACATCATTTTTCTGGTGTAAAGTTGACACGGATGATAGCGCTTCATGGCTTCCACACAATCCTTAAAGATCGTGGGCTAGAAATACCTGGCACGTAGTATCTTCTAGGTCGTTGCTAACCTAGATAAATGACCACATGCTCCACTATGGGAATCATTCAGGACAATCTCCACTTCATCATGGGTAAGACATCGACGCAAAATGGAATCTACCCCTCTACGATATAAAGTATCTCCTATGATGAGGTAGTTCTTAGCATGAAGGCATAATTTACATCGTTCCTCCCGCGAGGAAGCTGCAGGATACTTCAAAGTCTGGAGATATATAATTATATCTCTGTAACAAGGGTCGAAGGTGGATATCAAGAAGATATGCTCATCTGGGAATGAGTCTTCTTCAATGACTACATCTTCTTCAGTTGGAAATTTCGCTATAAGCTCAGCAAAAACTAAGTATTTTTTAGACTTAGCGGACTGGAAATCCAAGTCAAACTCTTGGAGAATGACTATCCATTTATTGAATTTGCCTCCAACAATTTGTCAGGACAAAACATATTGAAAAGGATTAACATCTGCCACTACTGTTGTAGTCCTTAGTAAGATGTAGTGATGTAATCTCTGAACAACATAGACAGCTGCTAAGGCCAATTTCTCGATGTGGGAGTACCTGAGTTTAGGTCCGACTAAAGCACGATTAAGATAGTAAATGACATGCTCCCGGAGCTTATCATCTTCCTGGACCAAGACTACCCCAATGGTCGACTCGGACGCAACCATATACAATATAAAATCCCTGGAGTAATCTGGCGGATGCAGTAAAGGTGCCGACAAAAAATATTTTTTCAATGCCTTGAAAGTGAGTTGTGCAGTTTCATCCCATACAAATGGGGTGTCCTGTTTTAGCAGGCGCATGAAACCCTTGGTAATCTTGGCATAGTTTACAATGAAACGTAGGACAAAATTGGACTTTCCCTACAGGCTCTGAAGTTGCCTGATAGAACGAGGAGGAGGAAGATTTACAATGGCCTCTACTTTTAATGGATCCACCTGAATGCCTCTATTAGAGACAATGAATCCGAGTAGTCTCCTTGACTCGACACAGAATACGCACTTGTGGGGATTCAAGTGGATCCTATAGTATCTGCATCGCTCAAATATCAACCGTAGGTGATCTGGATGGTCAATCCTCTTACGAGAATGTGCAGGCAAATCATCAAGGTAAGGTTCAACAATGGCTTTGATATCATGGAAGGAAAAGTTCATTACTCATTGAAAGGTTTCCCTAGCATTTTTCAATCGAAAGGGCATTTTTTTGTATGCGAAGGTACCCCAAGGACAAATGAAAGCAGTTTTATGTTGGTCTTCTGGTTTTATTTGAATTTGATTGTATCCTGAGAAACCATCCATAAATGAGAAAACTTCACCCCCCCCGCAAGCATCTATAATTTGATCTATAAATGGCGTGGGATAATTGTCCTTAGGACAGGATTTATTCAAATCTTGAAAGTCAGTACAGATGCGTATGTTCCCTTGCTTCTTATCAATAGGAACTAGGTTGGATACCCATTCTGTCAGAGCTATGGGATAAATAAAACCAGCTTTCAACAGTTTTTCAACTTCATCATTCACAGCCGCCGCTTTACGCGGGTTAACAGGTCTTAACTTTTGCTGAATAGGTTTAGCGTCAGGGTATTTTCGGATCTCATGCTTAACTATCGATGGATCAATGCCTGGCATCTCCTCATATGACCAAGCAAAAATGTCGCGGAATTCCTTGAACAAGGATGTATAGATTGCAATCTCCTCGGGAGAGTAGTTTGCACTGATATGTATATTTTCCACAATGTCAGTATTTACAGAGATGTTGATAGGGATAGTAGTGGAAATATTTGCCATATTCCCCTCGGCAAACATTCCTTCCCTTGGTAAGGGATTGATGGGTGTATCAACATCGTCTGCTAGTCTCATATGAAACTCTTGATTCTCTATCCTGCTTAGCTCTGGGAGAAAATAGGATCGATGATGAAGATCTTTGTAGATCTTATCACGCCGCACATGGCTTCCAGAATGGCTTCATCAGAAGGTAAAACCATATCTAAACAATATGTAGAATGCAAAGAGTTTTCTGCCCAAGCAGGCAAATAGACTTCTTCCAGGTCCTCTGAGACTGTGAGAGGGTTTGGAATGGGATCAACAGTGGTTTGAGTGATAGCTTGGTAAGCCACTTCCACTGCCGATAAGGGCACTTCCAGTTCATGGGGGGAAGGGAGAACCCAAGGATTAGTCCTATCAACAACCGTGGCTATGGACTTCCCCACACTAGTAGAACCTATATAGTCAATCGAGGCTGGAAGATCAAATGTGCCCATCAGTGATGCGTACATTCCATCCCCCAAGCTCTGTGCAGCAGGTTTGGCCTGATCAACCAATGGCACAACTGTCTCATTAGACTCCATGCGGCCTTTTCGAGTAAAATCAAGTTGGCCAACAGTAACCAACTTCCCTTCGTGTGGAAATACTACCACCTGAAAGAGGGACAACGCAATAGCGAACATGGCATAAGTCCAGCTTCTTCCCAAAATCAAATTATAGTCCAAAGGTGCATCAATCACTTCCACCTCAACAGACACTTCTTTCCCTGCCAGCTTAATTTCAAAAGCCAGTAGGATACCATGTGGACGGAATGACCTTCCATCGAAAGTAGTAAGTAGAGTGTTTGATGGGACCAACTCTGGGGATCCGAGAGCTTTCCAAAAAGACAAGAACATAACACATGTAGAAGCACCCTCATCAACAACTGCCCTTCCAATGGTCTTTCCACCAAGGATGGCATCTATTGATAAGGCTACATGGTAAGGTAGGTGAATTTTAACATCAGACAAGTGAAATTTTGCCATGAGACTCGATGAGTTCATGCTGCCTAAGGCTACTAAGAGGGCATCCCGCTGGGCGGGATAGCTCTGTAACACCTCTAAAGCTGACATTGCACAAGGAGTTTGGGCTAAGTCTTCAACCATGGAGTAGTTTGAAGCAGCCCTAGAATTAGGGTTATGCAAGGTCTTCTTAAAGACACCTTTCAGTATCTTAGGCATAGTTTCAACAGGCTTCTCGATCGTGAGAGGGTTAGAAGTTTCACCTATAGCCTTACCCTTCTCAGAAGTCTCTTTTTCATAGTTTTTATTCCTAGTCTATAGCAAAGTTGAAGATCGAACCATGTTGATATAATTGGGGTCAGGGTCATTTGAAGTGCCCCCTGCTACATTAGAAGCTGAAGCAGAATTCTGTCCTTGGCGAAAAGGATCCTTCCTGACAGTCGGTTGTTGAGCTTTTAGCAGCTTCTAGGCTTGTTCCATAAGCGGACAAAGGCGAGTGAGGTGATCCTCATGGCATAACTTACACGGGAATTTCATCTTTTTCTTTTCTTTCTTGCCCCATCAACACTATTTGCAGGTTTCTTCTTGTTTTGATTTCCCTACCCTTTCTTTCCTCTCTTCTTCTTCCCACCGGGCTGTTGATTGCACTTCTGAGAGGTCTGTGCAAAAACATTTGCATTTTGGGGTGAGGGGGCAGCCTTTGTTGCCTCTGTCGTAGAATGTTTGACGGACAGCTTATGGAACTGTTTGGCCAACGATTCTACAGTGGGAGAGTTTACGGACCCAACCACACCATCAGCATGGGGTCCAGGATTAGGTTTCTCTGCATCGTGGGTAGGCCACGGTGCCTCGGGGATAATCTCATACAAGATCCCAGATTGCGAATAAATCAAATCCAATTGATGGGCCCTAAGAATGGCTTCTTCTTCATTCGTCACTCCTTAAGTGGATACGTCCTTAGATATATAAGGCAACAGGGATTTAAGGAACCTCTCTAGTAAAAACTCAGGAGGAATAGTGGCTTTAATAAGGCTCTTTTGCCTCCTCCACTCTTGGATGTGATCCGAGATGTGGGTAGCCTTGTTCTACTTGAAGGTAGATAACAAGTCCATTCTGAAATCATATTAGACCAGAAGCTGAAAGTGGCTAAGGAATGCACTAGCCAAGTCCCAAAAACTACTAAACGCAACAGAAGGCAACTCAATGTACCATTTTGCTGCATTACTCATTAAGGTTCTTTGGAACAGCCTCAACCTGACTGAATCTTCATTCAGTGAATTAGAAGAACACCATAAATAAAAAGTGGTGGCATGAGCCCCATAATCTTCACCAACTTTTCCCTCGAATTTTGGGATGTCCGATGGCAATTTGGTGGGAACAGGTGGCCATGAGGGGTCATGCCTCACCGGGTCGTTCATCAATTTAGACAAATCTGGCAAGTTTAACGTTGCCAGGAACGGAAGCTTGGGTCGAACCGGAGCACTAAAAGTGCCAGTCTGGGGATTAGAGGGACTTGCCCCCAAATCCCATATTTAAAGGTGGGGTTGCCCCATGTCATCGGTTGAGAAGTGGATGGATTAATTTGAAATGGATTCCATCCGTAAGCCACAAGATTGTGGATGGGAGGTGCAGTATAAGAGGTTCAGGCCGTCCCAGTCGAAACTGGGGTTTGAAAAACAAGAGCAGGTATCCCTTGACTAAACAATGAAAAGGGAGAGCTCGTGAGCGGGGCCGAGACCAGAGTTTGAAAACCTTGCCCATAAGAGGTAGTGTTTCCAAACTACACTCCTACATAAGAAGGTGATGGGCCTACATATGGAGTGGATGGGGGAATATGCCCCCCATTCCAAGGAAATACTTGGACGAAAGCCGAGGATCCTACTAGACTGCTTTGGGCAGTGTGTGTGAAGGAGGAAGGAATAGTAGGTATACTAGGAATCCTAGTAACCATGCCACCAGAATCACCTGCTAGGATTTTGGGTACCGGTGGTTGAACCATCTGGCTCGCTGGAGTTAATGGCATAGTAGGTATGCTAGATCTAGGGGCACTTACCGGGGGAGGTAGTACCCCTTCAGCCAGAATGGCTAAGGTGAAAACAAAAGAACTTTCTCCCGCAGAAGACATTATCCTGCCCACAGGGACACCTAAAACAGGTGAATCAAAAGGCCTAATCTGGACGATCACAGGATCGTTTAAGTCAGTCAAGGGTGTATTAAAATTCCTTGCAAACTCGTCAGCCTGCAAGTCTTCTATCTCAACTGTATTAAAATCAGAGCGGTTAGCCCTAAGGGCTGGTTCACCCGGAACTTCACTTACTCCTATTGGTTCAAATGAACTGTCTATGTCCAATCTCCTCCTTTGAGGTGGAGGTGGAGGTTCCAATGTGATGAGAGGAGGAAGGTTTTACAACCTTCGTGACCTTCTTATAGGTTGGTCCTCCATGATTGTAAATTTGACAATTCAAACCGTAAGGTCGGCTAAACACAGATAAACCACAGAGCAATCACTACGAAAAATCCTAAAGTCTCAACAGTCAGTAAAGGTAAAAGATATGCTTTCCCAAAGAAAGCTGAAGAACAGTTACTTGGCATCCTTGAAGAGGTTCTTAGGCACAAGCAGAGGAATCACCCACCGCCCTCCTACACTTTCAACAAGGGTTACCTTCCAAGCCTATCCAAGGTGAACCAGAAATACCCTTCCGGTTTACCTATGTGTGAACCCTAGATGTCAAGAGACTAGAGGCTACCTTAACTATACCAACAGTCTTGGGGGACAGTCGCAAGCCTGAATCATACGCATGGGCAGGGTAGCTGAGACTGAAACTCTATCTAGGAAAGAATCCCCAGATGCGTAAAAGTCTTGATTTACGTTTCGAAAAGGAATCAGATGGTTATCTCCTCAGTCAAATGCCTCCACGCGGCCTCGTGCTTGACTTTCGTTTGAGAGGAGCTTCCCAGATACTATCGATAAAGAGAAGGATTTACCTATCGATAAGCCCACTATGTCTGAATTTTAAAACTTATGGGAAGTTTACACTTCCTATCCCACAAGTCTAGCCTAAGCTAGTAGGTGTATGGCCCTAAAAAATAAAAATTACTAATAAATTTTAATTATTGCGTTCATTTTAAGGGCTATTTTTTACTCAGAAGGAAGTGGAGTGAAGGACTATGATGTTTTTGACTCGATAAGAAATGTAAAACAAAGGTGTATATTTCCAAAGCAAATTACCACTACTAAAAAACAAGCTTCTTTTCTTCTTTTTGTAAATATAAATGGATGAAAATGCAACGATAAAGAGAACTCTAAGACTATATTTTTTGTATTTTTCTGAGATTATATTTTAAAAACTGAAAATAAAACTACTCTATGCAAAATCAAATGCAAAAGCTTCTAAAATGTTTTCTTTTCACTTTTTAAAATGCTAAAAGACTACTATGCACCTAAATGCACAAAAACTCGAGTATGCTTGAATTAAACTAACTGTATAAAGTAAGCAAAGTGAAGTAAACAAATTAATAAGACCAAAAGATCAACCACCTAAGGAAGACTTGGAACCCTATATTGGGCAGACGCAATGAAAGAAAATCACTGAGATGACACAAAGGCAAGTGGCAAACCAAAATACTATCCGAAAATATAATGGGATAAACAATGCCTAGAACCCTGATCACTGATTCAGACAACAACACTTGAACCTATAACCCAAATAGGCAAATCCACTTCAAGTTGCTAACAGGAGACAATCCAAACAAGAAGAACTCAAGGGCTTCACAATAAAGCACAAGGTGTGGCCAACAAGGTCATCAAACTGACAGTGCAATGCTTATAAGGAAGACCAACCAACAAATAAACTTTATAAAGGGACAAGGACAAGCAAAACCCTAACCTAAAAATTTGAATACTCAGGCTTGTACGTGACTGTGTACAAGGGCAACCCGCGTACCGTATGTGACAGTTCTAGAGAGCAACCCGCGTACGCAGGCCTCTGTACGCGAATGTATGCAAGAGCAACCCGCGTACAGGTATAAAATTTTCTAATAAAAAGAGAAATTTTTCAAGGTCTTCAAACACTACCCTAAGCATGAATCAAGATAGGAGACCACACATACAATCAAGGCAAAGATTGGGCAACGGTAAACAGAAATAAACCACAGCAGTCTAGGCTCCCCAGTGGAGTCGCCAGTTCTGCTGTTCAAGAATAAACACCCTTGTAACCTAGGGTCTAGGGTTACCAACGTACTTCTAAAACTTGTAGATATGGTCGACTCACCCAATTAACGATGGTCGATCCAAGCTTTGTCTTCTCCCACTCTTCTCCGCTCCAAAGCTTTAAGTGATGCACCTCCTTCACCTGCAAAGAGACAATCTCCAAGTACAATATTATACATGTATATATGACAAGTTAGATGAACAATATATAGAGTGCTTAAAAAAAAATATTCATCAAACAATGATACATGAAAGAGACTCAAAACAAGGTTGGAAGAAGAATTCTCTGTATTAACAATAGTGAATGAGATAAGTGTACAACCCAACGCCTGAAACAAGGACTCCTCTGCAACCAAAGGATTATGAGTTCTATTGCTCCAAATACTTCTAAAGATATACCACCAGCATAACTTTGCTCTCCAAGATTGATTGATTAATGCCCTCCCCAAGGCCTCTATTTATACTTTAGGAAATAGAGTAGTTTCGAAGGTTGAGGAGGTTGAGACAGTTGAGATAGTTAATGATTAGGGCTCAACAAATCTCCATTAATCGTGTTTTATTATTTTTAATGTTGAATAGAGGTGTACGCGAGTATTGATACTGGCAACCCACATATGACATGCGAGTTGCTATAAGGGAAACCCGCGTACAGATCTGTACACGGGTTGCAATGAAGATACTTGTGTACAGTACGTGGGATGTTGTGGAGATAGTTGCGTACGACATTCAACATAGGAAAAGGTAAAATGGCAAGCTGGTTGGATAGTGAATGCATCTCATGTCATGCCCATCTATAGTGTTTAGGAAACCTTCAATCCATAAGTGTCCTTTTGTGTGCCAACATATGAAGTTTCGGCACTCAGACGGAGAAGTGCCATTTGGGTTGATAACAGGACCACTCTCTAGAAGAGATTATCGTCTACAGGACCATCCTTAGTCGGTAAGGGTTAGGACCACTCTCATTAAGAGGTTTTTCTTATCTGGAAGACCATCATCAAGAGAGGATACTATCGTCCACAAGTAAATATCGTACCTCATCAGCATCTGTGGGCGCACTTGGTATTTTCTGTACCGGTGCATCACTGCCATCTCATTCGCAATGATAGTCTTATTATCACTCCCCCTTTCAAGGGAGGTCCTTTCAGATTACACTAAGTTTGTCACGAAAGTATTCAAACTTTACTCAAGATAGAGTTTGGTCAATACATCAGTAACTTGCTCATTGGTACTCACATACTAGATTTTTACAGCCCCCTTTTGTACCATATCCCTTATGTAAAAATATCATATTTCTATGTGCTTTGATTTATCATGGAACACATGATTCTCTGTCATCTTTATACAAGTCTGGTTGTCACATAGAATCACCGTGGTATCCAAATCCAAGTCAAATAGACCTTACTTCTGAAGCCATATGGATTCACAACTAGCAGTACATGCTGCTATGTACTCTGCTTCACCCGTGTTGAGACCAACACTATTTCTTTCTAAACCATGAGATCATGGCAGATCTCATACAATAACATCCACTTGAGGTGCTCTTTCTATCTGTGGCACTTCCTGCCAATATGAATCCGTATATCCATACAATCTATAGTAATAGTCTCTATCATAGTATAGTCCAAATTCTATCGTGCCTTTTAGGTACCTCATCACATGCTTTGCATCTATTAGGTGAACACATCTAGGTTTAACTAGATACTGACTCAAGGTGTTCACAACAAAGGGTATATCTGTCCTGGTATTCATCAGATACATCAATGACCCAATAATATGTCTATATTGAGACACATCTACTAACTCTGATTATTCATCAGATAACAACTTCAAGTTGGTATCCATGGGTGTGGCCATGGCTTTACAATCCAACATATCAAATACTTTTAATATTTCTACTGCATACTTTCCCTAGTTCAGAAATATTCCTTATGGGATCTGCCACACTTCTAGGTCGAGAAAAACTGTAGAAAAATAACTAAGAAACTTCCACAATGGACAATTGTTTTGAACCAGTGGAATAGGTGGGTGG
Source organism: Pseudotsuga menziesii (assembly GCA_001517045.1). Taxonomy (NCBI): domain Eukaryota; kingdom Viridiplantae; phylum Streptophyta; class Pinopsida; order Pinales; family Pinaceae; genus Pseudotsuga; species Pseudotsuga menziesii. The sequence goes on from LPNX011227311.1 coordinate 453,627, forward strand.
CCACAGATCTCCATTTGGATCAATACAACTTCCTCGTAACCGATAGGTTCTTGATCTACAATATCACACATCAAGGCTACATCATTGGAGAATGTCTTTGATCTCTTGCTTGTTCTTGCGGAGCCTTCTAGAGCTCCATACATTTATGCTTCTTGTATGATTTCTCTTACCCAAGCAAGTTTTATCTTTCGTGATATGTCCATAGTAGGGGGTTCCTGAGGTTCTAGCATATCATGATCTTCTAATGCTTCTATTTCAGGAGAGGGTGCAACTTTACTTTTTTGGGAGGTACACCTTCTTCATGTCCTTCTTCATGTTCACACTTTTTGGATTTCTTAAGAGTCGTTTCTTTGTCAAATGTTACATGCCTATTAATATCTATGTGACGGAATCCTGAAATGTATATCCTAAAGGCTTTGGAGCCTTCACAGTATCCAACAAATATTGCCTTCTTTCCGGAAGGGTCCAACTTGGTTCTCATTTCTTTTGGAATGTGAACATTATACTGGGAAGCCAAATATCTTGAGATGGCTCACTTCAGGCTTCTTTCCTGTGTACATTTCTTCTGGAGTCTTGAATCCAAGGGCACTATGGGATAATCTATTCTGCACATAAATTGTTGTTCTTGCTTCTTCATCCCATATATGCATAGAAAGATCTCGATCATGTATCATTTTCTTCACTGCTTCCATAATGGTCATATTCTTTCTTTCTGCAACACCATTCTGTTGGGGATTGCAGGGAGTGGTTAGTTCCCTCTTGATTCCAACTTCTTTACAAAAGGATTTAAATTCTTTTGAAGTATGTTCTCCACCATTATCTATTCTAAGTGTCTTGATTTTTCTTTCTGAATGGTTCTCTATCAAGGCTTTGAATTTCCAGAATACTTCATTCTTTGTTTTCAAGAAGTATATCCATGTCTTTCTTGAATAGTCATCAATAAATGTAACAATATAACATTCATATCCACTTAAATATGTGGAGGGTATTGGACCACATACATCTAGATGAATTAATTTTAACGTACCTTTAGTATTTGTTTCACTCTTTGGAAATGGATTCTTGATATTGTTTCCTCTTGCACATCATTTGAAAGTGCATTCATGATTGATCTTCGAATCTGGTAAATTCGTTAACACTTTGCTCACATAGGGTAATGATTTGTAGTTCATGTGAGTAATCCTTCTATTCCATAGGTCACTTGAGCTAGTGATCTCATGGGAAAAGGTTGTTTCTGAATGTCACTTGAGTTTATATAATCCTCCTTCTTCTTCACCAATGACAATTGCATCTTCAATTGATTTTCCTTTGTTCCACATGAGTACTTGTCCATCTATAAAATCAAATCTATATCCTTTCTTATCTAATGCTAAGATGGAAAGTAAGTTCTTCTTCAAATCTGGTACATATAGTACTTCCTTCATCTTCATGGGAGTTCCAGAATCAAGCTTGTAGATTTTTCACCAATACCTTTGATGGGATATTGATAGTCATCTCCTAATGATACTTTCTGAGGAGAGTTCTTCTCTTCAAGTCTTGACAGAGTTTTATTTTTTCATGTCATGTGCTTTGAAGAATCACTATCAATAAGCCATGTATCTTCTCCAGGTATTACATACCCAGAGAGTGCAGAGAATAGTACATATTCTTCTACATATTCTTCTTGTTCTTGTTTTCTTCGAGTTATTTTTTCTTCTTCTTCATCCTCATATTCAACTAGATGTGCATGATGTCTTTTGTTGTTCTTATTCTTCAATGGAAACTCTCTGGCAAGGTGTCCTATCTTGTGACAGTTATAACATTGATATTGGGAGTAGTCTTTCTTTTTATTGTTTTCTCTTTTATTTTGAAACCTCTTGGGAGGTTGATACTCCTTGTGACTTTCCTTCTTGAAGCTTGATTGTCTTGTTCTTCTTCTGGTATGGGTTTCTAGGGATTGATCACATTCTTTCAATAGAGCTTCTTTGTTAGCTACTCTAGCTTCCTCTTGGATGCAATCTTCACATACAATGTCAAACTTCATACTTTTTTTTTCTGGCACATATAGTCTGTATGGATGAATCCCAAGGTCCAACGAGCATTGAGAGCAGTCATAACTAGTTCATCTTCATCAAGGGAGTCTCCAATGGATTCTAGTTTCTCCTTGAACTGGGAGACCCTTGTGAAGTAGTATTGAATGAATTCTCCTTTGCTCATCTTGGTACTCTTCAATTGATCTCTCAAATTCATCTTTCTGTTGATGTTCTTTCCTTTGTACATTCTGGAAAGGGCATCATACATTTTCTTTGGTGTCTCTTTGGATGACACTTGAGGGATAAAGTGATCTTTGATAGAATCAACAATGATCCTCATTGCCTTGATTAGGTCCTTATGGTGCTTTTCCTTAGCTTCATCTTCTTCTGGTTCTACAGCTTCTTCTTTGATGTATTTGTCAAGATCATTCTCTCTTAGAATGAGACCAATCCTATACTTCCATTCTTGAAATTTTTCTATGCCTTCTAGCTAAAAAAACTTGCTTGCGAGGTAAAAATGAAAATTTATCAAAATGCAATACTGAACTTACCAGGAGATGTGCTTGAATGAGGCAAGTTGGTTGGTCCACTTGGTTTTTGGAGATTCCAAATATTCACCCTTCAAAACTTGCTTGCGAGATTTCAATTTCTGCAGATTTCTGGTTCTCTAGTTCTTTGGTTCTTCATGAGAGGATTAGAAAACCATCATATGATGTTGCAACCTCATCACACATGCCACATGCTATGTAATCACTTCCTTTGTTAATCCTTTGTCGTTATTGAACTCTAATTTTCCTATACTTAGTCAATTTTCAAAGTTTCAACAAGAGTTTTAACAAGTTGGCATATTTTGACGTAATGGTGTCAAATTGTAAAAATGACTTCATGAGAGCACTAGAACATCATTTTATGAATTTGAAGCCTCATCACACATTTCACATCATCATACATGTCATGTCATTTCCTTTGTCATAAATGAACTCTTTTGACATCAATGACAACCATACTCAACATTCTTCCCCTTTGGCATTGATGGCAACAACTCTTCAATTTTCTCCCCCTTTAACATTAATGACAAAGGTCTCCTTTTGAGATATCCCCCTGTCAACATGTCTCTGCCGAACATAATTCCTTGTGTCTTTTTTCCTTCTTATCTATATCTATTGTAGGGAGATTACTCCCAACTTTTGTCTAAGATGCTCAAATGCTTCTTTGGGTAGTGACTTAGTGAAGATATTAGTTATATGTTCCCTTGTATAACATATTCTAGCTTCACCACCTTATATGATACTTGATCCCTCAAAAGAGTGATATTCTATAGGGATGTGCTTTGTATTTGAGTGCATAACATGGTTTTTTGATATGTTTATGGCACTACTATTGTCACAATTTATCACTATTGGATGCTTATACTTTACAAGTAAGTCTTCCAATGTATGTTTCATCCAAATGAATTGAGTGCAACATGATGCAGCAACAATGTATTCAACTTCTGATGTAGATAATGCAATGGATGATTGTTTCTTGCTTAGCCATGATACCAAATAGTCTCCCAAGTAGAATGCTGCTCCACTTGTACTCTTTCGGTCATCAACACTTCCTTCCCAATATGCATTAGTGAATGATTTTAAAGAGAAGTCTTGACCTCTTGGGTTCCATAAACCATACTCTATAGTACCTTTCAAATATCTGAGAATTATTTTCACTGCTGTCACATGTGTTTCTTTGGAAGTTGATTGGAATCTAGCAACCAATCCTACAGCTTGCATCACATTCGATCTTGTAGCTGCCACATATAACAGACTCACTATCATATTTTTATACATGGTATTCTCTACTTCAAGTGACTCATCATCCTTACTTGACTTACAACAAATGACCATAGACGTACTAACAGGCTTAGAATATTCCAACTTAAACTTCTTAAGCATGTCTTTAATGTACTTGTTTTGATTGATAAAGATCCCTTTGTCTGATTGAGAAACTTGTAATCCCAAGAAGAATGTTAATTCACCTAACATTGACATTTCAAACTCTTTCTTCATTTTAGAGGAACAATTTTAACTTAGCTTTTGTAGATCACTTCCAAATATAATATCATCCACATAAATAATAACAATGATCATATTCTTATCTTCAAACTTTATGTAGATATTACAATCAATGACCCCTCTTTTATATCCTTGTTGCTTCAGGTAGCTATCTAGTCTTTAAAACCATTCCCCCGGGGCTTGTTTGAGACCATATAGTGCCTTCTTCAGTTTGAAAACATAGTCCTCCTTTTTTGATAAGAGGAAATCTCCAGGTTATTCAATATAGACTTCCTCTTCTAGCTTCCCATTCAAAAATGCATACTTGACATCCATTTGATATACTTTTAAGTTTCTATAACATGAATATGCCATAAACATTATGATTTCTTCAAGTCTTGCGACATGGGAAAAGGTTTCTTCAAGGTCAATACCTTCCTCTTGGGAATATCCCTTACACACTAGTCTTGCTTTATAATATCAGTATTTGGAATAGCCGCAGATATTTAAAATGATATCTGCAGCTATTCCGAATACTGATATTATAAACATGCACCGCAGAAGCATAGCAACATAGTCTTGCTTTGTTCCTTATCACTTGACCATCTTCATTGAACTTTTTTTGAAGACCCATTTTGTCCCTACAAAATTATTGCTTTTAGGCCTTGATCCAATCATCATCTTTGCTAGCTTCTAATAAGTTCTTAGGTTCCACCACTTATAGTAAGGATTTATCATTAAACAATAGTTTCCTTCTTGTACTGAAACTCCCCCTGAGTATATGATCCTTTCTAATGCTAATTTCAAGGTTCTCTTCTAGGTCATGAGATATTTTAAAAAAGACGTTCTTTTCCAGTTCCACCATCATCATTATATTCTTCTTCATCATCCACATCATTGTATTCTTTTACATCTTCATCTTGCTTTTCATCACAATGGATGCCATTCTTATCTACAACACTATCATGTTTGGAAACTCCATTGATGCTTGGAATATTTGTTTCCTTTAAATCTTTGCAATCTAACTTTGTTCTCCTCATCTTTCCATGAGGTACCCTGCTCACGGATCTTCTATTTCTTTGTCTCTTCAAACCTTTATATTTTCTCTTGATTCTCCAATCAACAGCCTTGTTACCAAACTTGTGACAACAATGACAATATCTATAGAATGTTCTTTTATATTTGGGGAATCTTTGATCTTTCTTCTTCACAATTCCTTCTTCTTCCATCCCTTCCTTTGTTTCTGAACCTCTATTGTAGCCTTATTTTATGTAGGACTTATCATCTTACATTCTCTAGCCATATGTCCAAAATTATTACAAGAGTATCAATGACCAATAAACATCTGCTTATACTTGCTTGTCATTGGTCTTCTAGGCATCATATTAGTTCTATTTTTATTATGAGAGGAGGGAGCAAATTTTTGAGTATCCTTCTTTCCAATTGGATCCATAATTGCAGTAGCATAACTCTTATTGTTATATCCTAATACAACTTTGTCACTTGATGGAATTAGTCCACTTAGGATGTCATCTAGAATCTTCGATCTATTATCAAACATTGACTTAATGATTCTTCATCATCCTTCTTTTTAAGCTGAATAATTTTTCCTCAAGTCTTTCAGAGTCCTGTGTTTTAGTTCTTTCTTTGGACTTCTCATTAATGGTATGCTGATATTTTATCCTATTTACTTCTCCCTTGAAGTTACCAACTTCTTATTTTAAGCTCTCGACCTATTTCATGCTAACCATCGCTTGTTGTTTTGAATTGTGCAACTCTTCTTGGATGGTCTTGACTTCCTCTTCTTTTGATTTCTGCTATTCTTTGTATTTTGGCAATTGTTCTTTCAAAGATTTGTTCCTTCTTCTAAAATTTTCAATTTCCTCAAGATCACTTATGAGTTTAGCCTCTAGGTCCACCTCTCCTTCTACATCTGATTCATCATCTGAAGTTGGATTTTATATTCCCATGAATAGAATTTCTTCATTTTCACTTATCTCTTCATCTTCACTGTCTTCCATGGAATAGAAGTTTTTCTTATTTTTATTAAATTTATTCTTGTATATAGTTTTACTCTTTTGATCCTTTTTTATGACTGCAAGATTATTCATCATCACTATCTTCTTGTTTTGGGTAAGGACAATTTGTGGCAAAATGTCCAATTCTTCCACAGTTAAAGCACTTCAGTGGTATATTTCCTTTATACTTTCTAGTACCTTTCTTAAGTTTCTTGATGAAAAGAGATTTTTTATCATTTGTGTTCTTTGATTGGTTCTTGGGTAAAGCTTCAGATTTCTTTGACTATTTTGTAGCTTTAAATGCTGCCTCTTTTCTTGATGGTAAATTATGTTCTGTTCTCATCTCATAGGCAGTGAAGGCCCCATGTAACTCATCCATTGTAAAAAGTTCAAGATCATCTTGATCTTCTACAGTAGATACTTTTGGGTTATATCTTATTGGTAGGGTTCTTAGTAATTTTTCAAGTACCTCTTTCTCCTTTATTTCTCCTCCCATACCTTTATAGCATTGACATTTGATCTACTCTTAGAAGATATTCTGCAATATTTTCTTCTTCTTTTATATTTAGACTTTCAAACTTCCCTTTGTATGTTTGCAGTTTCGATTTTTTTAACTTTGGAAGCCCCTTCATAAGCAATTGTTAATTTTTCCCAAGCATGTTTGGTTGTCTTACATTGCATGACTTTAACAAACACCGAATATGTTAATCCTTTCAAAATTGCATTCAAATATTTTGCATTGGATTCATATTCATCTAGTTCATCTCTATATGTAGGTAGGTTTTCTAGTATGTTATACTGTTTTTCAACAGAACTCCAAATTTTGCATCTAAGAGACATTAGATGACATCTCATTCTTACACTCTGTTTATGCCAGAAATTGTTTCTAGACTACGAGAAAACAAGCCAACATAATCTCAAATATTCAATCAAACAAAACTAGGTTTTTAGGGTTTTTAAAGGTTTTCTGGTTGTGAAGTTTGGTGGAAAGAGGGAATACATTCATAACCCAAATAAGAACTAAATCACAAGTAAAGAAAAACTGAGATGCATAAGATAATAACCATGTGTCCAACAGAAAATAACATTGAAGATCATCCACAAATGGTAAGCACTACAAGCATAAAAACTATAAACCAGCAATAAAATTACCAATTATGTAGCTAAACAAGCTAGAAATGAAGCCAAAGTACAGACTGAAGGGTAAAATGGAGCATATATTTCATAATCAGTTCCTCAAATACACATGAGAGTCATATACTTAGCTTATCAACAAGTTAGGAGACCTCCTCTAGCCAGCCAAAAGTCGAACCCTTAGTTCTCTTTGTGACCTCCCTAAATACTATCTTTCAAAATTCAGTTAGAGGCTAAACCCTAACTGCTTTTCAGCCTACTCATCGAAATGGTTTTATCAAAATAGTAATTACAAAAGTAAAATATTCTTCAAAACATAACAAGTAACTGATTTTTCTAACAATCCTCATAGATCTTTAGTAGCTTCTGCTAACAAAGCTATCCCCTCTAAGGCTTGGGCCTTTCTCCTAGCTTTCAGCTGCTCTACTTCCATCTCTGTCATTCTTCTAGTAAGCTCTTCATTTTGTTGCTGTAGATCTCTGATAGTCTGTTTTAATCCTGCAAATTGTAACTCTATACTTCTTCTCCTTTTTAAGGCCTCTTTGGAGATTGCAATTAGTTCTTGATAATGATTATTCACCTCTTCTAGGTCTTTTCTGAGTCTCTTATTAGATATAATAAAACCATCACTTGTCTCCTACATATACTTTACTTGATGTTTATACTGCTTTATAGTTCTCTGTAAATTTTCTTTCTCTGATTCAAATGCCTTGTTTCCTGTTGTACTTTGCAGCTCATTAGGAAGCCATGGAATGTTAAGTCTTCTAAAGATTTCCTCATCTTCAGGCAGCAGCTCTGTAGAAGTATCATGAAAACTTGGGTTTTCTTGAGTATCAGTTTCACCAGGAACATTTTCATCAATCAACAGTTTGTTTTCTGAATGAGAAACCTCTATTTCATCTTTTTGTTGTTCTTTTAACATTTGACCTCGTATTTCCAAAAATACATCAGACAGTTTGGTCTCAATGAGGCTAGATTCTTCTTCTGATTTCAATGGTTTTTTCCTTTTGTTGTCACCCTTGCCAACATCCAGCCTTTCATTAGAGGAAGAATTATCAATCACAGTTACCCCTTCTGTATTCAATTTAGGGTTTAGTAATTTCTTCATGTTTAGCCTTAGTTTGTTCTTGGGTCTAGTCTTTGGTCTCCAGCTTGGAGCAAGTTCTCCTACCATTTTTAAAGTTTTGCCTTGATGGATGACATAGGAAAATTCATTTACTTTAAGCTTCTTTTTCTTTGCTACTGCTAACCTATCTTCCTGACTGTAAAACTCCTGTTTTGTGCCAATCCTAGTTTTATCAATGACAATAAGTTTATCCTCCTTCAACAAGTATGTTTCATCTCCAGACAAGACTGTAATTGGAGTTTGTTGTTGGACCTTAGTATTTTATTCATCACCTGAAACCTTCTCTGTAAAAACAATTTTTTCATCAATGAATGTCTCTGATGGTGCATTATTCTGAACAGGCTGAGTCTCCTTGTGAATAAACTGCAAATTTTTGTTCTCACTGTCATCTGGATGTTGCTTAGATTCACAATCTTCTTTTGCAGGTTCTGCAACTTCCTATAATTTGACACATTCTTCATCTTCAACCTTCACTTTTTGTCTTAATTTTCTGATCAAGGTTTGTCCTTTATCAGCTTGCTTTCTGGTAGACTGTCCTTATTGGCTATTCTGGAACCCTGACCAAAAAAGAAAGTATTCCCAAGTCTTTCCTTCTTTCTGCAGAACAATGTCGATAATAAGCTTGATAAGTCCATGGTGAAAGATGGACTGTATAGTATGGTCTTGGTGTTCTTTGATTTTGCTAGACATCTTCTGTAGCCTCTTTAGCAGGAAGAAAGGCAGATTCATCTTTGATTCTCCACTAAGGTGTTGAAGGAACCTGAAATGGTACTTGAAAACGAAGGCATACCTTCCTTCACATGTAATGTAACTTTGTAAAACCTTGATAGGTTCTACCCATTCAGCTCTGAAGTCATGGATGGGCACTCCCTTGCCCCAATCTGGAACAATACCAGGTAATAGATACCTTTGTGCATTGAAAGTAAATGACACTTTCTTAAACCAAAGTTCTCCTTCATTTTTAACCCCTGTTGCTTCAGCCACCAAATCTTTAGTCAATTTGAACTTCAAAGTATCAAAGGATACAATATCTTTGTCATAACATTGAGCAAACTTGTGAGAGACTTCAGCATTGTATCCATCAATCTTTAAAAAAAAAATCAACCATGCAGCATTTTCAAACAGTTCAGCACATCCTGGAAATTTGTCTATCCAACTGAGATCAGTGGGCTCATCCCTATTAGTCTTCCCACTCCTCTTCATCTTCTGTGTGGTTTTCATAACCTGTTAGTAACTTCACAGCCTATTTTCTTCAAGTTTGCACAGTCTTGGTAGTCAATTTTCCTTTGAACTCTCACAGGCTGTTTATCTTCAATTTTACACAGTCTATTCTATTACCAATTCAGGAAATGCTTTGTGCCAAGTTTAAATAATTTGGGTTAAAATCAGAACCATAAATCTCTAACAGTGCTGTTCCGAACTTTAATAACACAAACAATGCCTATTTAGACATTTGGACTAATATCTCATCATTAAAAGTTTGTTGAGTAAGTAAATTCATATCTTCCGCTAACAATTTGAAATCATAAGGCTTAGCAGAAAAAAAACCCAATTTTAACAGGTCATGACCAAGGTCACGAGAGATACCTCATTCAAAGTTTAATGCGGGTGTTAGAAGTGGATTCCTGGACTGGCTAGAAATGTCGAATTTAACGCTCCAGGTGTCTTCAATTCTCCAGCTCACTTCTAACTGTCACGCTGGGAAACCCTAATTCTTCCTTCAACTGCCAAATTCCTGATTTTTTAGCAATGTGTCTCCACCTCGGCGTCCACTAGCTTCGTAATCTTCAGTTTGAGAACCTCTTCCTGAAAATCTTGCCTCATTCCACTCTCTGTCTTGATTTGCCACGCATTTGCATAAAACTGTCATGATCTCTCTCACACGATGACCAACACCTATTTATATGATTATCCTGGCAAGACACGTATCAAAGCTGCTTATTGATGTGATTAGTCACCCTAGGAACGAAATCGTTGAAGAAATCAACGTGAAAAATGACAAATTGAGCACTCACGACTTTCTTGTAGCGCGCCAATGCATTATTTTTGCCCTTGCGCTACAAGAAAGTTCAAAAATCTAATTTGTGTTATTTGATCAATAATCCAACTTTTAAAACTAGGTTTATATGATTAAACCTTGATCTTAGTGCTATTCATGAAACCATTAATCAAAATATACTCTATAGAACCCTTCAAGACATAGGGAAAAACAAAAATGATGAAAAACTTAAAGGCATAAACTCAAAATTGAGCTCTAAACCAAAATTTCCTAGAAGTAAGCAAATTAGCAAGCTTCAAAAACACAAACAAAATATAAGACTGAAGAAAACAAATTCATGACTTAACACACTCCAAAATGCATAGTTATTTCTGTAAATAATGGAGGTCTGTTAGCAGCTAACCCTTCTTGATGTTCCATAGTGGTTTTTAATAGGATCTTCCTTCCATTGGTTTAGATTGTAGTGAAGGATCTCGCTCTGATACCAATTGTTGGAATATTGTACAACACTAAGAGGGGGGGGGGGGGGGTAAATCAACATTGATAAATTTTAACAATTTAAAACCACTTTTAACTTATTCATTAAAACACAGAATCAACAAGATACACAAAACACGCCAATTATTATGGAATCCCAATTGGGAAAAAAACAAACACTTTCTATAAATGCAAAATTATGTTTACATTTGTTTTTTCAAGCTACAACTTGCTGGAGACACCAATACCCAAGTTCTTCATCTACAACTAAAGGATTCTATAACACCATGTTTTCTAGCCACTACTGGAAGGAGGCTACAACCCCCTTGCAAGCTTGCAGCCTTTCCTAGCACCACCCTACCTCCCTAATTTGATATTTTTTCTTCAATTTTGTTACTGATTATTCTTCACTTCATTGGCCTTTGTCTTCTCTTGTTGTTACATTGATTTGGATTGCAAATACATCCTTCTTCCACTTCGAGATCTTGTTTAAATACTTCTTTCATCGTGTATTTGAACCATTGGGCCTTTTCATCATTATGTCCCTTCATTAAAACCTTTTCACTAATGCATCTCTTCATTATGGAAACATGCATTTTCATGAACTGGTGCAAAACAACCTGAAACCCTATTTTGGCATACATATAACTTTGTATTGAAGCACATTTTAGGATAAATAAGACCATGGTCAGATGCACACATCAACAAGATACATCCAGACGGTCTTGTATTATTTTTATCAGTTTCCTACAAAATATGAAGAGCATTTTACTAGGGCAACTTAGAACGATTTTTCAATACTTAGTCAATTTTCAGCAAATTTCCCAAAATAGTCTGAAACCTCATTTTGGTAGACCTGTAACTTTTTCTTCAAGCACATTTTAGGGGAATTGAGACCATAGTCAGATGCAAACATCAACAAGAAAAAACCTAATGGTATCATATATTTTTTATAAATATCCTACAAAATATGGCGGGAATTTTACTGAGGCCACTTAGGCAGATTTACCAAAACCGAAACAGTGCAAATCATGCTAGAAAGCACTTTTGGCAGACTAATAACTTCACCTTCAAAGACTGTATTGAAAAACAAATCATATGGTTAGATGCAAAATACAACAATATATATGTATATATCCTCATAATCATTTAATCCATCAATTAAAGAAGATGGCATGCATTTTATAGAGGCCCCTTATGAAGGTTAAGAAGAATTTATACTTGGTCAAATTTTCAGAGTTTCAGCAAGAGTTTCAACAAGTTGCCATACTTTTACAGAATGGTGTCAAATTGTAACAATGACTTCATGAGAGGACTATAAAACCATCATATAACTTTGCAACCTCATCACACATGCCACATACCTTGCCACCACTTCCTTTTTTATTCCTTTGTCATTAATGAACTGCGATTTTCCTATACTTAGTCAATTTTTAGAGTTTCAACAAGTTGTCATCTTTTTACATAATGGTGTCAAATTGTAAAATGACTTCATGAGAGCACTAGAACATCATTTTATGAATTTGAAATCTCATCACACATGTCACATCATCATACAAGTCATGTAATTTCCTTTGTCATTAATGAACTCTTTTGACATCAATGGAAACCATACTCAATATTCTCCCCCTTTGGCATTGATGGCAACAACTCTTCAATTTTCTCCCCCTTTGACATTAATGACAAAGGTCTCCTTTTGAAATCTCCCCCTGTCAACATGTCTCTGCCTGACATAATTCCTTTTTTTTTCTATATCTATTATAGGGAGATTACTCCCAAATTTTGTCTAAGATGCTCAAATGCTTCTTTGGGTAGTGGCTTAGTGAAGATATCAAATATCCATTCCCTTGTATCAACATATTCTAGCTTCACCACCTTCTATGATACTTGATCCCTAAAAAAAATGATATTTTATAGGGATGTGCTTTGTATTGGAGTGCATAACAAGGTTTTTTGATATGTTTATGGCACTGCTATTGTCATAATTTATCACTATTGGATGCTCATACTTTACAATTACGTCTTGTAATGTATGTTTCATCCAAATGAATTGAGTGCAACATGATGCAACATCAATATATTCAACTTCTACTGTAGATAGTGCAATGGAGGATTATTTCTTGTTTAGCCATGATACCAAACAATCTCCCAAGTAAAATGTTTATCCATTGTTACTCTTTCGAACATCAACACTTCCTTCCCAATCTGCATCAATGAATGATTTTAAAGATAAGTCTCGACCTCTTAGGTTCCATAAACCATACTCTATAGTACCTTTCAAATATCTGAGAATTATTTTCACTATTGTCACATGTGTTTCTTTGGGAGCTAATTGGAATCTAGAAACCAATCCTATAGCATGCATCACATCTGGTCTTGTATTTGTCACATATAGTAGGATTCCTATCATAGATCTATACATAGTATGATCTACTTCCAACGACTCATCATCCTTACTTAAACTACAACCAATGACCATAGGTGTACTAACAGGCTTAGAATATTCCAACATAAACTTCTTAAGCATGCCTTTAATGTACTTGGTTTGAGTGATGAATATCCCTTTGTATGATTGAGAAACTTGTAATCCCAAGAAGAATGTTAATTCACCCAACATTTACATTTCAAACTTTTTCATCATTCAGAGGAAAAATTTTCACTTAGCATTTGTAGATTGCTTCCGAATATAATATCATCCACATAAATAATAACAATGATCATATCCTTATCTTCAAACTTTATGTAGAGATTACAATCAATGACCCCTCTTTTATATCCTTGTTGCTTTAGGTAGCTATCTAGTCTTGAAAACCATGCCCTTTGGGCTTGTTTGAGACCATAGAGTTCCTTCTTCAATTTGCAAACATAGTCCTCATTTTCTGATAAGAGGAAATATTCAGGTTGTTCAATATAGACTTCCTATTCTAACTTCCCATTCAAAAATCCATACTTGACATCCATTCAATACACTTTGAAGTTTCTATAACATGAATATGCCAAAAACATTATGATTGCTTCAAGTCTTGCTATAGTGGTGTTGCAGCTGCAACTGTTTTCCCCAAATTTTTTAAAATTTTGGACCCCCTTTGATTTTATCTTGCCTAAAATGGTTTGGATTCATGAACTCTGTTTTGTTTTTCCCTCTGCTACAGTTTGGATTGTTTCGAGGTCAACTGTTTTCATGATTTTCGAAAAATTGTTGTGTCTGCAAATGCTCTGGGTCATGGAGTTTAAAGTTCGATTTGAAAATGTTGTCCTTTGATCTGAATGATTTCTTTCATTGCTATCGGAAGTCTATTTCTATTCGAATCAAAGTTTTAGTTCTCTTTGTAGCCGCGGTGTCAGAGAAGAAACAAACTACTTCTATCACTGCATCGCCGAAGTCTTTCGAAACTTAACATTTTTTTGATTTGGGTTTTCAGAGGTCAGTTGAACATTAATCGCGGCCATAGTTCTCTATGCCACCGCTGTTTCAGAGGTTAAATGAACTATTTTTTTAACGCTTCTCAGCCAAGGGTCTTTGAGCACTTAACGTTGTGTTTTATGTTTGCTTATCGCTGTCGAAGGTGTTTTTGAATAGTGAATCGAGGTTCTAGTCTCAAGAGCCACCACCGTTACGGAGGCCTTGTTGTTTGTCTCGCCGACAGTGCGGGTGTGCTTAGTTTTAAGCCAGTCGATCCATAGTTTTAGAACCTCCGATCGCTGGCATTTTTTTTATTGTCGCGGAAACCCAATCAACTATTTTTTGCCATTTTCGGGAGTTTGAATGATTATCTTTTGTTTGACTTGATCTTGAACTTTTGGTTTTCACTGTCGAAGGTTTATTCAGTAGTAAGTCGGGGCCGTAGTCATCTATGCAGCCGTCGTTGCGGAAATTAAATAATGAATGACTCGATCTAAAGCCATGTTTTTCCCCGATGCGCTTTTTTGCATTTTTGTTTTATCACCATCGGAACAATAGTCCTCTGTGTTGCCGCCATTTCGGATGGCAGACTGCAAGCATTCCGACGGAGGCCCTTATCTTTGCTAATTCCGCGGGATTTTTCTAATATGATTTTCTCTTTTCGCTATCGGAAGTGTATTGGACATTTGATTGGGGGACTAGTCTTTTGCTTCGCCAACGCATGACCTTTGGTTGTTCCAATCATCGAAGATTTCATGTTTTGTGGGGTGCGTAGTCTAATTGTGTTCCGTCGTTGCGGCCCCTTAGCATATTAACCATCCGACATGTAGTTGTTCAATTCACCGATGGTTTGTTCTGGTTTTCTCTGATGTTACTGGTTTGTGGAACCCTCAGTCCATGTGACTTTCGCCGTTACAGCTCCTTTTTGAACTAGTCATCCCATGCTATAGTATGGTCACCCGCCGAAGTGGTTTATCTTCCCGATGCTTAGTGTTTATTGCTTCCGACTGTCGGTGGGGTTTTTCCCGCCATTTTGGTGTGTTTTTACACTATTTTATGGAATGGCGGAGATTTCCTGTGGGCGCGGGTCGATGTTAAAGTTGTCTGAGCTGAAGAACGCGGTTTGGGGGTTTGGTGTTTTGAAGAGTGGTGGTTACTGTTAGGAACCCATGTCAATCCTTCTCTTTACCGTGTTAGTATATTGTTGTTGGACGCATATGCTTTGTAAGTCGTCCCATAGTAATTGTTGATCCATAGTTTGTGTTATTGTTGTGGGGCGCATATGCTTTGTAAGCCGCCTGTAGTATTTGTTGATCCATAGTTTATATTGGACCATGGTTTTGACCCATAGTATTGGTGCCTATTTTTAGTATATAAGTGTGTGTTGAGGCCAAGGAAGGCACCGTGAAGTTATTTTGTATTGAGCTTGCTCAAAGGAGGTTGCCCCCTCGAAGTGGCCTGTTATTAATATAAAAGTGATTTTGAGTTCTGCTGCTATATCGTGTATTTTGATTAATTATTTGCTGTAGGGTCCTCACATCTGGTATCAGAGCACTTTCTTGGGCTCGTTGGGTGAAATTTCTGCCCAATTTTTTTTTCTCTTCTGTTGCAGGTTCGGATCTGGGAATAATCCCTATCCGCTTAACTATGGGAAGTACTTGGGCATAAGCCCTAAAACTCATTGTGAGGAGTACCACAGGAACCCCGAAGTAGCTGGCCCATTGAGAGGACCTACCAGCGAAAAGGGCAACGACCCCTACTTGATTGACTAGTTCCCACCCGTGAGGTAAACCAAGAGCTGTCATTTGTGGCCAAGTGGTTATCAGTTTTACCTGAGCCGTGGAGTGAGGGGTACTGCCCCAATACGCAAGCCGCCAGACAACATTGATGGCCGAGTGAATCCCTTGAACCGATAGGAAGCCGCACATACCTGGGGTCCATATCTATTTTCAGTTGCACAATCACAGATTTCCTCTGTCCAGAACTGTTGCCAGTTAGTTCCACGCCGTTACAGATCCATTTGTTGCCTATCACTTCCGCGCCATTGCAGATCCATTTGTTTCCTATCACTTCCGTGCCGTTGCAGATTCCATTGTTTTCGATCACTTTCGCGCCGTTGCAGATCCCTTCCTGAAATTTTTTTTTTCTTTCTGTTTTTCGGCCATATCTCCTTGGTTTCAACTCTGTTTTCCATGAAACTTCACTGACACCTCTGCAATTCCATTCTGCATATTTCATTCCTGAAGACCCTATCCCAAATTCCACTTCCCAAGACCTAAAATCCCACATTTGTCTATTTTTAGGGTTTTCCATAACTCCTTCGATTTTCACCCAAACGCCTTCAAATTTTGCCACTGTATTCCTTTCCTCATTCTGCTTCTTTGTCCCTCTCTACCAAATTTTCTCATTCTTTCACCCTGCTCCTAAAATCCCCATTTTTTGCTTCCCTTTCCTTTCGACAGTGTCCAAAACTTACTCAAACCCACATTACCCTTCCAATTTTTTCCCAAATCCAGATTTTCCTCTACTGAAATAGTTTCTGTTTTTGTTTTTCTACCCACTCCCCCCAACCCCCGCCCCCCCAAAAAAAAAAACTCCTGGTTATGGTTGTCACCTACACAGGAGCAAAAACCATGGAGGAAGCACTTACAACCATCCAAGCCAAACTCCAGGAACTGGATGAAAAATTTGTCGGTCTCCATCTTGGGCATTCAGCTATGAACACCAGACAACAGTTTGAGTCTTCATCAGAAAATGGGTTCTCTTCTTCCAGCAATTTTTGCGGTCCGAAGCTAGATTTTCCTCGCTTCAATGGTAATGATCCGACTGGATGGATCTATCGGGCAGAACAGTATTTCAGTCTTCATAATACTTTTGATGTCAACACAGTTCCACTTGCCTCCTTTCATTTGGAACAGGAAGCTCTTCAATGGTATCGTTGGTACATCAAGGCTCATGAAGAGCCAAAATGGCCTGATTTTTGCCAGCTCCTTTTGCAACGATTTGGTCCTAGTGCTTTTGATGACTTCATAGGAGCTCTCACTAAACTTCACCAAATTGACACTGTGAAAGAGTATCAAACTGAATTTGAGAAACTAGCTAATCACACTGAAGGATTACCTGATGACTTCTGCCGGAGTTGTTTTATCAGTGGTCTAAAGGATGCAATTCGCTCTGAGGTCAAAATGTTCAGTCCCAACACAATGATGGAAGCCCTGGGGTTGGCTAAGATGGCAGAAGACAAGCTGGTAGCCCAACAGTGCTCCAAATCCTCTTTTGTTCCCTTCCGAAATATGGGTTCTCAATGACCTCCCATTCCGCCAGCTCCTCGCTCACCTCCAATCAAGCATTTGTCTGAAGCAGAGATGCAGGCACGCAGAGAAAAAGGGATTTGTTATAATTGTGATGAGAAATTCAATTGGGGACATCGATGCGTTTAATAAAAGCTCTATCTCTTGGATGTGGATTCTCCACCTACCTCCGAAATTGGTGAAGAAGCTCCCGATACAATGGATGCTCTGGTTGACATTCAGGAGCCGCCTACTAACCCTCCATCTCAAGACGACCAGCCTGAGATATCCCTCCATGCTTTAGCTGGAGTCACGGCCCCCCAAACAATGCGGGTACGCGGTTACTTCAAGAAGCTTCCTCTTACAATACTCATTGATTCTGGCAGCACTCATAATTTCATTGACCCTCGGATCGCCAAACAAGCTGATTGTTTTATCCATCGTTGCTCCAACTTTGAAGTCATGGTTGCCAATGAGGGCACCTTACCTTGCAAAAGGAAGTGTCATAATGTGCGTATCTCTATGGGAGATTATAACCTCCGCTCTGACATGTTTGCCTTGACCTTAGGCGGATGTGATGTGGTTTTGGGCGCTCAATGGCTGCGCACACTTGGCCCCATATTATGGGATTTTGCTGAACTTTGGATGCAGTTCTCCCCCGATGGACACAAACACACATTGAAAGGATTACAACCAGGGTCTCTCAGCATCATCAGTTCAAATCGCATGGAAAAACTCCTTAAGAAGAGTTCCCATGGTGTCATCGCTCAGCTCCATTCCATTCAAATACAACCATCAGTGGCCCCCACTACTCCTTTGGATCTCCAACAAATTCTGGATCGATATACAGGTGTTTTTGCTGAACCAGTGGGACTTCCACCTTCACGACTAGAGGACCATCGTATTCAGCTCCTTCCTGGAAGCATTCCTCCCAACATCAGGCCCTATCGCTACCCATTTCACCAAAAAACAGAGATTGAACTCCTTGTTAGGGACTTACTGAAGCAAGGTATTATTCGCCCAAGCACAAGTTCCTTTTCTTCACCAGTTCTTCTTGTTCGCAAAAAAGATGGGTCATGGTGCCTCTACACTGACTTCCGAGCACTTAATCATCTCACCATCAAGGATAAGTTTCCAATTCCTATTGTTGATGAGCTTCTTGATGAGCTTCATGGTGCTCAATTTTTCTCCAAGTTGGATCTTCGCTCTGGGTATCATCAAATTCGGGTTCATGAGGATGATATCCCTAAAACAAATTTCTGCACACATGATGGCCACTATGAGTTTTTGGTCATGCCCTTTGGTCTCACTAATTCTCCTTCCACATTCCAGGCCTTGATGAATAAAATATTTCGACCCTATTTGCGGAAATTCATTCTGGTATTTTTTGATGATATCCTCATCTACAGTAAAACATGGGCTAAACATCTCCAGCATCTGGCTCTTGTAATGCAACTCTTCTCTGATCATCATCTCCATGCCAAAAAGTCTAAATGTGTTTTTGGCCAAGAGGAAGTTGAGTATCTCGGGCACATTATCTCAACACAAGGGGTTCGTGGGGATCCTGCCAAAATCACTGCCATGAACAATTGGCCGCCTCCTAAGACACTCAAGAGCCTTCATGGTTTTTTTGGGGTTGACTGGCTACTACCGCAAGTTTGTCAAGGATTATGGGAAGATTGCAGCTCCATTAACTGCTCTGTTGAGAAAGGATGCTTTTACATGGACACATGTTACTGAGTGTGCATTTGACAAGCTGAAACAAGCTATGTGTACTACACCTGTTCTAGCTATGCCCGATTTTTCCAAGCCCTTCATTATTGAGAGTGATGCTTGTAGCAATGGACTTGGTGCTATTCTCCTTCAAGATGAACACCCCATTGCGTTCACCAGCAAAGCCCTTTCCAGTAAGAATTTAGCTGCCTCTACATATGAGAAGGAAATGATGGCTATTTTGCATGCAGTACAAAAGTGGCGACCCTACCTCTTAGGGAATCATTTCTGCATCAAGACTGATCACCAGAGTCTGAAATATTTCCTAGAACAGCGTGTATCCTCCCCAGCACAACAAAAATGGGTTAGCAAACTCATGGGTTATGACTATGAGATCACTTATAAGAAGGGTAAGGACAATATTGTGGCGGATGCCCTTTCTCGCACATTTAATGACCAAGGTTCTCTTTCCGCTATTTCTATGCCTATTCCAAATTGGTTGCAATCGGTTCAACAGGGTTATGTCAATGAATCTTCATTATCTCAAATCATCCAATGCTTGGACAACAACCCTTCTGCTGTCTCACATTACTCTGGGGATGGTGCTTCACTGAGATACAAGGGTTGTCTGGTGCTTCCCCCGAACACAGCTCTTCAACAAGCTATCTTCTATGAACTCCATGCTTCTCCGTCAGCTGGGCACTCTGGTTTTCTCAAAACGTATGAACGGGCACGACGCAACTTCTTTTGGCAGGGCATGAAAAGGACAATTCAATAGATGGTGGCTGAATGTGATACCTGCCAGCGCAATAAGGGTGAAACAACACCCCTTCCGGGATTGCTCGAACCCTTGCCCATACCTACCCGGATATGGATAGATATTTCTATGGATTTCTTTGAAGGGCTCCCTAAATCTGGAGGGAAGACTGTGATTTTGGTTGTGTTTGATCGCCTCTGCAAATATAGTCATTTTTGTGCTCTCAGCCATCCCTATACAGCCTCCTCCGTTGCTCAAATTTTCCTGGACCAGATCTTTCGTCGTCATGGAATGCCTTCTTCCATTGTCTCGGATCGTGATGCGACTTTCACCAGTCATTTTTGGACAGAACTCTTTCACCACACTGGCACCAAATTGAAGATGAGTTCAGGTTATCACCCACAAACGGATGGTCAGACTGAAATTATCAATAAATGCTTGGAAACTTATCTTCGTTGCTTCTCCTCTGAGCAACAACATCAGTGGGCAAAGTGGCTCCCTCTCGCTGAATGGTGGTACAATACCTCTTACCACACTGCCTCTAAAATGACTCCATATGAAGCAGTTTATGGTCAGGCACCACCATTTCTTCTTCCTTACACCCCCAACAGTTCTCCAGTTCAGGCAGTTGACGCGGTCCTTCGAAACCGCGATGAGGTTCTTCGCATTTTGCGTGAAAATATTCACATGGCAAGAAATCGCATGAAGCGACAAGCTGATCAGCACCGTTCTGAGCGCACTTTTGAAGTCGGTGATATGGTTTTTCTTCGTCTCCAGCCTTACAAGCAAATCCTCACTAAAACTCAAAGGGCGTCATAAGCTCGCTCCAAAGTTCTATGGGCCATATAGGATTCTTCAGAAGATTGGGTCTATTGCTTATAAATTGGAACTTCCGCCTTCTTCCCGCATTCATCCAGTATTTCATGTCTCTTGTCTGAAGAAAGTTCTTGGCACCAACATCAAAGGCCAAAATATTTTACCAGAACTGGATAATGAAGGATCCATCTTTTTGGAGCCGGAGGCTGTCCTCAATAAGCGCACTCGTCAGCTTCGCTCTCGCTCTATCACAGAGGTCTTAATTCAATGGAACGAAATGCAGCTTGAGGATGCTACGTGGGAACCACTCCTTCAGATTCAACGACAATTTCCACATCTAAAGCTTTGAGGACAAAGATTTTTCTAAGGAGGAGGGGATGTTAGGAACCCATGTCAATCCTTCTCTTTACCGTGTTAGTATATTGTTGTTGGATGCATATGCTTTGTAAGTCGTCCCATAGTAATTTTTGATCCATAGTTTGTGTTATTGTTGTGGGGCGCATATGCTTTGTAAGCCGCCTGTAGTATTTGTTGATCCATAGTTTATATTAGCCCATGGTTTTGACCCATAGTATTGGCACCTATTTTTAGTATATAAGTGTGTGTTGAGGCCAAGGAAGGCACCGTGAAGTTATTTTGTATTGAGCTTGCTCAAAGGAGTTTGCCCCCTCGAAGTGGCCTGTGATTAATATAAAAGTGATTTTGAGTTCTGCTGCTATATCGTGTATTTTGATTAATTATTTGCTGCAGGGTCCTCACAGTTACTTTGTCTGGTTCATGCTTTCATCAGAGGGTTTCGATTTAGTTTAGATGTGGCCTGGATTGGGAGGAAGAATCTTTTCTATCGGGCATGTGTTTTAGTTTTTGAACAGGTGTTTAAGCACAAACTTGCAGGATTTCTTTTTCTTTGACATTCTTTATTTTCATGCATTAATACTGTTTAGAGTTCATATTACAGAATGCATGTATTGATCTAGTTTGTGTTACTTTGTTCAACACTAATGATCTGATATGTGCATGATAGGAAGATTGCTGCAAAGAATATATGTCCAAAGGGCAAAGCAGAAGGGAGGCAGCCATGAAAGAAGAAGCTAAAGCATAAAGAAGCAGAGATGTTGTTCAAGGAAAAAGAAGAGAGCGAAAGTTTGAGATCAACAGGATCTCAAAAGGATCGACGGATTACAGAGCATAATCATTAAGAGCAGAGGACCAGGCTTGGGAAGTTCGTCAGTTACCAAGGTGGTCCCTTTTCATAAAAGTGCTCTTAAATCTTAAATCTTAAATGTAACGTTTGTATGAATGATGAACACTCACAAAAGGACAAAATTGTGAGATTAAACGATTGGGGGAGCCCAAAGGTCACTGAGAGGCAGCCTAAAAGGTTTTGCTTGTAGTATAAGTATAGGAGAATTAGATAGAATAAAGGATGTTTTCCCAGTTAGACTTATGAGAACATGTTGTAAGAAGAACTATTTCCTTTTACAATAGATAATTACAATTTTGCCTGTTGGAGAAAGCTTTGGTGGAATGTTCAAATGCTGTGCAATGGATGTTGTTGAAGGGGAACTATTTCGTTTTCAGCTTTTGTCCATTAACTGTGATATCGTTCTAACTTGTTGAACCTATGTTCTTGTATGAATGCTCTCTAGTTTATTTTATGGAATTTCCACTATGAGTAATGAATGCTTTTCATAAACAATGAGCTATCTTGTTGTTCATCTATCTATTCATGTTTATGTGTTTTGAAATAAAGAACAGCTACCTGTGATTTTTCTTAATGCATGAACATTAATACATTACTCATTAAATGATAATGTCGCTCCCTAGGGATAGTTTAGTTAAGTTAGTTTTAGTTTTCTTACTGTGTGTGATCAAGATGCGAGAGAGTTAAGACGAGAGGTAAGAACCCGCGCATCACATTGTGACCGCTCCTTGTATTCTCTATCAATCTGCATTTTAGATAGGCATTTGCATCTCATACTTAAAACTAAAAAACTAAAAAAGATACACGGTGGACTGGGTCGTAACCGCTAAAACTCTTTATTTTGGTTATTTGACCTACGGTAGCCAGACCGCAAACCGGACGGATTCCTCATACCAAACAGTAACGGGCTAGTTGGGAATGTTTATTGGGGAGAATCCCTTGCTTTTGTCGCCTGCTATTTTCCAGGCCTCAATAGTTTTTGGCGCTAGAAGGAGGGCCGCCAGTGCATGGCTGGCCGAGGAAACTTATTTTCTCGAGATTATTCCACAGGTGATAGTTCAGAAAGCAGTTTGTTTCCCAATCCATTTCCTGAAGAGAAGGGTAAAAAAACACTTGTATTCTGTCGGTAACAAAGTAGTTAATGATTTGAGAAGACATACTAGGGCATATGTGAAGAATATTGGAGGATTACCGATTATCCCTGACTTTCCCAGAAGAGAATATAAAATAAAGACCGTCCTATATTGGAAGACTCAGTGTTGGTTGGAGATTTGGAAGAACTGGTAGAAATAGCCTTATAGGAAGTTGTTCAACCTTTGAATCAAGTGGGCCCAGAGACCCCTTACTGTTGACCTGTTCATACTCCTATTCATTCACCACCTCACTCTCCACCCAGACTCATGGCAGGTGTAAATGCAAATCAACCACCCAACCCACCAAATCCACCACCTGCTTGGAAAGCTAGGTCACCATTAAACCTAACACCTCCTTTGCATGACTTACCTCAGGATTTTGAGAAAATGCTTCCCAAGTTTGACCCAAGTGAAAATATTTTAGTAGATGATCACTTGCAAATCTTTTACTTGGCCATAGAAGGACTAAGGGCTGAAGAACACGAAGATGTAGTCTGCAGACTTTTTCCACATACCTTGAAAGGAGCAGCTGCTTCATGGTATTTTGCTCTGCCTGCAAACTCAATCCCAGACTGGGACACATTTGAAAAGATATTCAAAAATAAATATGCATCCCAGAAAACTCACATAGCTCTAATGAAAGGGTTATGCGCTTTGAAGAAAGAAAGAAAAGAAAAAGTGCATAGTTTCACCCAAAGGTTTGCGGCTTATCTTAAGAATTTTTCTGCAGCTGATAAACCCTCTGATAAAGTTTTGATTGAGTATTATACTTCAACTTTAGGGCCTGACTTGGCCATGTTTTCCAAGATGCAAGTAAAAAATACATTATCAGAGGCTTATGAAGAAGCTGAGAGAGTCGAAACTGAAAAGGATAGCATAGAAGATTATCCTGAGCCTAAGGAGGAGCAGTCACATGACCTTGAAGGAATGTTGAGAATGATGCAGAAACTATCTAACAGGTGATAGATTTGGAAAAAGAGAAGGAGGCTCAGAAATCATATAAGCCTTACTACAAAACAAGAGAGGATAACAATCAGTCTAAACCTCCTCCACACAGTTCTGCATCAATGAACTTAACGGAGGTAGGTATGGATAACTTTTGCACCTTTCATCAACAACCCCATTCGAAAAAAAATTGCCCTCAATGGATAAATTCAATGACATTAGTAATGAATCAGCTGTTGGACTCTAAACTAACAGAGGCTAATGATGAGGAAGAAAAGGGTAATAAATCGACAGAAAAAAAGAGAGGATGATGCCATGGTTTTATGGGACTGTGTCTCGATGTTTGATACCGAAGAGGAAAGTGATATGAAACACGAGGATATTTCAGAAACAAATGTGACAACTAGAAGTCAAGGTTTGATAAAAGAAGACAGGTTAGTACTCCCTAAAATTAAGAGACTTCAGGAGAATGTAAAGAAATTTTAGAAAAGCACCACAGTCAATAAAATACATGAATTCACCATCACGAGTTAAAATCCAAAGCAAATCAACATGCCTGTTAAGCCTGCTAAAGAGAAGATTGATAATACAAAAATGGATCTCAAAGAACATAAGATGGAGTATAATATTGTGGAAGATATTAAAAGGGCTAAAGCAAATATCTCGCTATTTGAAATGTGCAATGTGCCTCAACAAAAAGAAAAATTATTAAAAGCACTTGAAATATTAGAGGAAAAGCTTCCCACCAACAACCAACCGGAAGAAGAAGAAATTGGTGAAGCAAGTGTGGGAGGTAAGTCTAAATACAAAACTCCACCATTTCTATTAACCTTTGAAATTTTCAACCATAACGTGCACAATTGTTTAGTAGACTTAGGGGCATTAGTCAATGTTATGCCTCTTTCAATCTGCAAAAAGATAAATGGACAGCCTAAACCATCTACCTGGCAGGTTATTCAATTAGATAGAACAAATGTGAAGGTAATTGGGAAAATGGAGGATGTTTTGATTCGATTATCTTCAAATGAAAAGGTATGTCAGTTCATCGATATTGTAGTAGCAGACATACCTGAGGCTTATGGAATTGTTTTGAGTCGAGATTGGTCAGCAAAGTTAAATGGATATTTTCATCAGATTGGTCGCATCTTTGGTTGCCTTATAAAGGAAGTCCCAATCAAATTAAAGTATTAAGAGAGCCCCACATGAAGCACAATGTTACTCAGTTGGAGGGTAATAATGAACCAGTGAATTCTGTATTGGGGAATTACTTCATTGAACTAGAACCGGGAAACTACCCAGCGAAAGAAGCTAGCAGTACATCAGACACCCAGCCCAATCTCCTTCAGTTTTCACGGGCTGATGAGATTGATTGTAAAATAGTAGTTTCAGTTTCATATATAGTTTTTTCAAGACCAATAGATGTAGTTTTTGATAATGGTTAGGTCTTTTTCATTTTGTAGTCAATCCTAGCCCCTTAACTTACATATTGCCAGATTTATAGGGGTGGGCAGAGGACTGACCAGTTAGTGGTTTAGTTCTCAAACTTTATTTTTCTTGATTTTTGTTTCTTGAATTATCTTGTACATAAATAAATTGATTTTGTTGTTTATTTTTGGTTTACTCTATTTCTGTTTGTTTTTAGTTTAGATTTTGATTGATTCCAATAAAAGGAAGCAAACTTTTGGTTGCATGGAGACCATCATAATTCTGGAGTAACTAAAATCCTTGATTATAGGACATTGTACTATTGATTTATCTGAAAGAATTTCTTCTAGTTCAACAGTTTTCCTAAATGGCTATGAACACATTGAAGTCCTACTTAATCCTTGTAAAATAACTCAGGATCAAAAAGTCTAGAATACTATTTCGAGGCTCCATCCATCTCACATTTAAAATGTCCTAGGGAGTGACAACAAAAGACCCATGGAAAGGAAGCAAGGTAAACAATATATTATATATAAAGAATCCCATGCCAAGAATTGAAAGACAAAAAGCAAATAAGAGTAAAAAACTCCTAAGAAAGCAATATGTATCAAAACAAAGTACTAAACCAAATGAGTACAAAATTGCCAAAGTTCTTCTCTGTCAGTGAGCTGAAAATTAAATACATCTCTCACACAAAAGGACACTATGGATAGAGGAGCCTGAATAAAAAAAAAATTCAGAAAGAAAGACATGCAGGAGGACTCAAATGAAGGACAAAAGTCCAAAAGCACCAAAAAGTGCAAAATGGCATGGGAATGAGGAACAAATGAATATTTCTGTTTACCATATGTTACAATCCTGTGGTGTCCGAGCTGGAAACTACCTTAAGACAGAGGTAATAAATGAAACTCATATTCCTGGCCTCAAAAGATTTATCTTGACTTTGAAATCCTGGTTTCCATTTTCCTAATTGGACTATCATCAATGATTAAAAGTACATACATTTGCTATTCGGAAAATCTAGACATCTAGAAGAATGCAACATGTTGGTTTTATTATCAAACAGTCTGTTACTCAAGGAAGGAGTTGTCCAGAGATCTGGGTTCACCAGGTAGTCGCCAATTGTTGCAGCTGCAACTGTTTTCCCCAATTTTTTTAAAATTTTGGACCCCCTTTGATTTTATCTTGCCTAAAATGGTTTGGATTCATGAACTCTGTTTTGTTTTTCCCTCTGCTACAGTTTGGATTGTTTCGAGGTCAACTGTTTTCATGCTTTTCAAAATATTGTTGTGTCTACAAATGCTTTGGGTCATGGAGTTTAAAGTTCGATTTGAAAATGTTGTCCTTTGATCTGAATGATTTCTTTCATTGCTATCGGAAGTCTATTTCTGTTCGAATCAAAAATTTAGTTCTCTTTGCAGCCGCGGTGTCGGAGAAGAAACAAACTACTTCTATCACTGCACCGCCGAAGTCTTTCGAAACTTAACATTTTTTTTATTTGGTTTTTCGGAGGTTAGTTGAACATGAATTGTGGCCATAGTTCTCTATGCCGACGCTGTTTCGGAGGTTAAACGAACTATTTTTTTAATGCTTCTTAGCCAAGGGTCTTTGAGCACTTAACGCTGTGTTTTATGTTTGCTTATCACTGTCGGAGGTGTTTTCAAACAGTGAAATGGGTTCTAGTCTCAAGTGACGCCACCATTACGAAGGCCTTGTTGTTTGTCTCATCGATAGTGTGGGTGTGCTTTGTTGTAAGTCCGTCGATCCGTAGTTTTAGAACCTCCGATCGCTGGCATTTTTTTTTATTGTCGCGGAAACCCAGTCAACTATTTTTTGCCATTTTCAAGAGTTTTAATGATTATCTTTTGTTTGACTTGAGCTTGAAGTTTTGGTTTTTGCTGTCGGAGGTTTATTGAGCAGTAAGTCGGGGCCGTAGTCATCTACGTAGCCTTCGTTGCAGAAATTAAATAATGAATGACCCGATCTAAAGCCATGTTTTTCGTTGATGCGATTTTTTGTGGTTTTGTTTTATCACCGTCGGATTAATAGTCCTCTGTGTTGCCGCCGTTTCGGATGGCAGGCTGCAAGCGTTCCGACGAAGGCCCTTATCTTTGCCAATTCCGCGGGGTTTTTTTAATATGATTTTCTCTTTTCGCTATCGGAAGTGTATTGGACATTTGATCGGGGGACCAGTATTTTTCTTCACCGACGCATGACCTTTGGTTGTTTGAATCGCCGAAGATTTCGTGTTTTGCGGGGCCTGTAGTCTAATTGAGTTCCGCCATTGTGGCCCCTTAGCGGATTAACCATCCAACATGTAGTTGTTCAATTCACCGATGGTTTGCTTGATTTTCCTTGATGGTTTGTTTTGGTTTTCTCTGATGTTACTGGTCTTCGGAACCCTTTGTCCATGTGACTTTTGCCATTACGGCTCCTTTTTTAACTAGTCATCCAATGCTATAGTATGGTCACTCGCCGAAGTGGATTATCTTTCCGATGCTTAGTGTTTATTGCTTCCGACTGTCGGTGGGGTTTTTCCCACCGTTTTGGTGTGTTTTTACACTATTTTATGGAATGGCGGAGATTTCCTGTGGGCGCGGGTCGATGTTAAAGTTGTCTGAGCTGAAGAACGTGGTTTGGGGGTTTGGTGTTTTGAAGAATGGTGGTTACTTTGTCCTGGTTCATGATTTCATCAGAGGGTTTCCATTTAGTTCAAATGTGGCCTGGATTGGGAGGAAGAATATTTTCTATCGGGTATGTGCTTTAGTTTTTGAACAAGGGTTTAAGCACAAACTTGTAGGATTTCTTTTGCCTTGACATTCTTTATTTTCATGCATTAATACTGTTTATAGTTAATATTACAGAATGCATGTATTGATCTAGTTTGTGTTACTTTGTTAAACACTAATGATCTGATATGTTCATGATAGGAATATTACTGCAAAGAATATATGTCTAAAGGGCAAAGCAGAAGGGAGGCAGCCATGAAAGAAGAAGCTAAAGCATAAAGAAGCAGAGATGTTACTCAAGGAAAAAGAAGAGAGCGAAAGTTTGAGATCAACATGATCTCAAAAGGACCGATGGATTACGGAGCATAATCATTAAGAGCAGAGGACCAAGCTTGGGAAGTTCGTCAGTTACCAAGGTGGTCCCTTTTCATAAAAGTGCTCTTAAATCTTAAATCTGAAATGTAACGTTTGTATGAATGATGAACACTCACAAAAGGACAAAATTGTGAGATTAAACGGTTGGGGGATCCCAAAGGTCATCGAGAGGCAGCCTAAAAGGTTTTGCTTGTAGTATAAGTATAGGAGAATTAGATAGAATAAAGGAATTTTTCCCAGTTAGACTTATGAGAACATGTTGTAAGAAGAACTATTTCCTTTTTCAATAGATAATTACAATTTTTCCTGTTGAAGAAAGCTTTGGTGGAATGTTCAAATGCTGTGCAATGGATGTTGTTGAAGGGGAACTATTTCATTTTCGGCTTTTGTCG
This sequence comes from Pseudotsuga menziesii, assembly GCA_001517045.1. Lineage (NCBI taxonomy): Eukaryota > Viridiplantae > Streptophyta > Pinopsida > Pinales > Pinaceae > Pseudotsuga > Pseudotsuga menziesii. The sequence continues at coordinate 482,605 of LPNX011227311.1, forward strand.
ATTAACTGTGAGATCGTTCTAACTTGTTGAACCTATGTTCTTGTATGAATGCTCTCTAGTTTATTTTATGGAATTTCCACTATGAGTAATGAATGCTTTTCATAAACAATGAACTATCTTGTTGTTCATCTATCTATTCATGTTTATGTGTTTTGAAATAGAGCACAACTACCTGTGATTTTTATTAATGCATGAACAGTAATACATTACTCATTAAATGATAATCTTGCTCCCTAGGGACAGTTTAGTTAAGTTAGTTTTAGTTTTCTTGTTGTGTGTGATTTAGATGCGAGAGAGTTAAGATGAGAGGTAAGAACCTGCGCATCACATTGTGACCGCTCCTCGTATTCTCTATCAATCTACATTTTAGATAGGCATTTGCATCTCATACATAAAACTAAAAAAGATACACGGTGGATTGGGCCGTAACCGATAAAACCCTTTATTTTGGTTACTTGACCTACGGTAGCCAGACCGCAAACTGGATGGATTCCCCATACCAAACAATAACGGGATAGTGGGGAATGTTTACTGGGGAGAATCCCTTGCTGTTGTCGCCTGCAATTTTCCAGGCCTCAACAAGTGGCAAAGGTTTCTTCGAGGTCAATACCTTCCTCTTTCGCATATCCCTTACACACTAGTGTTTCTTTGTTTCTTATCACTTGACCATCTTCATTGAACTTGTTTTTGAAGACTCATTTTGTCCCTACAAAATTCTTGCTTTTAGGTCTTGGGAAAAGTTCCCAAGTTTGATTCTTCTCAAGTTGATCCAACTCTTAATTCATGGCCTTGATCCAATCATCATCTTTGTTGGCTTATGCAAAGTTCTTAGGTTCCACCACTTATAGTAAGTCTTGCTAATTAAACAATAATTTCCTTCTTGTACTGAAAATCCCCCTGAGTATATGATCCCTTCTAATGCTAATTTCAGGGTTCTCTTCTAGGTCATGAGATATTTTAAAAAAGACATTCTTTTGCAGTTCCACCATCATCATTATATTCTTCTTGATCATCTCCATCGGTGAATTCTTTTACATCTTCATCTTTCTTTTCATCATAGTGGATGACATTCTTATCTACAACACTATCATCTTTGGAAACTTCATTGATGCTTGAAATCTTTGTTTCCTCTAAATATTTGTAATCTAACTTTCTTCTTAAAATCTTTCCATGAGGTACCCTGCTCATGGATATTCTATTTCTTTGTCTTTTCAAACCTTGATATTTTCTCTTGATTCTCCAATCAACAACCTTGTGACCAAACTTGTGACAACAATGACAATATCCATAGAATGTTCTTTTATATTTGGGTAATCTTTGATCTTTCTTCTTCACAACTTCCTTCTTCTTCCATCCCTTCATTTGTTTATGAACCTCTATTGTAGCCTTCTTTTTTGTAGGACTTGTCAGCTTACATTCTCTAGCCATATGTCCAAAATTATTACAAGAGTATCAATGAACGATACATATATGCTTATGCTTGCTTGTCATTGGTCTTCTAGGAATCATATTAGTTCTATATTTATTATGACAGGAGGGAGCATATTTCTTACTATCCTTCTTTCTAATTAGATCCATAATTGCAGCAACATAACTCTTCTTGTTATTTCCTAATCCAACTTTGTCACTTGATGGTCTTTGGCCACTTAGGATTTCATATAGAATCTTCGACCTATTATCAAACTTTGACTTAAAAGATTCTTCATCATCCTTCTTTTTAAACTGAATAATTTTTTCTCAAGTGTTTCAGAGTATTGTGTTTTAGTGCTTTCTTTGGACTTCTCATTAATGGTCTGTTGATCTTTTATCCTCTTTACTTCTCCATTGAAGTGATCAACTTATTGTTTTAAGCTCGTGTCCTCTTTCATGCTAACCATCGCGTGTTGCCTTGAATTGTGCAACTCTTCTTTGGGGGTCTTGAGTTCCTCTTCTTTTTATTTATGCTCTTCTTTGAATTCTGACAATTTTTATTTCAAATATTTGTTCCTTCTTCTACTTTTTTCAATTTCCTCAAGAGCACTTATGAGTTCGGCCTCTAGGTCCACCTCTCCTTCTACATCTGATTCATCATCTGAAGTTTGAGTTTCTATCCCCATGAATAGAATTTCTTCATTTTCACTTATCTATTCATCTTCATTGTCTTCCATGGAATATATGTTTTTCTTCTTTTTATTAAAAATATTCTTGTATATAGTTTTACTCTTTTGATCTTTCTTATGACTGCAAGGTTATTCATCATCACTATCTTCTTGTTTTGGGTAAGGACAATTTATGGCAAAATGTCCAATTCTTCCACAGTTAAAGCACTTTAGTGGTAGCTTTCCTTTGTACTTTCCAATACCTTTCCAGTACATTTCTCAAGTTTCTTGATGAAAAGAGTTTCTTCATCATTTGAGTTCTCTCATTGGTCCTTGGGTAAAGCTTAAGATTTCTTTGACTCTTTTGTAGCTTTAAATGCTACCTCTTTTCTTGATGGTCCATTATGTTATGTTCTCATCTCATAGGAAGTGAAGATCTCATGTAGCTCATCCATTGTCAAAAGTTCAATATAATCTTGATCTTCTACAATAGATACTTTTGGTTTATATCTTATTGGTAGGGTTCTTAGTACTTTTTCAACTACCTCTTTCTCCTTTATTTCTCCTCCCAGGCATTTAATAGCATTGACAGTTTGATCTACTCTTAGAAGATATTCTGCAATATTTTCTTATTCTTTCATATTTAGACTTTCAAACTACCCTTTGTATGTTTGAAGTTTGGATTTTTTGAGTTTGGAAGCCCCTTCATAAACAATTTTTATTTTTTCCCAAGCATGTTTGGTTGTCTTACACTGTATGACTTTAACAAACACTGAATATGTTAATCCTTTCAAAATTTCATTCAAATCTTTTTCATTGGATTCATATTCATCTAGTTCATCTCTATCCGTAGGTAGGTTGTATGGTATTTTATACTTTTTTTCAACAAAAGTCCAAATTTTGCATCGAAGAGACATTAGATGCAATCTCATTATTACACTCCAAAATGCATAGTTATTTCCTGTAAATAATGGAGGTCTTTTAGCAATTAACCCTTCTTGATGATCCATAATGGTTTTTAATAGGATCTTCCTTCTAGTGGTTTAGACTGTAATGAAGGATCACACTCTGATACTAATTGTTGGAATATTGGACGATATTGAGAGGGGGGTGAATCAATATTGCTAAATTTTAACAATTTAAAACCACTTTTAACTTATTCATCAAAACACAGAATCAACAAGATACATAGAATACAACAATTATCGTGGATGCCCAATTGGGAAAACAATAAACACTTTCTCTAACTGCAAAATTATATTTATAATTGTTTTTTCAAGCTACAACTTGTTGGAGACACCAATCCCCAAGTTTTTTAGCTACAACACCATGTTTTCTAGCATTACTGGAAGGAGGCTACAACCCCATTGCAGGCTTGCAACCTGCCCTAGAACTACCCAACCTCCCTAATTTGATATTTTTCTTCAATTCTGCTACTGATTATTCTTCACTTCATTGTCTCTGTCTTCTCTTGTTGTTACATTGATTTGGATTGCAAATACATCTTTCTTCCACTTCGAACTCTTGTTTAAATGCTTCTTTCATCATGTATTTGAACCATTGTGTCCCTTCATTAAAACCTTTTCACTAATGCATCTCTTCATTATGGAAACATGCATTTTCATGAACTTGTGCAAAACAACCGGAAACCCTGTTTTGGTAGACCTATAATTTTTCCTTCAAACACCTTTTAGGATAAATAAGACCATGGTCAGATGCACACATCAACAAGATACATGCTGATGGTCTCAGATTATTTTTATTAGTTTCCTACAAAATATGGCGGGCATTTTACTAGGGCAACTTAGACCGATTTTTCAATACTTAGTCAATTTTCAACAAATTTCCCAAAACAGTCTAAAACCTCATTTTGACAGACCTGTAACTTTTTATTCAAGCAAGTTTTAAGGGAACTGATACCATGGTAAGATGCACACATCAACAAGATAAAACATAATGGTATCATATAATTTTTACCAGTATCCTACAAAATATGGCACACATTTTACTGAGGACACTTAGGCACATTTACCAGAACTGAAACAGTGCAAATCATGCCAAAAAGCACTTTTGGAAGACTAATAGCTTCTCCTTCAGAGACTGTGTTGACAAGCCAATCATATGGTTAGATGCACAATACAACAATATAGATGTTTACATCCTCAAAATCATTTAATTCATTAAATACCAAATATGACATGTATTTTACAAAGGCCCCTTAGGAATCTAAAGTAGAAATTATACTTCAACCTCATCACATATGCCGCATTCCATGTCATCACTTCCTTTATTACTTCTTTGTCATTAATGAACTCTAATTTTGCTATACTTAGTCAATTTTCAGAGTTTCAACAAGTTGCCATATTTCTACAGAATGGTGTCAAATTGTAAAAATGACTTCATGAGAGCACTATCATATGAATTTGAAACCTCATCACACATGTCACATGATCATACATGTCATGTCATTTCCTTTTTCATTAATGAACTCTTTTGACATGAATGGAAACCGTACTCAACATTTGGTATCAGAGCTCCCTGTGAGTTTCGTGACATGGACTAACCACCTCCCGAGATCCTAATTATAGTGATTGTGGTAGAGATTAGCACCTGCGGGTTTTTGTCTAACTAGAATAATGATTCCAACAAATGGTATGAGAGAAATAGGTCAAGGGTTCGAAACTCACCCGGCTCTCGTTGGGAGGGTGATTGTTGGACTTTGGGTTCACCGCTCCCTGTGAGTTTTGTGACATGGACTAATCGCCTCCCGAGATCCTAACTCTGGCGATTGTGGTGGAGATTAATACCTGCGGGTTTTGGTCCAACAACAATCGTGAGTCCAACAAAAAACATGTGTGTTGTTTATAATTTGACACACTAATAGCAGTGCATCATTTTAATATGGTGCATGATAAAAAAAAATTGTCGCATCATTCATCCAATGCACAAATAACTAGTTAAAGGCATCACCCACGATGCTACTTGTAAATTTATAGGAAGCAATGACTTGTCCAATACAAACTAAATCAATTGAATGCACTGTGCATTTAAAAAATTATGGAAAACATGTCATTTATGATGAATTTCAAAATTTTATCCACTAAAAATGTAAATGAGACAGCAAGAATCAATTTACATGTTATCTTATAGCATGAGGCATGGTTGCAATGTAGAGAAAAAAACCAATTTTAGAAGTTTTTCCCACAATTTCAAAATGATTCGCCATGCATATGTCTCCAAGGACTAGGCAACAATGTCGTACCCACAATAGGGAGTCCATGCAACAAAATGTGCACTATTGCTTATGTTGTTGGAGGCATTGGAGAACAAGTAAAAATGAAAAAGTTGGTTGGTAATTTTTTTTACCCTACTTTGATGTACTCGAAAAGTTGATGCACTTGTGCATTTACATTTTCAAGAGCATCAAATTACACTACATTGTTGACTAGAAGCACTTGGGCATATCTTTTAAAATAAAACACACTGTTCATTTTTTTCTTCCAATTTTAATATATAAATCTATAATTTATAATAATAAGCAAGTTTAAACCTTTTATGATGTTCATAGACATAGGTTATGCACCATACACAGTGATTTGTCTATTTGTGCACACTAAGACATTACTATTTGATGAAATGCATTAATTCTATATTTTATAATTATATGTAGAGACTAGACTATCATCAATGAACTTAATAAATAATGTCACCAAGGTGAATGACATATAAAAATGCATCATTCTATTTTTTCAAAATTTATAACATAAAAACTATATTATAGAACTGGACATTAGGTGCACTTTAGGTCCTCTTTATATATGGCACACATCATAGCTTATTTTTTTACATGGCACACCAAGGTTAGAAAATTTACGTGAATGCAGTGTGAAGGTTATTTGAATTATTTAATATAAAAATGTTTTATAACAAAATTTCAAGTCTATAGGTGGTGTGTCTTATATTGCAAACGCACATGTACGTAGTTCAATTAGTGCATCGTACATTGACGTGTTTCCTATGTAGGTGCAATAGGATGTCAACATTTATTTAAATATAATATTCATCTTTTTGCATCATGTAATAGAAATAAAAAAATTAGAATTAACACTAAAGCATTTTGAATGGTTTAGTAGGATTGAACAAAAAAACATCCACTAAACCCATTGGCTAACCACCTCCACTAGAAATCTTTGCAATAATTGAACAAAGGAAATAATTTTGGGGGCAGTTTTAACAAAATCTCCACTAGATGATGTTTTGCTTGTAGTGTGGGAACAAAAGTACTTGTTATATTTCCTATAAATTTGTAAGGACAAACAAATAATTAAATACAAATTTCATACATTAAATGATATTAATAATTATGAAAACTATTATTATAAATAAAACATAATTCTCTACAAATTTTCTTTTTGCTCCACATCAAACTCACAAGGTATATATGAGTTTCAAATGATTTAATTTAAAATTATGCATGTCAATTTTTCATTGCCAAATTTCACTAGAAAGTGGGATGAGGACACATTTTCATGGATTCACCCATGTAAATGTTGGTTCTTTTCTGCCATATAATTTTAAATATTTTTTTTTTTTGAAATCAAACAAATACAATGTGTTATTGAAACCCAAAATTTTGTTATTTTTCCTTATGCGAGACATTTAATGCAACTGCAATGCCTTCATATGAAGATATTTTATGTTAATTAAATGATATTTTACTCATCAATTACATATTTCAATGCTTTTCCTATATTGATATAAAGGTTAACTCCATCAAAATTTGGTAATAAAATACAATAATGCACTTAAAAAGCAATATCTTGTAGAGTTGGTATATTAAAACTATTTAAAACTATTGGAGTTGGCTAATTAAATTCTTTTGAATATGATAGATTCAAACACTTTATGAAATAAATAATGGACAATCAAAATAACTTGAGCGGATTTTCCCTCTTCCCTCTTATATCTGTAAAAAAATCAAGCAATTTTGATTCATTTGCTTCCAATATAGAAAAATTCTCACTCCATCAAACTTGAATAACCAAGTCCATTAATTCACTTAAAAGAAACATCATTTACACCTATTAAAACTATTTTCAAGACAAAATAAATATACATTCTACTTATGCTCAAGAACATCCTCTGTACCAGACATACAATACAAAACATATACATACCTATGGATGGATTTACTGTAAAAACCTATCCAAAAAACACATAATGGGAAATCTCGTAATTGGTCTCTATATTGAGTGTAAAGTTCAAGTTATTTACAAATCCAAAGTATCACAACTATTTAAAAAAGTGGTATCCAATTATTACAAAAATAGTATCAAGAGTCCCTCCAAATAAGTTTAAGGCATCCATATTCTAATAATAAAAGAAATTGTAAAATTTTACAAGAAAGTTATCCCATGTAGGACCATATCTTAGATATTATCCTCTAGCTTTACTCCTTCAACATCCATATGGTCCTCATCTGTATTATCAACAACAACATGGATCTTGACTATGCCTGGCTTTCTCTTTGGGTCTTAAGTCCACAAAATGACCCCATTTCTACTTGAGGCTCAACAAAGCTCACAGATGAAGGGGTTCTAAAAGGGAATATAATAAATAGGAGAGGAAGAAACTACATCGAGTGGAAGGCCAAGGTGTGTTGTTATTCTTCCAATTAGAAATTGCAAAGATTTAACTTGTGCAATGAGCCCCAAATGTTTATAGTGAAGGTGTTTTCCTTTGACTAGGATTCATAAATTTCCAATATGCTTAATTGTGTCGACGATGCACTTACATTGAGCACCATTCTTCTTTTGAATCTAGATGGAAAATTCATCCTTTCATCTATTCCACCTCAAAGTCGAATTCAAAATGTTGCAATTCACTTCAACAATGTCCTTGCTATAACTCTTCGGTCCTCTTTTCAAATCTCCAAGTTTTCACAACATCCAATGACCACTTTGGTAGGGGAAATGTTCCATCGTAACTCCCCAAATAACACACCCTTGATCCTTCTAGAATATAATTTGGTGTAAATAATTTTCCTTGATTTGTAGGGATTGTAGCATAGGGATTAGACTAGTATTGACACCATAACTTGTGCTCACTAGAGTCAAACACACTCTATTCCCAATTGACAAATTTATATCTCGAGCCTATAACAAGGAAATGTAAAGCAACTTAAAATAACACAAATAATATCAGGAGGTCTAACCAAAAGTGTTAACTCTATTGTCACTCACATATAAATGCCTCGTTGTAAATTTAATGGGGGCTTCCCACACTACAAAATTTAATCCCTATATATCATGACATTACATTTTTACCAACATATTAATATTGTCTTTAATGGTCAACTAGGACCTTAATTGTAATTGTATGGTCGATTAGGACCTTAATTGTAATTGTATGGTCGGTTAGGACCTTAATTGTAATTGTACCCTTGATCTCCTATTTATTCCAAGGAGACCTTGTTTTAGATATTGTATCATCTTGTCTTGTGCATTTGATACATTGTAAAAGGATGTTTCCTCGTGAAAGAGGCTTCTTATTCATCTCGTTATTTCATTCTCAAGACATTGGGTTCCTCTTTATTTCTATTTTTATGCTATTTTAGGAATTTGGTGTTAAACATTTGGTATCAAATCCATTTCTGCCATAATTTTTTACCAAGTATGTTTTAGATAACTAAATTTTGAGGAATCTCAAGAGAGATAGTGGAGTACCTGTGGTAAACATTTCAAGTCCCGGTTCACTATAATTCCAAAGTTATAGTTTGTGGAAGTCTTCTAAAGATTGTAATATCCAAATTGTATACCACCAATTTCATTAAAAAGAAGATAGACTGTAGTTTTAGGCTTTCACTAGTGAACCAACGATATGCACCGATTGGACGACCGGCCGCGCGTGACTGGTCACGTCCGACGCGGCCGGTCGTCCGATCGGTGCATATCGTCGGGAAAATAGGTCCCGGCGTAGTTTTATGGTAAAAATCTCAGAAGAAAAGTAGAAAAATTGTACACATGGAAAGTCTTACAAGTGCATTCCGTTGAAAGGGACAAAAATAACAAGTTTTGGGAAAGTCACCATAACTTTCTCTTGGCATATCAAAATCTGATCAAACATGTGGCATTGTAGAAATGACATACCATGATAATAAAGTATAAAATTTCAAAATCATAGGGATGAAATTTTTGACATACTTGAGGAGAAAGTTCATTTATCAAGAAAACCTACACACTAGGGGTTTTAAAGGTATCCTAACTTGAAACTTGCATAACTTATTATTGGAATATTTTTTTTATGGTTATTCAAAAACTTTATTAGATAAAAAAGTAGAGAAGAAATCTAGTTAAATATTAGTGGGCTCACATGGTAAGAAGTGGAGGAAAAAAATCTACCCCTGCTAAACCTCTTGGAGGCTCATCCATACCATAATATGAGCATTACGATGTGGAATTTCAGCTATTCAAACTTACTGAAAGAGTAGAGAACATTGGAACTACAATGTTTCGAATAGTATGCATCATGAATATGGTAAAAAGGGATGAATGCCAAAAATTCAAAGGGGATACACAAGTTGATCTAAAAATAAACTTGAAAACATGAGGGGGGAACTTGTGAAGAATATAAGCAGCCTACTCATCCAAAAGTCAATTCCTAGAGAAGAGGGTAAGGAGAACAAGACAGTGGAATCCTAGTCACCTCATGAGAAAATTTTAATACTCATAGAATAAGAGCCTCAAGTCCCAAACACTTAATCACTCATTACTCCAAGATCCACATGATCATGGGTTAAATTGGGACCATGGAACTACTTCATTCCGAAGATAGATATGACTAATTTTAATGGTAATTATCCCATAACATGGATTTTCCAAATGGAGAAATTCTTTGATCTACAATAAGTGCCGACTTTATAAAAGGTAATTATTGCATCCTTGTATCTAGGACCTGATCAATTTGCGTGATCTCGGTTTGTGTTTATAGATGATTTGATAGCACATTATGGGGATATTCAATAGAAACACCTTCTTTATCCAATTGATAAATCTCAAGCAAAAAGGTCCAGTTACAATGCACATTATGAATTTCCAAAAGTGAGTCTTGGTGGGAAGGAAATTCAAAGGATAATTTGTTGGATCTCTTTATAGGAACTAGAGCATTTATCACGAGGCACGTCTCTTTGAACCTATTTTGGAGAATGATTTCAATTTGTCAAAGAAAGTTGAAAGTAAAAAATTGGATACTAGAAAGGTTGCCACTAACATTTATAGAGAGGGAAATGTTTCTTTCCCTAGCGTCACCCAACCGACAAGGTTTATGCCTCAAGAAGTGGAGGAAAAAAGAGAAAATGGACTATGTTTCAAATGTGATAGTAAGTACAGTAAGGGGAATAAGTGCAGTGAGAAGAAACCATTATACATAGATTGTAAAGAGGAAGAAGATCTAGAACGAAAATAGTCTTAAGAGGTAGAACTAGAATATAATACTCCAAATACACAAGTTAAGAACAAATAATGGAGGTGAATATGTAAATAATAAATTTACAAATTATTGGGAATTCAAATGCAACATAATTTTCCATACACACTATAACAAAATGGTGTTTCCATGAGAAAGAATCTCACACTAAAGGAAGTGGAAAATTGTATGATCCAATATAAGGGATCAAGTCCTCCATTTTGGGCAAAAGTCATTAATTGTGCGAATTACATAGTAAAAAACACTCCCACAAAAGATTTAAAAGATTTAACACTAGAAGAAGCATGGACTAAAATTAAACCTAATCTGAGCCACTTTAGTGTGTTTGTAGTGAAGCATGGCCTCACATCCCGAATGAAAAACTGTAACACCCCATTTTTTACCCCAAAATGTAAATATGGTGTAATTATGTAAAGGCTAGAAGACATATATGAATGGTCTAGAATGATCGCATATATTTTAAATATGTATGTTTGTCTTTTAATATTTAAAAAATCCCTGACAACTACAAGTGGAGATAGATGAAGAAGAGAAGGGGGATCTATGATCAAGTAGGGGAAGGGAGAGGGGTTAAGAAGAGATGACCCTATATAATGTCCCTAGTCTTCATTGATAATTTTTACCCAAATTTCTCTAACAATAGTTGTGTATCACTTTACTTAGTTACATAATTAGTTACCTTAAGTGAGAGTAAAAAAGGGAAAGCGATCATTTCTAAGGAAGCCACCTATTAATCCATAGCCATGCATATATCTTGTTAGAAACTCATTGAGTCAAGAGTTCAATCATTCATTCCATCATGCAAGCAAAGTTGTCATACATGCTATGCTATTCTCATTGGTAAGGAAAAGGAAGAAGGGTTTCATATTTTATCACTTGATCCACCCTAATAAACAACAACCTAAACACCTTGATAGTTTGGTATTGGGGATTAGGGAAACCTAACCTACAACATGATATCCCTAGAGCCTTGTCACAGAGACTTCGTGGTCGACCTGTACTAAAGCATTAGAAGAGGAAGGGAGCAACCTCAGGGGCTATAGTGCAAATAAGAGGGTACCTTCCCTGGTGTTGTGCAGGTTAATGGGGAGTGAGTAAGGAGTTGGGGTCAACTATGGATGGGGTTTTCCACATCACTTGGGTATAGGATAGGTTCCCTTGGGTGAGGAGCACTCTGAAATGAGTGTAGTTATGTAATTAAGAGGAAGAAGTTGAAATTCACCCTTGTGGATTGATAGTCCTAGCTCGAGGGTGGCATCTGTCAAAGAAAGAAAAGGCTTGACAAATTTCCTATGGCTATAAGGAACGTCCTTTGTTAGCACTAAATTAGAGGACACTTTTAAATTTTTGGCAAATTTTGATGTGGGCCCTACCAACGCCACGTGGATCCAAAATTATGTGAATGTGCCACACAAACAAAGGGAGGGGTGTGATGTGGACCAATCACATCGAATGAGTGCACAAATGATCATGATGTGAATAAATGTGCAAAGACGGGAGGAGATCGGACTATTGGGTGGATGGTTCGGAGATAAAAAATTCATATTCATTTTGGTTCATGAACATGCATGCGGGTTAATTTAATTGCCATGAGCCAACAATATAAAACAACCACTTTGAATGTGGTGTTCCCACATTCATTTTAGCTCGTCAAGGTGGCTTTGAAAAACCATTTATGTCAAGAGTCGAAATCGTTGTTGGGTATGGACCCGATGACAGTTTGCTCAGACAAATGAGTGATGACGGGGCAAGGTAAGGGAATGGCATGGCCATATCTTCCAATGACACGCAGGACCCAACTACCACATGGGAATCCACATGTCTCGTTGCGTCCTATCGTGTCAGCATCCTACCACATTATAAAACATTGTTTCGGTCCTAACAAGATCGTATTATCTCAGAAATCAATGAAACCAACGACATTTCAGCACCATTAAGGAAGACTATAGAATTGCCAATGAGGGGCATGGGCCCATTCTACTCCAATTTCACCTAAATTTTGAAAATGTAAAAGTTAAAAGTTCACAATTTCATAATTTAAAAAAATTGGATGGTGCATTATATCAAGTATATGAAAGTTTATTAGTACTTAGAACCTTATTGGATATAATGCCTAATATTAAAAAAAATCATCCATCTCTTCATTCTACTATAGATCTTTATAGTCTCCAAAATTAAATGTGGCCACAAGAACGGTGCAAAATTGGGTAAAATTGCTAATTCTGGAGAATTGTGATTTTCAACTCCGAGTTCATAATTAAGAGAGGGTATAGTCATTATAAATAGTATTAGTAAGCAGATCAATAATAGTAATTATATTTGGAATAAGTGTGTTAATTCTCTTAAAAATTAGACAAGAAAAGGATATGTGGCTATAATTTGACAAAATTGTTAAATTAATAATTTTCAAATTCTTATATATGCATGAAATTTGATTGAATTTTGGAAATGAAGTTTAACTAACAGATTTAATGTATGAACACATTGTTGATACTAGGTACAACCATTATCAAATTAATAATTTTTAGAATTCTTATATATATGCATTAAATTTTTATAAAAATTTGGAAATAAAGGTTAACTAATAAATTTGATGTATGAACACATTGTTAATACCATGTAGAAATTTTTTCTACATGTTACATATTTGCATTTAGGACAATATAAAATGGAACTGAAGATGTAAAAATGGGAGAAGGTGAAATTACATACAGTCTTGAAGAAGAATCCAAAGATCAAAATGTCAGTGTAGACAATGAGGAAACATAATATGATTGGCACATAGCTGACAATGAACCAATGGAGCCGATGGAAACCATGAAAAGCTTGATGATGGAAGTATAGAGTTGTAGAACTAATAATGAAAGAATGTTGAGGGCTCAGGAGCAACAAAACCAATTGAATACCCAACTATTACAAAGCTTGAATTTATTGCAGAGGCAAATGCTAGTTGAATTAACCTCTTTCCATGATAAAGAATATAGAGAACATTTCAAAAAGAGATCCTATGAAATATCTATATAGACATTCCAAGAGTGCTACCAAAATTTTAAGGCATTATGCCTCACCACCCCATGCATCCAAAAGGTCCTAGTCATATGAAGAATCAAGGAGCAGTCCATAAATATATTCATCTAGACATCATAAAAGAAAACACGTGGAGAAAGAGATGCAAGGGGAACTTAAGAACATTAATCCACCCACTTTTGATGGTGAGCATAGTAAAGGAGAATATGTTGAAGCTTAGCTATTGGGGATGAGGAAGTACCTCGAGTTACATAACTACTCCTGTAATAAGGAAGCTAGAATAGCCATTTAAAATTTGTAAACAAGGATTCCATCTGATGGGATCAACTTGTCCAAGTAAATCATATCAAGAAGAAGAATATCACATGGAAGCAATTCAAGAGGTTTTTTCATTAGAAGTATTTATCTCAACACTACTATGAGAAGAAGATGGAGTTCTTTGAACTGAAGCTTGAAAATATGTCTATGTATGAGTATGAAAAGTTTTTAGAATTTATTAGGTATGCTGGGTTCCTTAAGGATGAGATAGTAAGTATACTGAGTTTTTATAGTGGGTTACCCACATTTTACTGAGACAGACTTCAGTTTGATGAGCCTAATACTTTGGAGGAGACAATTCAGGAGGCCAAATGTATATATGAACAAAACAAAACAAAAAACATATTTTCACAAGTCTTAGAGAGGAAACCAAAAAGATAAATATGGTCAAAGGAAAAAAGGACTCAATCTCCTTTGCTCGAGATTAAGTGAAAATCGTATCAACATGGTAATGCAACTCAATAGTGACCCAAGATGGCAGAGTCCCGAGGGAGAGGAACAAGGTAGCGAATCAAGTGTTGTGGACATGAAGGAGATCATATTTACATAGATTGTCCTAGTAAGGGAGACATGGACAAATCCATTCCGAAAATATTTTCATACTTAGATAATTGATAGTCAAAGCATCAACTCAACATGATTGAGGTTGAAGGAAACATTGCCAATCAACCTATTTCCATTTTAATTAATTCAGGGAAAGTCATAGTTATATTTATCCTAATTTGGTTGAAATATTTCAGTCAAAGAGAAGTAAGCATGATAGAAGCAAAAGGAAAATCAACGAGATAGTAATGGAATGTCTAGTAGATATGAATGAAATCCATACTTTTGCAAATTTGAAAATAATTCATCTTGTCTCCTATGATGTGCTTATTGGGATGGACTAGTTGGATGCACAACATGTTATTTTGGATTTGCATGACAAAAATCCCACTTGTCTTGATGAAGTAGGAAAGAAGAAGACAATGAAAGGAATTATAAGGCCTATTTCCAGAAGGAAAATTTCAATATGTAGTTAAAAAGGTGTTTTAGAAAAGGATGTCAATTGTATGCAGCTCACGTGGAGGAGCCAGAAAAGAGTAAAGTCCCTAGCATGTATTATTTTCCATTATTGCAATAATTCACATATGTCTTTGAAGAAATACCAAGTTTACCAACTAAATGAGACAATGATCTCTATTGACTTGGTGCTTGGAGTTGACCCAGTTTGCGAATCCCATACTGAATGAGTACACCCGAGTTGAAGGAATTGCATATGTAACTAGAGGAGTTGTTGAAGAAAGGATATATGCTCCCAAGTGTGTCTCCTTGGAGACCCCAATACTCTTTATAAATAACAAGGATGGACATTGAGATCATGTAATTACTTTAGACAATTAAATAAGGTCATTATGAAGAATAAATATCCTCTGCCCATAATTAATGTCTTGTTTCATTAGCTAAAGGGAACAAGGATTTACTCAAAGATAGATTTGACATCAGGTTATCATCCGATGAGGATAAAGTATGGAGACATCAACAAAACCACTTTTAGACCTATTTATGGTTATTATGTGTTTGTAGTGTTTCCTTTTGGTTAACAAATGCACCAACTACCCTTATGTGCTTAATGAATGGCATACCTAGATTACATTTGGATAAATTTGTCATTTTGTTTTTAGATGAAATTCCTATTTATTCAAAATTAGTGAAGGATCATAAGAAGCATTTGAGATTAGTACTATAGGTGCTAAGAGAGAATCAACTTTATGTTAGATTGAGTAAATGTTCATTATGTCAAAAAATTTTTTAGTATTTGGGACACATCGTATCCAAGGAAGGTATAGTAGTAGATCCAACGAATATTGAAGTTATCACGGGATGCAATGCACACACGTATATCAGAGGTAAGGTCACTTATAGGAATGGTAGGGTATTACAAAATATTCATTGAAGCCTTTATTAAAAGTGGCATATCCAATTACCTCATTGCAGAAGAAAGGAGTCAAATTTGAATGGACACCAAAATGTGAAGAAAGTTTTTAGTAGCTAAAGAGATTGCTCACCGATACACTAATTCTAAAAATTATTGATCCAAATGAATATTTTGTGGTATGCACAATGCTTGTAAGAAGGAATTGGTGGATTATTCATGCAAAATGACCATGCGGTCTATTATGAGTCTAGGAAGCTAAAGAAACACGATAAAAATTATGTCACACATGATTTTGAGTTGGATGTTATACTCCATGGCCTAAAAATGTGGATACATTATCTCATGGGAAATAAGTTTGAATTAAGGACAGATCACTATGGGTTGAAGTACTTGTTTGAAAAGAAGACTTTCAATGCCAAACAAAAAATATGGTTGGAAAAATTTTGTGAAATTGATTTTGATATCAAACATATAAAAGGGAAAGAGAAAAAGGTTGCAGATACGCTCAACATGAGAGTACATGCAAGCATGCTACAACCATTACCATGTGATAAATTAGATTTAAGAACTAGAATTCTTGAGGTTGTTATTTCAGGTGAACATTATTTTTAGGTAAAAGAAGGATTGCACAATAAAATGTACAAAATAAATATGAAGGATACACGGTGGAAGGTGATAGACTTCTTATGCATAAAAATAGAGTTTATGTTCCTAATTTTGTTGAATTAAGTAAACTGATAATGAATGAGATGCATAGGGTTTTATATGCAAGACACCCGAGATACCAAAATACAATTACAACAATGAGAATTCAATACTTTTGGCTAGGAATGAAGAAAGAAGTTGCTAAGTATATAACCACGTGCATGGATTGTCACAAAGTAAAAGTGGAGCACATACATCCAACAAGTTTGCTACAACCACTAATAATACCAAAATGGAAATTGGATGTGGCAAACATTGATTTCATCACTAAATTTCCTAGGACAATGAAGCAACATGATTCCATCATGGTAGATGGATAAGTTAACGAAGGCTCCCCACTTTACTCCAATCAAGTCAATGCATAAGGAATCTAACGTGGCAGAGATTTATATGACGAAAATTGTCAGGTTCCATGGGATATTAAAGGCCATTGTATCAGACAAAGCTCCAAAGTTCACTTCAAGATTTTGGAAAGGTTTATTCAAAGTATTTGGAACAAATCTAAATTTGAGTATAACATATCATCCCTGGACCGATGGGAAAATTGAGAGAGTTAATCAAGTAATTGAGAATATGTTGAGAATGTATGTGATGGATTGACATGTAAATGGGAAGATTACTTGTAATTGGTGGAGTTTGCATACAATGTTATGCAACAAAGTCCCAGATATAGCATAAAAAGAGTAGAAATAGAAAATAAGAGAGTAATCCACGCCTTAAAAAATGAATAGCAGAGATAGATATCAATCCTCTTCAAGGGAGGAACCTCCTTCCACAATGTACTGAGTACACAAGACAAGATAAGATACTATGATGACTAAAATGAGAATATATCCTTCCTATATATAGGAGATAAAGGTGTACAATAACAACTAATAAACCCAATAATAGACCCAATCCTACATAAATAATATGTAGTGCACCACAATATAGGGGGTAATGCACCACACTATATGGTGTAATGTGTCATCATTAAGGGATTAACATGCCCCTCCCCTTCAAAAAGTGTTGTCCTCAATGATGAAGTAGTTTTGGATGTTGTTGTATAAAGGACTCATCTTCCCATGTTGAATCTTTTGTGGGTAAGTTCTTCCATTTAATGAGATACTTTGAAATTGATCGAATTCAAAGCTGTCTAGTTTGTATTTCAGTAATTTCTTCAGGCTCCAAGATGATTTTTGCTTCCTCATAAAGTCCTGGTAACATCGTTTGAATTGGTATCTGGTCACCGATTACCTTCTTTAAATAGGAAACATGGAAAAATGGATGGACTTGTGAAGATGCAGGTAGTTCCAATTTGTAGGCCATACTAGTAATCTTTTGTAACACCTTGTAGGGACCGTAGTATTTAGGCAATAATATATTATACTTCTTGGTGTTGTTCAGGGACATCTGTTTTTATGGTTGTAGTCTTAAAAACACCCAATGCCCAACATTAAAGCTCTGTTCACTACGGTGTTGATCTGCTTGTTGTTTCATTCAATTTTGTGCTAGATTCAGGTTGTACTTTAAGAGTTGAAGAACTTGTTGTTGATGCTCCATGTGGTCTTCCACTACTTGAACCTTAGATTCTCTTAATGAACATGTGATGAATGGTGGATGGTAGCCATATAGTGCCATAAAAGGGGTCATTTTTTATGATGTATGGAAGGAAGTATTATACTACCATTCTACCAAGGGTAACCACTTGACCCATTCTATTTGTTTATCAGCAACAAAACATCGAAGATACCATTCCAAACATTTGTTTACTATCTCTGTTTCTCCATCATATTGAGGGTGATAAGATGAGCTATGAGCCAACTGAGTACCCACACAAGAAAATAATTCGGTCCAAAATTTTCTAGTGAAAATGGGATCCCTGTAACTTACTATAATATTTGGAGTACCAGGTAGTTTTTGTACTGTCTCCATAAAATAATTGGCGACCGTGCTTGCTTTGAAGGGGTGAGATAGTGCACAGAAGTGTGCATATTTAGTAAGTCTATCAACAACCGCCATGATGACACTCTTTCCTTCAGACTTTCGTAAACCTGTGATAAAATCTATTGATACCTTTGTCCACCTTTGGATTGGAATGGAAAGTGGTTGTAGGAGACTAGGGGTCTTAATTGTTTCCACTTTATTATTATTGGAAAACCAAACATTTTGCCACAAATTTTTGAACTTCAATTTTAAGACCATCCCAAAAAAAAAACTTTCTTTACCTTGTGGTAGGTTTTTAAGAAACATGAGTTCCCTCCTATCGGTGAAGAGTGGAATTCAGAAAGTACCTTTTTCTTGAGCTGGGAACTCTTACCAAGATATAAGCGATCCTTGTACCATATCAAGTCATATTTCCACCTAAATGTATTAGAGTCACTGGGATCCTACTCCAACTTTTGAATAAATGTCCATATTTTTTTTGTCATTTTTCCATTCGTCGATTGCTTTGGCTATCCAATCTGGTTGGATGATAGAAATATCATAGAGTAATGCTTCAACATCCTCATCTTTCCTGTAGAGTGCATCTGCTACAACATTTTGCTTCCCCTTTTTGTAGATGATTTCAAAGTCATATCCTAACATCTTTGTTACCCATTTTTGTTGCTCTTCTGAAGATAGCCTGTGTTCCAAGAAGTGTTTAAGGCTGTCATGATTAGTTTTAACCTTGAAATGTCTCCCTATAAGGTAGGGGTCCATTGCTTCAAGGAATGGAGTATTTCTAACATTTCATTCTCATAAATGTGATTTTAAAGTTCTTTCCCTTGATTGGATGACTTGTGAAGGAAATACAATGTCATTCTTGCATTAGTACAACTCCAATTCCATTTCATGAAGCATCACATTCTACAATAAAGGTTTTTGTGAAGTTTGGTGTCGCCAAAACATGAGCTTTACACATGGCCTCTTTGAGTTGTTGAAAGGCTTGAGTTTCCTCTGGAGTCCAAGAAATTGCATCTTTCTTCAGTAACAATGTTAGAGGACCTGCTATTCTTCCATAGTTTTGAACAAACTTGCAGTAGTACCCTGCCATAGCTAATAATCCTCAAATATTCTTCAGGGTTTTGGGAATCAACCAGTCCATCGGGGATTTAATTTTTTTAGGGTATACATTAGTACATTGAGACCTTCATGAGATACAATATGAACCAAATACTCTACCTCCTTTATCCCAAAGAAAATTTTTGAAGGTTTTTCATACACTTCTTTCTCCTTTAGTAGTTATAGTACCCTGTCAACATGTTGAACATGTTCTTCCCAAGACTTGCTATAGAATAGTATATCATCAAAGAATACTGACACAAATTTTCTAAGGAAATGCTTGAAAATAGAATTCATCAAACCTTGAAATGTGGAAGGTGCATTTGTTAGACCAAATGACGTGACCAAAAACTCACAATGACCTTCATGAGTTCCGAATGTTGTTTTGGGGATGGCTTCATCCTTCATTCGAATATGATGATACCCAGAACAAAGATCCAACTTTGTGAAGACAACTGATCCATGTAATTCGTCTAACAATTCATCAATGATGGAAATGGGAAAGTTATCTTTAATGGTGATCTTGTTGAGCTCTCTATAATCTGGACACATACACCATGATCCATATGGATTGGGTACCATTACCACTGGTGTACAGTAAGAAATTTGGCTAGGCCTAATTATGCTAGCCTCTAACATTTCAGCCACCATACGCTCAATTTCACTCTTTTGGCTATAGGGATATCGGTAAGGTCTGATGTTAGGAGGAACACTGCCTGGAATTAAGTGGATAGCATGATCAAAGTCACGAATAGGTGGAATACCTTTGGGAATATCTTCAAATACCTTGGAATGCTTATTAATGACCCTTTGGAGATCTAGGGAGATAGGGAACTTTGAGGTTTGAAAATCTAATGGGCATAATTGTGCAACTATACCTTGATGTCCCTTTTTTAACAACTTTGTCTTACCATTAGAGCTTATCACCTTGCTTGCTTTTCCTATGATGCCATTTAACTTATATTCTTTACCTTCCCATGAAAATTTCATGAAATTTGTTTGAAAATTAAAACCCACTATTCCCAATGATTGTAACCATTGGACACCTAAGACAGTATTAGAACCACCTATTGGGATAGCAATCCTTGGACTATTCAATACATATTCCCCCATATCCAAATTGATATTATGGCATTTCCATGAGAAATTTATAGTTCCTCCATCTACAATCATTATTGAAATTCTGGTTCTGGATAAACAAAGCAATTAAGAACTTTGGCTAATTTACAGTGAATGAAATTATGAGTACTACCAGAATCAATCAACATTGTTACCTTCTTCATTTTGATGTATCCTTCTATCTTGAGAGTTTGAGGAGTCCTAATTCCATCCAATGCATGACAAGATATGGTG
The DNA here is from genome assembly GCA_001517045.1 of Pseudotsuga menziesii. Lineage (NCBI taxonomy): Eukaryota > Viridiplantae > Streptophyta > Pinopsida > Pinales > Pinaceae > Pseudotsuga > Pseudotsuga menziesii. The sequence goes on from LPNX011227311.1 coordinate 503,509, forward strand.
GGAGTAATTTCTTTTGAAGTAGCCTCTTCTATCTCTTCTGAAGTCACCTCTTCTTGAGATGCTTCCTCTTCTTTTGGTTCTTCCTCTTCACAATCTATGTTGAATAATTTCTTATCGTTGCACTTATGCCCCTTACTATACTTTCTATCACAATTAAAGCATAATCCTTTTGCTCTTCTTTCCTCTAGTTGTTGGGGTGTCAACCTTTGTGGTCGTTTAGAAGAAGGAACATTATTTTCTCTATATGTGTTGGAGAAGGCCTTTCTAGTAGTCATTTCCATATTTTTATTTTCAACCTTCCTTGCCATCATGAAA